>CM037844.1:6646953-7246953 GCA_021234535.1 Stichopus chloronotus
TGAACCATGTGCATAGGAAGCAAAGTGCAATAGGGGGGAAAAAAAACTGTAGTCATTACATGGGGAACAAATGCAGTTTTGCGATATGTATTGATGTATTTCAGATTGTTCCACGTCACAATGGGGGAGGCAAAGCAGAACTGTTTGTTGCTATTAATGACACCTTATCAACTGACTTACTATCAATCATTAATATCTACCAGAGATGTTACAGTAGGTATCTATTTTACTGCCTCAAAGTGAAAAGACCAGTTTTGTTTCATTTCTTAGGAATATAGGCTTCAACGGATTTTTTTTTTTAATTTTTTAAATTGGTGTCTCTCCGGTATGGAACTAACAACAGTGGGTACACCAAAATCGTTTGGTGTGGATCAGAACTGGGCTTGCAAACATCTTTGATTCATACCATCTGGTGTTTGCACTAAGGAATTGAACCTTGGGGGAAATCCCTCCCTAACACATTTTTTTGGGAGGGATTTTCAAAATCAGGGAGGGAGTTGACACTTGGTAAAGATTCTACTTTTCTTTTTTCTTGTGGAGTATTAACAGTTGGGGCTACGACCTCAGCCATGGATAAATGTGCGGGATTTTCCCACATACCATTTATCTTTCTGCTTAAACTTTGCAAAGTCTTTCTTGGCGAATGAATTCCCCTCCTTTGATACATTCCTCACAATTTGAGCTGCAGCCTACTTATACCCAACCGAGGATATGTACTCATCTAGTAATCGCATTTCCCTGTGATCGCTGTCTGCAGGAAAGACTTTGGACACTCAACATAATTATGTACAAATGAAAAGTCACGTTTGACGTTACGGTTAATACATATTAAAATACTACGCGTTGGTTGCATGAAATGAGCCAATAGCAGTGATCGAACAATGAGAGAAAATAATGGTACCTACTGCTAACTTTCACCCTATCACCACATTTGCCTACGGCAGAAATAGGATATCACTAAGAGAGACCTAAAATAGTTGAAGGAGATTAGAATATTACCATGATATTTACGTAACTAATCAGTCGTAGGTCCTTTCCCCATCATCACTTCCATCATTTCTCACGATGGCCGTGATTGGCTTCTACCGAATTTGGTAGCGAAAAACAATAGTTTTAGTCAAAAATTGTGTGCATAATTAAAACGAGTGTCCAGAGTCTGAGAGGGCAGTGATCAATCAGGGGAGTATACACAGACTCTTCCAGAAGAGCAGTACAGTATGGATGTTCCTTCAGAGGTGGCGGAACCAAGGTTAGGAACCGAAACTTACCAGCCTAAGCAGACTCTGCAGAGTCTACTTTGTGCTGGGTTCAGGAGACAAGATTCACGCAATCCCGCACCGTAGCAAGCACTGATACCAACTTGAATAATCTGACTTTCTTGGGAGGGTGGTATGTTACTGTTTTTTATGTTCGTAAGTATAACCCCCACAACGTCCTGGTGTGTGTATTGCCGAAGCGATTCACAATAAAAGAGGTTTTGGAGGTCAAGAGTCACGAAGCAAATCTAGGGTAATGAATTTGATAAACAGAACAAAATGAATAATGCTTCTGGCAATTGGAGGGATTAGCCATCAAAAACACACATTCATACAAATCAATTTAAGTTAATCAAAAGCTAGAGACCCATCATCTCTGTCTTTCTAGTACATCTTCCTCTCTCCATCTCTCTCCGTCTCTCTCTCCATCTCTCCACATAGATCGCCTGAATTCATCTGAGACTCGGAGAGCAGTGCAGATGAGACTAATTAATATGAATCTAACAGACTGTTGTGGATGCTCAAACTCAGACATTAGAGGAAAAACAGACTTTGCAGAGTAAACTGGCACAAGATCAATGTTTTTTTCTTCCCTCTCCCCTCTGTTTCTCTCTCTCTCCTTCTTTAATAGCATTCCCTGAGCCTCTCAATCAATTATGACAACTACGACTACCAACAGGGCATTCAAAACCGACACCAGGGAAATACAAAAATCTGTCAAACAGACACTAGAACCAAGAAAAAAAAGACTATGTGGGGTAAAAGAAGACTTAAGACCTACTGTATGGAGAGCTGATATTAATGTTGTCCATGTAGTATTTGAAGTAAGCAGGTCGCCTAGAGGGCCTGAGGAAGACATGATTAAATATGTGAGCTGGTACATTGTGTTAAAGATAAAATCTGCCAAGCCAGCACAAGGCTTTTAACAAGCACATTTCACTGAATACCAAACAACATGGGAGAAGGGGACGTACATATACCTGGTTTGGTTACGAACAATTCACTTACCTGTCCCCTACGTAACAACCTGTCAAGAGTCCTGGTAACCTTTAACACCACCCTTTTTGTGCACCACGCTGCCTAATACCAGACTAGCACCTCATCCTCATCCTATCTACAATACTGAAGTGGTAACAGTGTAAAGATCTAGAGACATTTCTATTGGTGTTGAGACAACTAAGTGAGGAGTAACATAAATATGCCTATAATTTCAGAGACAAGCAATGCAACCTAAAGAACTTCATGTACTGTACATACAGTGACTCACAGGTCTGTGCATACATGCAGTTGTCATGCTTGACTACCATTTAAAAAAAAAAAAATTACATTTTGGAATTTCTGGTTTTGAGTTTGTAATTTTCCTTCTGACTTGTTTCCTATTTCTTCCACAGAACTAGCAACAAAATATCAGTTTCATTTTCAGTTCTAATAAGTACCATATCTGCAATTACTTTAACTCAGACAGGAGGCACCTTGTTTCATTAATATGCATGGTGATAATTTTGCAGAAAAAATATATGAATTGGAAAATGAACATTTAGTCAAAAATTTGTTACAAATGCATGAAGCTATCACATGCCCAGACACAGTGTCGAACAGATATGCATTTCCAATGACAGCCTCTGTAACAAGTTATTTTTAGACACCAACAAACAGAGTTGCTCATAGAGCCAGGCAGCTATTAAATTTCTGCATAAATCCGTCTATAGAAGATGAATAAAAGTCCACAGATATGTTATCGATCTTACCTCTCTAACATTCTGACATGAGATAAGGCAAGACAGGCGGACTGTTTTGGCTCTAACAGCTTTCTCTATTTTACCTTGAAGGGGGCACCTACCAATGTTTCAAGAATGTAAAACTAGCCATAGGCTGACCCTGACAGTTATGTTGTGATTCTAATGACCTAGAAATGGTTTGATCTTTGATGTAGTCTTTTTTTTCTAACTAAACTCTCCTTCTCTCTCTCCTCCGATGTTCACTCAGAGAGATGGCAGACCCAGGTTTTAGATGGAGCACCTACTTTTTTTTTTACTTGTCTCTTCATTTGCCTAATTAATTTCAAACCTTTTTCCTTCCACATCTTTTCAGTATCTCTCTGGAATGTCTATTTCGGGTTCCATCAGATTGGAAAACAGCAGCTATGGAGGGCAATAGCAATCTAACTTGGATAACCTGTAAATTCCTCAGACAGAGTATGTGATGCGAGTTAAAACGTTTGCCATTTTCTGATAACTCTATCAGTATCCACAAGGGATATATCTCCAATGCAACCAAGGCAGATGATGCTTAACGACCAAGTTGATCTACCACATCTCTTCTCAGATTAATTTTCCACAACATTCTGCTAACACCACCGACAAGTTTACTATTTAACGTTGTGTCATAAGGAGGCAGACACTACGATCAGGCAAACAAATGTGCCAACACTGAGGGCAGTATCAATTAATTATATGCATTCTTTAGTCATCCTGCGACTTGTATGTCACATTATTCCATACATGCAGTCCATACGTCCCTTATTTATGTATGTACACTAAACTAATTCAATTTGGATAGGTTGAGAATATGTGTGAACAGTTCAACATGACACAGTTACACTGTTACATTATCAAGTGAAATATGTGACAGTGCACAAACTACATTGCCAACTGACTCTCCATTTACTCATCTCTCTGTTCATCTATAGACATCTATGCAAATGTAAATTGCACATCAAGACATCAAATACATTGTAGGCTGCTGATCTCACCGTCTAATTAGATTGTTCAATGCCAAAACATTCATCAACTTATATCAGGAACAAAATATATACAGCTCTCTGATCAGGGGCACATCACCAGAGTGAGACAATTAGCGAACCTACACCACGAACGAGTCACATCAGTCACTGACTTTGAGCCACGGAGAAGCTGTCATCTCTGCTGGTCCCCTGATGTTGGTTTCTTGTTTCGTGCCGGTGCTACCATGTGCGGTTGCAACTTGACACTCGCAAATTCAGCCACTACTTGTAACGAACAGTCTGGCAATTTGCGTAATCTACAAAAGGGAAATTCTATATCTTTAGATGGTAGTGATGAGCTTTGATGAAGAGGAATGATTATGTACATTTTTCAGTGATGAAAATGATGACTCATTAGTCACTGCAACTTCAAACCAATTGTCATCACCAGGGTGGAATTCTCCTACAAAAAAAAAAAAAAAAGACAACGCCGGCCCAATGGACGCACTAAAACTGCGGTTTGCACAAGCAACCTGTGCAGACAATCCTAATACTAATGTAAACAAGGGCAAACTGCCAGCAGGCGCAGAGTTTCCCCGCGACGAAAGTTGCAGCGAGTGAGAGTGAATAGCCGGCCAAGCAAATAAGAGGCTGGGAACTGGGGCAGAAATATTCTGACAGACAATATTGAGTCAATGAACCGTCCATGCAGCTGGACAACTCGTGTGCAATTACCTGTGCATTAAGATGAGCCTTGCGTGATGGCCGCGGTTGTCATCAGTTACTGCACACATGCATGCACAGAACTGGCGATGAAATCTCTGGATCCCCAAAACTTACTGGTTTGGGAATTCGCTAGGTGAGGGACTTTGAAAGTTTCACAAGTAGAGCAACGGACCTGCTTGTGTTGATATGCAACGATATTTCTCCCAATTAAACACCCATAAGCAGTGGTTGCACTGATAACCTTGTTGTACATTTAAAGTACTGTCAATGGCCAAGACAAGCTTTCTGTATTGGCCTTAAATTTTAGAGTACTGATACGTCAAGATGTTTTCAAAGTTATCTGCAAGAGTTTTTTAAATTCCGAGATGTTATCAGAAACTGAATGTCCACACATCCCAAACCTTCTCTGGTGTTGGTTAATTACAAGCGAGTCAGCAACCTGACTTTTCTCTCAGCATAACATCAATTAACTCTCCACGGTACTACCTCATATATGGTGCCAATAGCAGCGTTCAGGGTTTCCAGTACGCTTGGCACAGTACATGGGGGTGCATTTGTTGTGTTAGGACTGGTAAGTGGGGAGAGAAGTAAATACAAGAAAACTAATACAGTTTGTTGCACACATAGTACATGGCATGGGAATCTACACCAGAGGCGACAATAATCAGAAATCTAGTCTACTTTGGACTCCAAAAATGACAATCTAAGTCACCATCCAAACCAAAACCTTTGGCAGATTCAGTGCATTTTGTTGTTATTCTCTAACGATTAGTTTTGTTCTGAAAGACATCTTAAGTCTTCTCTTTATTCCCTATGCTAATCATGCCTTCCCCTCCCCCTGCCTTTAATTGCACCGGCACTCGTCATTACAAACAACTTGCATACTTGGTGATGTCAACTTCTAATCCTATTACAGTAACATCTCATGTACATGTATTGATTAATGAAATATGCTTCATCAAACATGAGACTACAAGCTAAACTTCAGACGTGTATCCATCAACTGCCATCCTCAAGAGAGATCTTAATATCAATCCATATAGAAGCCACTCAAGTAGAGAGTTAATGACTATGTATAAGTACACAAATGGGAGACAATATACACGTACATGTTACTATCTACAGTAGCTGAGGTTGTACTGCAAAGCAAATTATGCAATGTATGCTGCAGTCTCATTACTACATGGCAAGTTAAAACATAAGTAAACATTTTGCAGAAAGCAGGACAATCAATAGTACAACATGGAAAATATGAACAACTGAGAAGACACAAAGAAGTTCCAAAATGTGAGAAATTCAAAGCTGCTCATTGTAAAACAATTTTTGTAGCTTCCCACCATTTTTTAAAATAAAAATCGTGTCACATTTGTGGGGGGAAAAAAAGACACTAGAGAGATAAGCAATTTAATGTCTGTTACATTAATTTCATATTGCATGTTTCACAGTATTTATTTTTGCAATATTCAAAGTCAACAACAAAGATTACAGAAACACAGATTAAGGTACTGAATTCTAGCTTTGCAAAATGAAAAATTTCTGTTACAAAACAGAGGTAATTCAAATTTAACAGACACAGAAATCAGGATTTACAAAGCAGTAAAATCTTGGCTTTAATGGGTAAGAGTTGCAAGATACTGTAAACCCATACTGGTGAAACAACACGCAGAGTTGGTTCATTGATATACCTTTTGTACATGATTTTGTAACTACAAATGCTTAAAACATTTAGTCTTACCATCTCCTGCTGCCACCCTCAGATTCCTCCCTTGTCCTCCTTCACTATACTCTTCAACCTGAAAGTTGCTCAAAGATCTTATCATCAAATTCCAAACAATTTCCAATAGCTTCCTCACACTGCAATATTTCAACACATCAAGCACTGGCAGTTCAATTTCTTATACTACATTTCACTCAAAGGAATGCTACTTAGAGAAAATTTATGATTACCAATGGAAATAAAACTTTTCTTTGATCAGAATTCAGATTTCCATATTGTTTTTTCATTATATGAAACTGCCAGAAAAAAAATTTAAGGCCAAATCAGAGCATTGAAGGTGCTGTGCAACAACTTTTATGTGGGCGTCTTAAGCTAGCAACGCATTAGTATATGTAAGCAAGGGGTTAGTATACGCCTATGGTGTGAACTTTAATAATAGAGTACTGTATGTGCAAAGTTACCGGCAAAGCCTAGAAAGTCTACTTTTCAAGAATAATCATTAGACAACAAAAGCAAAACCTCTACTTAACATTACCACTAAGGCTAGCAGACATTCGCTTCAATTAAACAGCTCTGGTATCTGTCTCCACACCCAGATTTAATTTCCTGGATTAAAGTAACAAGCTCGATCCTGTAGAAAATGCTGTATGAGAGGAAAGCTCCTGTTATCAAATTTCATTGATTACTGATCCCTAGGCAGGAAAATAGAGATGATGAAATAAACATGAAGCACTGTATGTGAGTGCTTTTCACTTTTTGCTGATTGTGGCAAATGCTTCAAAATCAAATGAGTAAATAGTGAGGTTTTTAGACATGTTATTTTATTTGCAACAATTGTTGCTCCAAAGCTATAATTTACAACAATGACATGCATTATGCTAATTTGCAGCATGGCTTCATTGAATGGTCCATCATTACTTAAAACAGATCGATGGTACATTAGATGAAGAGCAAAGTTGTTTCCCCATGACTCACTAGTGTGGGTATTCACGAATGACAATACACTCGCTTTACGCTAATGCAAGTTTGTTCTACCATGCATAACACACATCTGAATAAAGTTCTAGTAGAGCACCCTCTATGCCTACGCGAGGTCTTGTTCCCCACGTGGTCACCACACTTCAACAGAATTCCCAACATGGTCACCAGATTGCTTCCCAAAACTTACTGGTCAGTGAGGGTAATTCACGAGTGACTATACTCAGCGAAAGATAAACCAAGGGCGATCGTGAGTGTAGAAGGTAGTTGCAAAGCTACGTTAGACTATACATAGGTGTTAGCAAGAGGTACATATATGTCTACGATGTGAATTGGGTGGCCTTCACCATGTCTAAGTGAGATGAAGCATCAGAATTAACGTTAAGCTCAGGCAGCACATCACTGAGACTTCGAATAATACACTATGTTCCTTTTACATCCAGAAAAAGTTCTGAAACTGTGAACTAACTGCGAGCATCTGAAAGAAAAAACACTGTCACAGTTTCAATGAGTGTATCTTTAGCATGCATATATACTGTATGCACATAGTTCATCAGCAAAGGTGTTAAAAAACATCTGAAGTGTAAGATCCATCTCAGTTTACAAGGCTAGAATTGCCACGGTTTTGCCTGATTAGAAATTTATTGAATTCCGGCAGGCAGCAGCAGTGCTGCAGCCAAGGAGATGAACAGCAACCATCGTGGTTGTTCGTCCCGGCGCCTCCTCGAGTAGACATCGAGCAGTGACTAATTGACAGTATGTTTTATGGCATTGGACTACAATGTACGTCCGTCGTGCTTGTGGTTTAACCGAGGATAAGAAGATGCAACACCAGCTTTAAAGCGCTTAAAAAATTGTAATTAAATCATCTTGGCAAAGCAGATATGCACGGAATGGCCGAGTGAAATGAGATTGCCCTGGACAATGATTAAGCGGCTATGATGACATAAGAGCCTAAGGGCATGATGATGAAGAGAAAACTGCAGACAGTGGATAGCAGTGGAGCTGTAGGATATCTTGAGGTGAGGTATAGAGAAAATCTGACTGACTGACTGACTGACTGACTGACTGACTGACTGACTGACTGACTGACTGACTGACTGACTGACTGACTGACTGACTGACTGACTGACTGACTGACTGCTTGCTTGCTTTACAAATGGTTGTTTAACCGACACAGTGTGGAGAGGAGGCCCTTCGCTTCGGGATAGGGCAAAGGGTGAGGTGGTGTTAAAGGTAACCACTAACCAGTATTACCTAGAATGGTAGAGGGACATGCATTAGTTGTACAAAGCCAGGAAAGTTCAGAATGAGGTAATCTATAGATCATTAACGTTGGCATTTCAACAGTGCCTTATTCGTAGTCAGTGTAGAGAGGTCCCACTAGTGTAAAATTATGATGAAATGATAATTTACTTTCATTTTCAAATCAAACATGAATAAGTTTCTGGGCACAACATTAGAACATGCAGTTGTACAAATGTACGTCTGGAGTCGGAAATTGAAATACACAGTATTCTGAGCAGTCTGCCTCCAAAGGAGTCATAGAATCACACCACCCACCAAATAAGCAAACATGATAAAGATAACAATTGATTGGTCAAACTATTGACAGGCAGTTCTCTCAATTGGCATAAAAGACACTTTAAATTCAAATTTTCCTTACCTCTGTGTCTGTGACACTCTTCATGAAAAACTCAAATTTAAACTATAAACAGTGTTTTCTGCTGGCTAAGGTACTCTTTGGTCAGAACTTTCTGCCTATAAGCCAGTCTCTATGAATAATCTTTGCAGAATGCATGCTCAAGATTCATGTGGAGAATAATGTTGACACGGGAAGTCCTAGAAGTCTTTCTCGTGAGTATTGCACCTATCCCTTCTTTCATAACTAATTCACACATTATCTACAGTTTCCATTTCAAAGGGTGTAGAACCTTCTCTTCTTCTCCTTTTTCGTCTCTTCGTGTCTGTCGAGTACTGACGTCATACTTGGCAGACAGCCAGAAGTCTGAATACATCATACTGTTTTGAAAGAACATTTCCGAGTCTGGAACAATGAGGAAAAATACCAACACTGCAAAGACAAAACATTCCCAGGCTCAGCTACAATATCAAATGTGAACATTGAACCGGTCGTGAGTAATCATGACCTAAGATACCTCCTGAGATGGTCTCCCTCGGACTGGGTAATTGTGCCCAGTTTGAATTTTCACCTGGTGTGAACTTAATGTAAATCACTGACCTAAAATGGTAGTGTATCCTATCAGTACATTCATGTTACCTACACTGTAAATCTGGAGAATGTAACTCCAAGAATATCTAAAGCTGTATTATGTTTTAACATTCATACACTGGTAGGTCTGCGCAACGTGAGATTTCATGAGAACCTCTGAAAATAAGAAATGTTGATTGTTACAAATGGTGGCATTTGAATGATTGAACAATACATTTCAAGCAGAGTTCACAAAACTATAATCAGAGCTTATAAATGTAGCAGACACCCATAATCCCACCTAATTCTTGAAATACCACTGTTGGTTAGTAGCTGTATTATGACTCAGGGAACTGGCCCACTTATCTTGAACTGTTTTGGTTTGCTTGTAAACATGCACAGACAATTGAGTGTAAAAGCTATTTAAAGTCAGGGCAAACCACCACCCATGTTTGGTTTATTTGTAAACATGTGCAAATAATGGTAGATTACAGCCCTTAATTGAAAATACTCTAAAATTTGTCTGGTTTTTGGTTGTATCATGAGATGGTAGTGAAGGAAGTTATTGGTAAGCATAGATGGTACACAAGAGGGAGGTTAAGAGACTTGAAAACTGTAGATTCTTTTAGGTTTGAGGACAGGTCAGCAGGCTAAGTCCTCTTTATGAAAACAATGAGCTGACACAAAAAGGATAGTCGTGCAAAGATGCAAAATATCAATGAGAGTTCTTTTGTAAACTGATGTGTTGCCACGGAAACCATTATGAATTGGAAATTAAGTTATGATTTCTCAACAGTGCAAACTATCACAGATGATCAGGAGAGTACATAATTCTGGCCAGGACGATTATACACCTTTAGACCAAAACTGTTGGGTAATATTTCACATGGTAGAATGGCAGAACAAGACAAACATTGCCCCTGTTCCCAATGATGGGAAAAAGGGTTGCTATAGTCAAATATGAGGGGGAATCGGGAAGCATGTTTAGGATAATTATTGGAAAAAGGTAGGTCTATGTACAAGTGATGTAAAATTTGACTGTATCTGCATCCGTACTTGCATCTCTGCCAACCCTCATTGTTAAAAAGTGGGCAAAGGGGTACCAGGAGATAGCATAACAATCTGGGTACGATGTCGGGTCAAAAAGTGAGGAACCAATGTTTCCGCATGAACAAAGTACTTATGAAGGGCCTGTAGCTTCCAAGCTGCACATTGGGAAAGTTCTGACAGAGCCATAAGGGTGATTCACAACATTCTCGACCTGAAAAAGATGAAGCACAATACATCACTCAAATTACTTCTAGATAATAGGCACACCAAGCCTAGCCTGCAGTACTTGGTGATATGGGCACTTGACCATCAATCATGGTGAAGCCAGCATACCACTGTAGGGGCCAAAAAACTGTTCCTATTTACATTTGGATTTCAAAATCCTTTCTGGAATGTTGGTGCAGACTGAGATAGTTGTAACTGTCTTGGTCTTGACCTCCATGGTAAGGGTCAGCTTACCAGGGCAATGGTGCATATTGGATGACCAAGTTGGAACTGTTTACGTTATCTTTTCCCCAGGTATGGTCCACTCTCCTGTGTGTAATAACTTTCAATTAAATTGCTTTTGATGTAAGTTGTCACAACTGTCAGTCACATGTTGTCCATTTTCCTCAAGTTAAGAGAGTAGCATTTGTTCAGTATGGCTATCTGCTCAGAAATGCCACAGGACATGGACCTACATAATATACCAGAAAATAGTGAAAGTGGGATAGTTAACTCTTATAACTCTGTACCACTGTATGGTACAGATGTTCCTACAACCAAAATAGAGGTCAGTGCTTAGAAGTCAACAAAAGTCATTGAACATGAAATACTGTGACTGCCATAGTAAATGTAGACAGCGGTACACTGGGAGCAATTTCCTGTGAAAACTAACCTGAAAGTACAGTTTACATCAACTGTTCAATGATCAATACCTTTCTTGTGTTGATTCTTTCCTGGTCAACTACCTACCTTAAGCTTCACCTCTCAAGTCCCTTAATGTGCCTTGTCTTTTTCATCTGAAGCCACTCACACCAAATTCCTCTTCACCCTCTGCTACCTTTTGGAATGTTACCACCAACCTTTCTTTAACCTCCTTCTGCCTTGCCCCCCCCCCCCTCCTGTTATCTCTGATCTCCTTCCATCCAACCTTGTTCAACCTTTCACCCTACTGTACTTTAGGCTTTCACTGTGAACTCCATACATAGCACCTCCAGTCCATAGTGACCATAATGAACCTCTTGAACTACCTCAACCCCTTAAAATCTGATAGCTCTCTTCTCTCATCCCTAACCCCTCCTTCCCTTTTTTCTTCTCCACCATTTCTTCTTCCTTTGCTGCCAACTCTTTTTCCTTCTCCATCCTCTTTTTCTACCCCTTTCCTCATCACCATCCTTCATCTCCTTCCTCTCCAGGATTTCTTCCATTCCTGTTTGAGTGATCATCCAAGCATCCCTTTCCCTGAACTTCACAACTCCCAGTCCACAAAATAAAATGTACCACTGATCCAGAAATGCAAAAATTCATTTTCTAAGTGGATCCAATGAGGGTCTATCTACCATCCCCACTAATCACAGCATTTGACATATACATTACTATCTGTCTAAAAAAAGGGAGAATTCCTGAAAGTAGGACAAGCTGTTTATACTTCCCCATGTGAATTTGCAAATAATGTCCTGTTTCTATATATAGTCACCACCATGAAAGGTATAAACAACTGCTAAGCATGGTTTCACTTAAAACAGTCTCAATAATTCTAAGCATGAAAAAACTTAATCACAAGTCCTAGCACTGAAAGTCAATGAAGCTGGAGCCTAATTCACCGCAGTTTATTTCCACTTGTAGCATCAAAAATGAACTCAATAACAAGGTACCATTTCTTCCCCTTTTTTTTTTACTTTTTTGAACAACCCAATCTCCAAATGTATGTTTTACGCGAGAAAAGCCTTATTTATGTTCACGTACCCTTCCTGTTTTAATGCAAGGTAGCGCCTGTGGTTTGAAATGAACCACATGAAACAATTCAGGGTGTCAAACCTAATAGAAGATTCAAAACAGGAGGGTTACCATTAATGGAGATAAAGGGGATTGTGTTTGAAGTTACCACCTGCTGTGACTTGCACTCTTCTGGATGGTAACTAAATTGCATTCTGAGATCGAGAGCTGTACATCTTTGAACAGGAAACTTGCAACAGGGGAAATATAGTCCTTCTTGACTTACTTAAAAGAGTGGCCGTCTTATGTTGAATGGGTGACTGTGACTAACGTCAGTTGAATCCCCGCAACTAACAGGTGTGGGTATTCAATAACTCTGCTTTACCCTTGGTTACACAAATGCATTGTTCGACCTCACCCAAAATGCACCGAAACAAAGTCCCAGCACTGCACCCTCTAAGCTTAGGTTTGACCTCATTGGGTTGAGCATCAAAAGGTCAAACAATGCATCGGCGTGAGCAAGAGGTACGTATATATGTTTATCAATGTGAATAATCCTAATATTTCTCAAGCATGGGGCCCTATGAAACAGATTTACAGACAAGGGAATCCACAAAATGAAGAGCAACTTACAAGACGATAAATTGGGAAGAAGGCAGTCCATTTTGGTTTAGGACTTAGGGCAAATTTGTTTAAGGTTGATAGCTGTTTCCAGCATGGTACTCAGATAGGCCATATTTGTGTGGAGGCAGGTAAGTGAAGTAAGTAGGTAGTACAAATAGTTGCTGCTTTTTCCTTCTACAAATAAAATGTTAATGAACAGAAACTGCTTCATGTTTAGGCCTACACCTAGCATTCAAGTATTTGCTCTATGAAAATTCCCTTTTGATAATTTTGTGGCCAACCATTGCACAACTGATGCTTCTAAATTCAGGATCAATCTATCCACTTATTTTTACAGTATATTGTTACTTGCAGTCATGGTATATCTACTGACTTCCTCTGTCTCGAGATAAAAGACAGAAATATAGTGAAAACCAGAAGGAAAGCAAGTGAATACAACAGTGGTAAAAACAATACCACTGCCAAAGAAACTACACACAGGTGATTCACAAAGGGAGAAACTAGTAGATCACAGCATATTATAAACAAATTTCTATTGCCCTCTTTATGTCACTTTTCAACCCATTTGACATGTGATCAGCCAGCCCTCACTCCACTGAGCCCCTTTTACCAACATAAATTTTGACACTGAGTCATCAATCAATCGACAGACTTCACTAACCCAATAAAGTAACCAACCTAAGCCATTTTGATCCTAACTTAAAGGGCATTTACAATATACCAACATGGCATACAAAGAAAATAAGATTTAATCATTGCTAAACCATTCAGTCTCACCAATAAACATCTGCAAAAGCTTCATCTCCTAAGAATGTATATGTGATAAGTAACAGAAGATGCATCATTTGAATTTCGAAAAGTTTGGGTGAACAAATTATTGTTCTGTAACAAGACACTGAATTTCTATATCTGTAGGACATTTATTTCTTGCAAAGAAGGCTACTGTCCTTCCTTATCTTGAATAATCTATCATTCTATGTCCACAAACATTTGTTCTAAAAATATCTTTGTTTTCTTTAAAATAAATATATTGTTTCCCTTCAATCCTTCTTTCCCTTTAATCTGAACCACAAAAAAACATGGATGTAAGAAGCACTTGTTTTTTTTTTTTTTTAACTGCCACAGGCAGTATGACAGCTGTTACTATGAGCAAGCACAGTCAGACCAGAGAAAATGAATAATGAGCTCCCCATACTATTCAGGAAAATCTGACCTCTGACCTCACCAAGCACATTCAAGACGCCACTCTCACTTTGGTTGCTTGGTATGAGAACAAACATGTGGAGGGGGATCCCAAGGGCGCTCCAGATCGCCTTGTTTTGTTTTTTTTAGTTTCCACAGTGATATTGGAATTTTTACCCTCTCTCTCTCTCTCTTTATCCATCAATGATTCATTCATTTTTACAACTATTCAAAACAAGTTCTGACATGGAAAAATAACATCAAAACGACATTAGTAAAACATGGACACGTGTCATCTGAATCTACTATCTTTTAAGTTTTTTTGCTATTTGTAATTTTTATCATGTTCTTGTTGATGTGTGACCTACAAGACGCAAATCATTATCAAACTAGCAGATCATACCATAGTTGCAGATTTATTGCAAAACTGGTCTCTGATATATTCCCCACAACTTCTTGGTGTGGGGATTCAGGAGTGTCTACTTACCCCTTGCCTCGCTAATGCATCATTTGACACCATGCTCAAATCGTCCTCAAAACTAATTCTAGCACAGGGCCTTCTAAAGCCTAGCCCGCCCTCCTTTGCCTTTCACTCGAGTGCTGACAACTCATTTGTGTGGGCATCCACTAGTGACTACGCTTACACCTCTCTTACACTTATGCATTGTTAAACAAGGCTCAATAAACCCTGAATAAATTGTTCTTGCACCACACCCTCTATGCCCTATGTCAGTCTTGTTAAGTTTTCGCGGACTACATGATGGTAAGTATATGTCTGCGACGTGAATGCAGTAAATCTCAGAACTAGACACCAATACCGACCTTCGTCAAAAAACAACCAGTGGGTTATCTTACAACAGCCTTTTCGTGGATCTACCAATCTACCACAAGTTAAAATTGTTGACTTCAGCAAAGGATTTTTCACCTCCTATTTTCACCTGATAAATTGCATTTTTCTATTTTTTTTCAATCGCAAACAAAATTTGCAGTCAGTGAACACTATCAGATGCTGAGCAAATTTCTCCTCACGCTTTTAATTGGATCAACAAGAGGAAATTGACATCATTACAGCTCAGGTAAATCCAGGTGAAAAGATCAAATGACACAAACCAACACCATCGACGAATGATGCTTGGCAGGGCGGAAATATGATGCCAATCAAGGAAGCAATACAATGTACCTTGCAATATGAACAACTTCCATATAATCCTGAGGAGTGCATTTTGTACTCAATCAATTTACTCTCCAAAGACATATACAATCAGATTTACAGCAGTTAAGCAAAAAAGGAAGAAAGGTAATCATATAGCTAGAGGAAAATATGATAACTAACCAATCAGTGTCATTTAATAGACTATATACTTCTCTCAAAAAGAAATATTCAAATATTCACCTAGGGCGGAAGTCAGCATTCGTGCTAAGGAATTGAACCTGGGAGGGACATTCCTCTCTAAAATAATTTTCGGGAGGGATTTTCAAAATCGAGGAGGGAGTTGTCACTTGGAAAAGATTCTGTTGAAGTTTATAGCATGCATTTATAATTGTAGAGCTCAGTTGTGGTTGCGGGGTTCAGGAGACGTATGTTGGATTCAGGCAATCCCGCGCTTTAGCGTGAACACTGGCAGAAATGCTGGTTGGCACTATCTACGTATGAATGCAATAGATTAGTACAGTAACCAAGAGATGTAATCAAAGCTGTTCGACCAACTGAACTAGTGCACTGTCCCATCGACTTGCTCAAAGAAGTAAGTTGAGGTTAAGTTGAACAAAAACTGTCAACAACTACAATACCATAATTTTATCATTTTCATCGTTATGCTAGAAGAATTTGACATCATTTGGCAGAGTTCATCACGTGAAAGCTATTTTCAAAAATAGTTTGACTGGTGCAATTAAAAGACACACTAAACTTTTGGTCGTGAAAGTTTTCAATGTTATTACTTTTTTTGGTATGCATGCAATCACTTTAAAATCATGTCATCCACCATCAACATTCATGACGAACATCCATTGAAAGTGATATATAAATTAAAATCTAGTCCACAATGTCGTCCCCATCACAATCAAAAAGTGAGTGAGGCCTCATCCCAGACATGACTCAGCATGACTGAAACCTCAGTCGAGCAGAAAGTAATAAGAATGCATGCAGTGAACTAAGGGAGATAGGTAGGGGATCACGGGTTCACGCGAACAACTGACGGTCTGTCCAACTGAGGTCTGTCCAACGAGGCTCAAAATTTTGTTATTTATCACCAGCAGTCGGAGAGTTTGATAGTCACAATCCACTAAGCCCGAATGATATCTAACCAACCTCAATTCATCACATCATACCAGTGTTCACAACTTAGTGACAAAGTTGTGCTAGCCATTCTAGCTTATTAACTGGCACTAGCACTTGTGTGTTTGAACAAAAAGAATCTTCCTACACACTGAAAGTGTATAATATACAAAGGATGGAAGATAACAAGAGGTGATTCAATGTCAAGCATTACAAAGAAAGATATGGGATAGAGGAGAAGGAGATGATACCAGCCAAAGAAATAGACCAGGTAATGAATAGCAATTTCAGTCCTTCCCCGTTTTCCTTGGTAGGGATGCATTAGTAAAGGCATCGGCTGTTCTCATACTATACCGACACTCTAGCCCACACTCTAGTGGAAGCAACGTCAACGAACACTCATATGGGTAGAAGAGATTTGATCTTTTCCAAATCCACAATATCATTTGGACATCTTAAAGCTTGCTTGTCATAATTACACAGGCCCTTTTAAAAAGACTGCTGTAGTTTCTAAACTCTTATTTTGTGTGAGGATGAGTTTATTAAAGAGGATGCAAATCACTGCCACAATCGTTGTGAAACGGTTACTGCAT
The DNA here is from genome assembly GCA_021234535.1 of Stichopus chloronotus. Classification (NCBI taxonomy): domain Eukaryota; kingdom Metazoa; phylum Echinodermata; class Holothuroidea; order Aspidochirotida; family Stichopodidae; genus Stichopus; species Stichopus chloronotus. The sequence goes on from CM037844.1 coordinate 6,664,209, forward strand.
TAAACACTGAGTGCAATTGCTCTACACGTTCTACGTTGTACTGGCCAAAACACTACAGACTGAAAACAAGGCCAGCAAATGAAGCACTCCCCTGCACACAGTATGTATGTACAATGTATGCGACCTATGACGACAAAGTGACTACCGAGAGGCCATTGGGAATCTTTTTCAAGGTACTTTATCAACACCCAGCAACTTGAAAAGAAAAAAATATGCTGGTTGTTTGTTATACTGGTGATGCAGCTACCTATTAGTGTCTGAGTTCAAACTCACAAATTATGAATCCCTGTGCTTTGCAATAACTTTGTAAATCAATAAAATCAATTTCAAAAATTTGTATCATTTTTCTCTGTCTTCAAAATTTATAGATCTGGCAAGGAACCAGTATGCACCTGGTTTTTGGTGACAGGTTCTACAGTAGTTAGGGGGGAAAACCAGAAAGCCAAAAGGCTTTGTGATTCCTTGCTACATGGTTACATTACAACAAACATGAATTATTCACATGACAAGTATAAGATCAACTGCAGTTATTTTTCTTGATACACCACAAGCCTTTAACCCAAAATGACCTTTATTTTGGTGACCTAAAATGACCGCAACATTTGAAGTCCACCAAAAGCAACAGGGATCACCTACCCAGGCCATACAACCCACACATCAAGTACAGTATGAGTATGACATCAGTCAACATTATCTCTGAGCTCCAAGAAACGGACAGTAATCAATGCTGCTTCTAGTCTTGCCTGTTGTTAGTTGAATCAAATAACTCAACCTTACCTCATCTGAACTCAGCTTGTCTGCCATATTTACCTCAAAATTCTTCATAAACGACCAAAATGTTCTTGGGTCTCCATCGTATGGTGGAATTTCTGCCTTAGGTATTTCCAATGCTAATTTGAAACTCAATTTCCTCCTTTAACTTTTTCAATGCTTCCTCCCTCTCCTCAGTACAATGATTTTGGCATTCCAACATCCAGCTTTCTGCTTGCTCAAATGCTTCATCAGACAACAACCCAGCCAGATCAGCATGAACCTCTTCCATTGCCTCAAATTGGTGCTCTGCCTTTTGCAAATTTTCCTTTATCGACTCTGCGATAATTTCTTCCTTGTTACAAGTAGCTTCTAACACACTCAAAGTCCTCATAAGTTGACCCTAAGTTATGATTCCTCCTCAACATTTTTGCTTCCTCCATCCTTTCCGACATTGTGAAATATGATTGAAAGCACTCCAATTTGATTGTTAAGAAACCTTGTTCTGCTACCAGCTGTTCCTCTGGATATTGATATTATCCAAATAAATGACAGAACAGATGGTTTTTTTTATTTTCTTCATTTTTTTTTATAAACCCATTAACATTCCAATGCATGAATGCCACCTTGTCTATCTGACCCCATGACCCCCCATACCAAGACTATCTCTCTGGACAACTTATCGAGGCCCCTCACACTTGAAGTTACTCACTAAGTTACAAATGCAGTACTGTAGGGAGCAATCCCATTGAGTTAACTGTGTTCGACAGAATCAAAAACTGAAATTGCACAATGTAGCCCCATATGCATTTGTACAGTAGTTTATAATAACCACAATAATGGTGTTTAGGCTATTATTATTGTTTTATAGTGAAAAATTATCCCTTCCTCTCTATTGATAAGCATTAAATTTCACAGGGTCGTGAACCTGCTCATAACAGACAACCTTATAAAGTTTACAACAAATCTGACCCATGGATAAGGAACTATGGCAGTTTTAACATTTTTTATGTTTTACCCTATAACCTCATTAATATGCAAGATTTGGACACCAAAAACAATAGGGATCATCTACTCAATATGGGCAACCTACATGCCAAAAATGAAATAACTCAGAGTTACCCTTCTTGAGATAGAGTGTTTACGAGCAACCGTCACACACACACACACATACATACACACACACATACACACACACGACATCAGGACTGCATAGATTCCCCTGCCTACAGCAAGGAATCAAAAAAGGTACACGTAGGCCTACATACAAGAACAGTCAGTCAACTCTCGGTGCAATCTGTATGCACAGAGTATGCTGTTTGTACAAGGCAACACAGCAAACACAATGGTTGTTTTTGTTTTGGTTTTTGGTTGTACTTTTTTTTCTTATCTTGGGAGGGGATGTTGCCTTATTGAAGAGAGTTTAGGAGTAATACACTTTGGAAAAATTAGTCATTTATTACTAATTTCTTTGAAGAATTTTGAACTTCACTGCTATCACAACATCATATGAATCTTTCACATTTTATAAATTGTATGACCATACAAACAGACATTTCATATTAGCTTGGACAATAGCACTATAGAGGCGGTCATCCAACTGCTCCTATAAAAAGTTCTGCAAGCTAAATAAGTGCCTGCAGTAGCCTCTATCACCCCATTTTCCATTCTTATTTGCTATCTTTCTGATCCCCATTTCTGTCTAATCCCTTTCACTTCTATTCAAGTGCACTGTACACCAAAATCCTATCATCCTGACCATCTTTTTCCGCTTTGATACAATCACCTCCTTTCACTAATCCATCTCTCTTTTGTAATCGTTGTCCCTCCTGATACTCTTCCCTGTCTTCCTTTTAATCCTACACTCCTCCCTCTAGCCTGCTTTCTCTCCCCGCTTTTTAATCCTCCTCCCACTGCTAATCCTACTATCCATTCTAATCCTCTCTTTTCAAATCCTCAGGTCACCTTCCTCATAGTGTTCTGCATCCTATTAAATCCCATCCTACCCATTCTTACAGTGAATAATTTATCTGTCTCGTGTCACATTTTGCAACCCAAAGTGGTCAAATTGCTGTCTAAATGGAATATTGTGTAGCAGTCCTTCTACATGAAACATCACACTTTCACTGGTGTTGCAACAAAATGCCCAAGAAACCTGAAAACTGTGATGCAAATTTGGAAACTAATTTATTCCCTATTTAATCTGCTTCTCTTTTCTTATCCTAGTGTGCTTTCTAATGTATACCTCTTCTCTTGCGCCATCCAATCTAATCACGACTTTTCTGATTAGGTTCACTGATACAGTAATTACAATCTCTTTGCCAGCCCCTAACTCATTTATCAATGATGGATCTCCAGTCAAACAAACCAATCTGTGAAAATTCAAGGGGCCAGTCCAAAGCGGGCGAAAGAAAACCCATTCAAGGATGAGTCCAAAGTGGATAGAATGGGGGGGCATAAAGGTGACTTGATTGAGCATGCAATGTTCTCTTCCCCCCCCCCCCCTCCCCAACCTGCCAAACAGATAAGACTATTCTAAAACAGACCAGTAACTAAAAACAAATTATGTCTGCCTGTGTGAACAATAATATAGGATCACAAGCTGCTAAAGGTTAAAAGATCTATAAGAGGTTTGTTAGAAGGGAATTCACAACATATACTTTTTTCTTCACAGCATAAATATCTAAAAATGACATATATAAAAAAGGCATTCTGAAAGGGAGCTAAAACTGCTCACCGTCACATCCCTTCAATTAAAAAGACAAGGGTTTGTTTTTGTTGTTTTTCTTTTGTTTTTTTTTGCAAACGTCAGTTTCAGTTTGTAAATTCGAATTGATTTCTGCTAAAGGAGAGAAACTTTCCATTTTGCAAAGCTAGAGTTCAGGATCGTAATCTGCCTTGTTGTAATCTGTGTTGTTTACTCTGAATATTGCAGGAATAGACACTGTAAGGGACATTGAATTCTTACCTTTGTGGTGTTTACATTTTCGGTGGGGTTAATGAGTCTTGGGTCGCACTAATGAATAACACGATCTTTGTTCGAAAACAATGGGAAAATACTAAAGGTGCTATGGGTTTCAACTAAACATTTTGCACATTATTTTTTTCCTTCCCATTTTCTTGTTGTCCATGTTGATCTAAACTTGCAGATATTCTGTACCTCTGCACGGACTGAAAATTCAGCTGATTTGGTAGTCTAGAGGATTTTATCACAGAATTTGTTCGTCCTTTAGAAAGCACAAGGAACCTCAGATAGTTGGACTACCAAGTGCTATTACCTCACTCACTGAAAAAGTTCCGATGAAAAAACTTGACACACTCTGCTGACATTGCATCCAAAACATGGCGGCTGTAATTCATAGAGCAACAACAAGCATCAGATGTGAAGTGTGATGAGGAGAGTGAACTCAATAATTGATGAACCGAGGATGAACATTTAACTTCTGTATAGGCTTCTGTGAAATGTGATGGATACCTTACATCTGCATGCACACATTCCGCTTTGAAGGAGGCAAGAGTTATCAACTTTGTTGTGCATGTTATACGAAGGACGTACTTTACCAAAGAAGATGGGAAATGATAGCGAATAACATTTTAGGTAACATTGTCGACACAAAGATGGGTGGTCCTGTGACTGGTATCCCTTACCACAGGCAAAGTGTTAAAAAATCATTTTAGTGAAAGCTCTCATCTACAAAGCAAAATTACAACTGCAAATGTGAAAAAATTAGATATGTTGTTTAAATTTCTTCTAAAGTAGATCTCCCATGCATTTAAGCCTCAGACAGCTAAAAAGATCCATTTAAATATGCCCTCCAATGTCGTGTTTCCTTTTTTTGTCAGAATATGTGAGACAAACATGACGTGCATAGAATCATCCAGGCACTAATCGATCTTACATGTAGAGTTTGGACACGACAAGCAGGTTATCTTGGTGCATGATGATAATAAGAGTGCAATCACTGTAATGAGACAGGTAAGTAAGTCTGGGTGACATTAAGAACACCAAGGCTCCAGTGTAACAATTTACCATACAGTGCATTCAAATTTATGCTCGCTCTCTGATCTTTGCATGTGGGCATGGAATGAAGACTATGTTAATCATAATACTGCAAGGTCACAATCAAACCAAAATCAAATTCTCTACAAAGCATAGAATACTCAGTGCTCTCGTGGGCAAAATCAGAAACTGCTCAGGCTATTGAAAATTCTTTTTGTAGAACACCTATGCCAGAACTGCTAATGATGGTTTTTTAACCGTATTAGAAGGCTGAGTGTATATCTCTGGCAGTCTCACCAAAGCAAGTTGGAATATGTACACGAGCAACTACAACATTTGATGGCTGAATTCTTCTAACTGTTAATAGTTTTGTATGACTTACTCGAGTCCTAAGATTCTCATATTTTATGATGAATCTCAAAACCACCTGGCAGTATGTGCCTCTTTTCATTTCATAAAAAGAAGGGACAAATCTTCAACTCTTATAGCAAGTCCTCTTTAACTTCTTTTCTGTGAAATACTGGTACATTAGCAACATTAGATACAGCATAAGGCTAGATAAGGACTTCATAGTGCGTAACATTGAACAAAGGATGTGGCCCTGACCAAGTGGTTTTAGTCCCTGGTTTTTCTTTTTGATACACGATGGTGGATTAACTATAGGACAATTGTGTACACAGTTCATTTGTACAAAACAGACTGAAGCTGTATGCTTAAAGACCCTGTCAAGGAATAACACTCTGCACCATCACAAGGGTTTAGCTGGGTCAATATTATAGATTATAGCCGCACAGTTCAACAAGTGATCAGTGGATACATCCAGTTATCTTCAAAGCTACACAGAATCATGGACCATGGTATGGCTCTTGGAGAAATGAAACACTAAAATATACAAAAAGGCCAGCCTATAATATTTGTTTGATTAAAAACAAACTAATGAGGCACGCTATGTACAGCGAGCAAAAACGGTCTTGTTTACACAATAAGCAACGTCCTTTTCAGGGTAAACAGTCCCGCTGAGGTTTGCCAAAGGTTAGGTCCATTCTTCTTGAAAAGCAAAGTGCCTTGTATTAAAACTGGTACAACTACAAAGGGTTGTGGGTACATATAATGCTAACAAAATTGTACAAAGCCAGCAATGTCCTGGTGAGCTACAGCAAGTGCTACACATTTCTCCTTCTAATTTTTTCATCTGTTTTGGCTTTTTACATTGCCTTCACTGACACCCTTAAAACAAGAACAGCGGTAGATTAAACAGTTACACTATATCAACTGCACTGTTCTATGGATCGTATGCAAAGTGCTGCCAATGGGTTAAGGGACCCATATATGAGTAATTAAAAGAGGTCCAAAATAACTAGTCCACAGTATGCAGCTACATAAAACATTCAAATCATTTCAAAATTATTCACAGCATACACAGAATGTGAAAGCAGGTTTTTAAGAAGATTTTTATTAACTTAACTTGTAAATGAAAACGTCTACGGATTTAATATTTGACATTCCTCCGCCATTGATTTTATAACACCTACTGTGACTTCATTTCAATCATATGCAGAACTTCATGCATCTCATAGGTTGAATATTGCCTTTAAAATTTATATTAACACTTTGCATGATCTTTTTCACAAACTGGAGAACTGTTTTTCATACACCAAAAAGGAATTACTTAAAACTGCATCCATCCAAACTGCAAACAATTCAATATACACACCACAAATCTAGCGTGGCCAAGCAGTTGGAAAATTTACGACCAGCTGGTCAGGGTTTACCTCCACTGACTCAAAATTTGAACAAAAATTAGCTAACAGTTTACACAATATTACTGAACAAACTGACCTCAAAAAGGCAAGCCTTATGTAATCAAAAATCTAATATGGGAAAAGGTGATCAAACAAGACTGTTAATTTGAAGAATTAGTTGACACCATAAACAAGGATTATGTGTGTCTGCAAAAGCCAGAGATACAAGTACATGTATGAAAATTCTTGTGTGTCTGCCAGTCCCCCACCTGCCTACAGTTACGAGTACAGTACTATAGCATTCTCTGAGATGCGACTGAAGTAAGATTTGGTCTGTGTAAGTTCCACATGCAGACTACACCTTACAATGGCAGAATGGAAGATACCACAATGCACCAAACGATTTCCCACCATTTCTGTTCACTGTTCTCTGTTACTTTTAACTTCAAATTTTTAGCTAAGACCTCAGATTTTATTGGATACTTGATGGAGCTTACTGAAGTGGGTTCAATAGTTCTTATCTTTTGTCATTGAACTAAACAACACTGTATACCATTCACATGGCCTACAAAACCTCTGAGGAAATTTAAAAAAAAAACACTGTGGGATTCATAAAGGGGTGTTTTCATCGGTGTTCACATATTGTGACTATCTTTAGCAAATCTAGCATTTTTGAGGTCCATTTATGGTCTTTTTTGCCACCATATGACCCTCATCCTCAATCTACCTTTAAGTATAGACTGACCCATTTGTTAAGGAAGGCACTTGCTATCATAACTAAGCAATCTTACAGTACTAAAAGTTCTCCCATAATTACAAACTCAGAAGTTTGCGATATGCCTTACTAAAACTTATCTCCTTTACTGATACTAGACAGCAAATTGCAAGTTCCCCTGATGAATCTACATCAGCATTTCTGAATCAATTTTGAAAGCTTCAAAACCTCTGGCATACAAACAATGTTCGACAAATATTGTCTTTATTTCTATATTACTACACACATCTTTTCTTAAAATTTCAGTTGCTCATTTTGATCTGTCAAAAGATCTGAGACAACATTTGACAGACGAGATAACATTCAGACTTCACACTCCTCCTCGTGCTTGGAAATTTTCTGATCGGTGAATCCTCTGAAGCGACTTCCCTGGAGAGAAAACAATACTCCATGTCTCCTTGACGGTAATTTACAAAAACGTTGCCTCCGACAATGACGTTTCCTCTGCATAGAAAGTGATCAATACAAACAGACACTCTGATATATTAACTGTTGCTTCAATAGCAACTACTGTTTAATTTTACGTCATCCTTGCGATGTACACTATCCCACAGTGCAATCAATTTTGCTTTCTTCTCATCCAGCCCCAAACGTAATACGCTTTTCTGACATTCATTCATTCTGTAAGAAAACTACAACGACTGCCCTTCTCCCACCGGTGATTTCATTACAAGTACCGTCAGAGAACGATGATTTATCAACAAATTAAGTTGCAATGGTTAAGTCTGCAATGACAAGATCCAGGAGACGCTAATTTGAAGAGTGCGGTAAAAAAAAAAAGCATTTATTAAATGGCACTCTACTCCCCAAAAATGTGCAAAGCATCGCTTAAAAGAATGTACATGTACAGCCAAATGTAATTTTGAATTTCCATTGTAGAAATGGAACAGGTCCTTAGGCTTAAATGGGGGCCTAGAGACCTTGTTTCAGGCAGCATCAAAGCCTTCAAGTCCTTAAACGCAGTTCACTTTACAAAATCAGTGTCTGAGGCCTCTGAGTTACCGTATTCTGCTTTAACGTAAAATTCGCCTTGCTGTTTTCTTGTTTATTAGATCTTTCACGGGTTACCAGCACTCTTGGCATGGCAGCTGGGAGCACATGTGTTGAGACAGGTAAGCAAGGAGTAAATCGTTCTGCTTCGGAAAATTTTTACAATACTTGTGCTAGCAATGAGTATAGCTGCCTATTTTCTTTATTTTTTTTAGAAATGCATGCATATTATACACAGCATTTTATGGACGTATCTATAGATGTATGTCAAAGTTTATCTGTTATCCGATTACAGTATCAGCAACTAGTGTTCAAGTTGCGATTTTAAGAATGTGTTATAGATTGCCATATTGCATTGTCATGACTGGTCTGACGACAGTGTAAATGTTATAAGCACTGATACCCACAGCTAACTTAGGAAGTACCCTCAGAAACAACTGAGAAACAGTTACTTGCCGATACCAAAGTCAGGATCACAGTGGAACCAATGTCGAGCCTTGCTGAGGAAGAATCCAGAGGGGTTGCCACGGTTACACATGCTGACAGACAAAATTTCAAAAACGTTTTCATGTACAAAGGTTGACCATATCTGACAACCAACGAGCACTGAATTGAATACAACCCTGCCATGGTGTACCGTGGGATGATGCCTCTAATATTCTATTGTAGACGTCTCACCACTGCTACCCTCATCATGGTTTGCTGCCCTCATCATGGTTTTCATAACTAGTGAACCTTCCATATAACTTACCATTTTTCATCCACATCCTTCTTCAGACAAATCACATTCTCCCACAATGTGTAAATCAAGTGCACTTCCATCTCCCCTCTCCCGTCCCACCCTCCAAACAGGCAAACTGGCTCTGCTCCTGCTCACTGACACTACATAGGCATGATTTAAGTGGAACATCTTTTTTCCTCCTGACAACAAAATATCATGAAATGCCAAGGGTTACTATTTTCCTGCCATTTCTTCATTTTACCTTGGTTTTAAATGCATCTAAAAGACAAACTTGTGCCAAAAATATCACACTTAGTTACTATGCACCTGTCAAAAGTGCATCCCACTGTGACCTCTAATGCTGTTTAAACACAGTAGGGGTGTGGACCAACCCACCAGCCACACAACAACAGTTAGCCAATCTCTACAAAAATTCCAAATCCTTCAGGGGTAAAAGAACAGAAAAGACAGGTTATGAAATATTTTCAATTTTTTCCATGTTAAAATTAGACCAGGTGCTATTCTATCAACTCAATCAAGACCAGATAAGAAATCCACTAGTTTGTTCTCAGCTGTGCTGGAGATGTAGAGTTCACGGTAAGGTGAAAGGGGGGTACTTTACTGGTCACAGCTGCTCTGCTGTTATCAGTGCCATACAGGGTAACTTGCATCACTTCGAACTCTTACCTGTAAATATTACCATTACTGATAGTAACATCTCTGGAATGCATGCTGTTGGTACATTATTACCCTCCAAGGCCCCTCTATGCCTGGGCATCAATTCAGAAGAAACTATATCTAGACCCTGACGCCACTGGATAGTAGTGCTTGTTTTTGCTTGTTGTGAGATGGCATTTCATGGTATTTGATCGCACACTATCCAGAGAGCAACCACGGTATAATATTATGGAATGCACACTGACTTCGCTGTATAGTAAATTAAACCCATCCATACAGTACACTGAATATTTAATTGTAATATTGCTGAGAGACACAACAGAAAAATAATCATTTGCCTAAACAGGCCTATTTCTAGCTATTAGGGCTTTTCTTTTCTGGCCTTGAAAATTGTGTCTTTTGAAATAATCCACTTCCCACAAATGCTAGCCCAAGCAGAGGGTAAACCAGGTAAACCTAAAATGGCCGGCTATGTATTTTTACAACATACCAAGAAAAAAATAATGAAAATAAACTAATCAATTCCAAAGTTACCAGTCTAGATAGCTCTTCAAAGTTTGATAAAAGTACTCAGTAAACTAACAGTATTCCTGATCACTATGTTCATGCAATATCAGAGAGCCAAGCTTGCTTCAACAGCAGTTTGCTACAGCAGGGACAAACAGCTGATTGTTCAAATAATAAAACACCAATCATGGCTCCTTCCTGTTAATAACCAAAGGGTTTTATTTATTAGCAACCTTGAAAAAAACTGAAGAAATATTGTTGACAGAATGTAAACTTGCAAAATGTCAACAGACTGACACACATTTCCAATAATTGGGAATTGCTTCATATATTGACGAATCACTACTTTACATGGGATTCTGAGGCTGCCGGATCATTTGTGGGTATTTCATATTATCATAACATAGACAGGTAAATCTTGAAAAATGATTCCTAAAAGATTTTTTCAGTACCCTCGTATGATCAAACAGGGCTTTAGCTACAACAGCATGATTAATAGGAGGTTGGAAGGAGATGCAGGACTTTTAGAAGATCTAATACTTACAGCATACAAATTAACAATGAGAGCATCAACAGAAACATCTTCTGAGAGACGTTGGGACGAGATAACCAATGTTAGCGGCAAGGTTATCTAATTATTTGAAACGTTTAGATTTCATCACAATTAAACTGTTCCGTCAAGTACAACACAAACTTCAAATTCTAGATCCAAAGGTCCATAATCCTTAATGTTCAGACTACCACTCACGAATATTACAGTCACTATTTTCCAGTTTCGCCTTCCGTAACTCAAGTGTGTTATTTCATTGTTGAGATGAATTCCTGTGACCTTCTAAATTGTATCGTAAAAAGAAGTCACCATAACAAATCATTTATTATTCCATTCAATGGGCTGTCAGGCAGATTGTTGCTTCATATTCTAATAACTGAGCATGCAAAAAAAACATAGTTGAACACACCCACGAATGCTGATAGGCATGCTGTGTCTACGAACAGCACACATTTGACAAACATATATGTTTTCACATAGCCATTTTGTCACTTAGCAACAACAATTTTTGAGTTGTCTTAGGTACCACATTTGATAACTGTCAACATGCAGCTTAACTTCTTTTAAGCACTGAGTACAGACGATGTTAAGACTTTTAAATACTCTTATGTTTGTTCTACACATTCATCTTTCAGAGACAATGAAGGAGGCCAGCTCTTGTGGTATGCACCACATGTACAGTACATACCCAAATCTAAACCTACCCCACACCATAGAAGTATTTTGCTTGTTTCATGCATAACTGCACACTGAATTCACCTTAGTTTTGGCCCTGACACTTTGTAACATTCAAATATGCCATTTTTCACTGATTTAAGTATCGGTCACAATGCTCCCGGATCTGATCTCCGTCCTTCACAATGCACTTTAGTACTACACATTACCAAACCTTGCCTGTAAACTCTTTGAAAGAATTTTCTATACTTTTCGCAAGAATCCCCTCTTATTATTAGCATAGGCATCAAGCATAAACATTTGATCACACAAAGTTTTACAGCTTCTTCTGCCACTCATACTCAGCCTAATCACGAGCCTTGAACTGGCATATTTCAGTCTCTGATATCACTACATATGTAAATTGCACATTCATCACCACAATATATACATTTGCACAGCTGAACACAAAACTGCTCATAGTTCAATCACGCAATGATCAAGACCAGGTTCAACATCGATTATCATTGTCAAAGAACTCCGTTTCCCTACGCCCCCAATCTGAAGATCCCCCCCTCTACAACTGCCTGATTCTCCTTCTCCAACACTATGTGACAACCTCTCCCACAGTCTGATCCCCTTCTTCAGTCTGATCCCAGTATCCCAAACTGTCTGATCTCCCACACTATTTGAACCCCACCCATACTACTGTCCTTTTCATCTCTCAGTTCATTTTTCTTTCTGATCCATTGACATTTTAAGGCTTGGGATTTTTCTTGCCCTTGGTTTTACAAAAAAAATGTGACTCTGAAATCTTCATCATGCACAGTACACAACAGTACACGTGAATCCATTTTCTACAGTTCCTATTTACCTCACAATGTTCTACTCAGAATCGTACTGTTTACCTATAGGCCTACTTACAAAGATGGAAAACTTCCCCAAACTCCCTCCCTCAGGCATGCCTACGATCTTATTCTAGAAGTCTAGCGATATGTGTGCAGTAAACACTGGGTTTGTTGACAAAGCATTCTAAAGTTTTATCTCCATGAATCATGAAGGAGTACACATCAAAACAACTAACCACTGATAACACTTCAAAAGAAGACAGATAGTTGTGAGGACAGATCTAGTTGTGAGATTCAAGAACTTTGACATACATTTTCATAGGAGACTTACAGTACAGTCCAAGTGAGCAAAAAACAATCACACAGCAGTATTGGAGGTTAACTTTACACACAACCAAAACTGTTTGACCAAAACATTGCCTCAGTTTGCAGAGAAGGCATTTAAATTGTACTTTGATTTAAATTTGTGTCCAAATTTTAAGGGAATACTATGCAGCCCTGTGCCTCTGACAGGATCAAGAGACACTATGGTTACAATTGTTGTGATTTACTCAGTTAGCGCCAGTCATCATTGCAGGATTCACGAAAAGAAAATATATGTCAGTGTTAAAAACATTCATGGTTCCTCAGGCATGTAATCATGGCAACATTCATGTAACAAATCCATGGCCCATATGGCTTGTAAATTGTAATCATACAAGAATGTATGTATACCCTAAATGTGACTTCGGCAAGGGGCACATTAGTGCGATTCAATACGCAATTCAACTTTCAAGTAAATTAGTGCAAATTGAGTTGATCATAAAAAATGTTCAAAATAAAATAGTGTCACAATTTCTCTCGGTACTGGATTTCTTGGGGGAGAAAAATTGATTTTGTGGTTCATATTTTGTGTTCATTTATGTAAATGGCAATTCAAGTTGTAAGCTGTACAATTTTAGTTGAAAATTGAATCGTGTGTTGAATCGCGCTGGTGAGATGCAGGCCTTACAGTATCTAGCTTGTAATCATTGCAGGACTCATGTAACATGTATGGGTCATTTGGCAAAAAAGTGCACAGAAAGATGTGTCAAGATTTTTCCATCTTACTTCAAACACACTTGAGGTCAGTTTGAGGGATGACACAAGATCTGGTGATAATTATTATATTTAGATATAAAAGATAGGAAATTGAGAGGCAAATATCCTTGATTAACAAACTGTCTCATTTCAGAGGTATTTTTTTATGTTCAAGTTTCATTTCTAAAATGGACCTGAAAAAATGAAAGAGCTCACTCCCTTTTCAAGGTTAGTGCTGGGGATTATGCTGTGAAGATTTCCCACAACTACATCAGTTTTACTGTACAGAAAGTCATATCGAATGTAAATTTGTGTCTGCGTCATTCTGAAACCACTCATACAACATTCAAAATAGCCAATAATCTGACACAGAACCACCACCAGGAACAGTCTATTGAGTCTAATTGGATACCGTGCTTGAGGGGGAAAGAGAAGAAGAGAGATGACAAAAAACTACTGTACTCTACCAGACTATACCATTGTTACATGGAATGTGTAGATGTTTTCAACGGTTTTTGATTAGTTTGGTTCATCAGTGCCAAGTTTGTTTGCGGGTCAGCTTAAAGGCAGCCATTCATCACCCCAAGCTACATTTTTGGCTTGGGGATAGCAAAATTCTCCACTGGTTCTACTCTTCGATTGACAGCAAATTCGAAAGATGCAGAGTAGCTCATGTTATGTACACAGAATGCATACATAGGGACCCATTGTTTTGAATGCACATGTGAAGGAATTTTAGACAGGCTGTGGGATGGACTAGACATTAGTGGTTGGGAGAATTGAAACTGTCTGGAGTGATGAGTCTTTGTCTTTAAGTGACATTTAGAAAGCATAATCATAATATACCAATTAGCTACTGTAAGTGAACCAAACATGTAGACATTCCTGAGTGTAAACACTGATGCCCACACCAGTGAGTTGTAAGGAAACAAGGCACCCACAAGACCATACAACATGCTAAGAACAGATGACATGTACACATTAACTACTAACTTGGTTAAATACACATGACCAATGAATTTGTTGAAATACATCAAAGCATGTTCACATGACCACCCAACAGGCTGATACACAGTAACACTCAACATGTTGAGATACAGTATTAAACAAGGCAGAGGCAAAGAAACAGGGCACACTTTCAAGCCTGCACAGTCTACAAAATGAGTTGCATTTCAACCAAATAGACTCACCAAGTCTAAAATTAAGGTAGTCTGGGAACACAGGTATTGTTTCCATAAATTTTGCACTGGAAAACAGTACACTACACACATCATAATAGCAATCACAGCAACCAAGAAAGGTAGTGACACCCTGCTGAACTTCAAACAGAAGAATAATAAAGGTCGTTGTACTATGAAACCAAACATGAATAAGTCTACCACAAAGAGACAGCTGAAAAGGAACTATGGTTTGTTGATGTGTCTGAGGCCACCCCTGAGGTCACCATTGCCATGTCTCTGTTCCATCTGTGCATTGTTCTGAATGCTTTATAATTGACTGATCACAGGGTGTAGTAACTATAGGCTCATAATCAACTGTCCATGCTAATGATGCTCGGCAAGCTTTCGTTGGAGCAATGATGCAGTCTATCATTGGAGACGAAGGCCATACAGTAAGGGCTACCCCAGTGGCATGTGGAAGGGGAACCCATGCATTCCGTGGCACCACCTACCTATGCGGCTCATCAGGGAAACTGGCCGGTCACGAGGTGAACTCGCGCACGGGTAAATGATCCAGTTTTCGAAACATAACATTTCTGAAAATGGAATACATCCTTCCTTTCTACAGTCCAAAACTAGTCATAGATTACTGTAAACCATTTGCATTCCACTTGCATCCCACTGCTTTTTACTTCTAACATTTTCCAGGATGGCACTCCCTCCCCTCAGATGCCTCCTCAACGTCAGTCAGTCGGGATCGATTCATTTTCAACAGCTTCTTGAGAGTAAAATCACTGGTTGGGTCGACATAAACTAAGAGATTATTAGCAAAATATATCTGATACTTAACAGCTTTAACTAATACTGTAGCTGAATTGATAACAAGTGCTGTAAATTAATAGATGCAATGCATTGAGTGCAAAATCCACGATAAGGTTCTCTCAGACGACCAAGCTTATCATTTAAGTTTTTGTACCTACTTTAACTGAAGTTTAAATTACTGATTGCTTCAAATTTGAACAAGGTGAAATTGTTGAAGGGGTTCAAAAGTGAACACAGTTTGCTAAACAAGTTGATACCAAACCACTGCAGGACCATGCCTGTAACACAGGAAGAAAACATTAGACTCAAATAGAGGTATAAATGGAAGTTTTTTCACTGAGGTTAGTGAGTATAGTACAGTAATACATCTACTTACAGGTACAGCGAATTTCATTGACACAAAGGCTACTGGAGAAAAGTTCAACACAATCAAGTAACACATATTCAACCTTGTTTGATAAGTAAAACAAATTTACAATTCTTTCCCCTATTAAAAGGACACTTTTCAACTTTGACTGACCTTGCCTTTAGACTGAAGTTAGTACTCCTAGAACTTCACTCTACTGTATTTACTACACTGTCTTTTCACAGGTAGCTGGGTACCCGCATACTCAGATGGCATTTTACCGCCTGGATCCAAAATCGCTACCTGATTCCTTCATTAGGTGAAAAGAGACACAACCTCTGTGTGAACACACTGTGTCTGATTGCCAAATTTCACTTTACCATACATAGCAAAGAGCTCAAAAAGGAATTTTTCTCTTTTTTAAGGAGGATAGGTGGTCCTATTCATGAGGTTTAGGCAAGTGTACGTAGTGTACTAGTTAAGATTACTCCACACAAATGTTATGTACGGTACTGTGAAAATACCAATTTAACAATTATGCCGCCGTTTTGGTCAGGTACCTGAGTACCCGGCAGGTACCCGATGGGTACAAGGAAAAATTACCTGCTTCTGAGTTCTAGGAATTAATGAAAACACTAACCACTGTATGCATGCAGTAATGGCTACCTACTATCTTGTACCTTCTCATACCCCAAAATAACAATCACTTCTTCAAATAGCCATAAATGCAAGACAAGCGTGCGGCTCACTTCAATGACATTGGGCCTCATTTCATTAGAGGCTTCAACGTGAAGTAATGTACCGCTAAGCCAGAGATACTATACATGCAGCCTGCAGTCCTGCGGACATTCTTGACAGGGCCACCAAGCTTTTGAGAGCTGGAAACGGTAACAGCAAACATCAAAAACATCAAATATGTATCTTGTTTACACACTAAAGCTATGCAGGTACCTCAAGCAATGACCATAACAGTTGCATTAAGGTTTGCCAAGCAAGGTGCTGTAGTGAGTATCACCTACAAGTTTGTTTTGTGTGTGTTTCAAAACTTATCTATAATAGTTCTCCATGAAATTAATTAAATATCATTTTATGAAAGTGAAAAAGAATACATTATGTAAGCATCCTCTGACATATTTACTTTAACCATTGTTTTTTAATCCAGGTTTGATGGCAATTCTCATAACATAGAAGCAGTGTCTATCAGGCTTCAGACTGCTACTCTAGCCTATAAAGTGCACACGCCACAGTACATACTCGTGATAGCCTTGACACAATATACCGGTACCATTCAATTGGCACCCACAGTACTGTATATGTGCACTCCTCAAGATTCGGTGTGAAACAAACACATTTATAAAGCACAGTGCAGAGTAAAATTATACTTTGAAGACCCTACACTTTCTTGAAATCAAAGAAAGACAAAATCAAAATGATGAGTATTTTTAGTTTCCCTTTTATTTTTACTTTTCACTTCGTTTACCGCTATTTACCAAATCTCAAAGTGAAATTTATGAGTAGAAAGTACAGTATCAAACTACACCACTTTAAAACCAGTCAAGCATCTTAGGTTGGTGACCGGATACTTGCTTGCCACTAGCACTTTAATTAAGAGGCTCAGTGGCACCATACCTTCAAAAAAAAATCCCTGCTGCAGCAATTTTCGACTGCTCTGAGCCGTGGATGGAAATTTGGGTCAAACATAGCTGAGTAAAAAGTAAGGACAAATGTGGACACCCTAGGCTAGTTACGGTACTTACAGCAGCATTGAACTAAAGAAAATACTGAGAAATATGAAAATCTATGAGCGAGCGCTTCAGCTCTGTGAATCTATCTTGTTTTAATGACTCACACGGCAATAAACTCGGCAATAATGTTGAAAACTACAGTGCCGCGCCAGTCAATGCAATACTGGAAGATACCACAGAATTTAACATTTGGCAACTCCATAATACAGTAAATTTCAATGTTTCCTTGAGTGTTTTTAAGGTCTTATGTGCATTATTTATTTTCTTGTTCAACTACACTAACCAAGTTAAGAATACGAAAACTATGGGCATTGACACACAGTAGATGTGTAAACATCCTTATTCATAAACTGGATCAAAGGTACCATGCATTCGAGGAATAATTCAGCCAGTCACATCACAATTTGCAGCACGAAAAGGCCAGATTTCTGCTATGCAAATGAAAATATGGGTAGCAACTTTTTGTATGCATTCATTTCACCAAGAGTTTCCCCACAGATCTAAGAATTCCCAAAAAGAGTTACACAAAATTTGAACACTAAATTATTCCCTGACATATATCTCATACAAGATTAGAGATGTCATTCAGTGAATTGCAAAATGGACTGCATTTCAACAGTTGACTGAGAAAATGCTACACTCTTTTAGGCAGGGCAGGAAGTGTTATAAAGGATATTAATTAGTAGCATGGTAATACCCACAGCCTCCATTAATACCGGTCTTTTACCTCTTAATTGAAAGAGATCTGAACAACTTTTTAAATCTGTAGGCACATGTAAATTTGCTACACAAAATGGTTATTTAAGCTAAGCGAACCCTGTAAAAAACAAAGCAGTGAGCTGACCTTGCACCTGCATGTAATGAATAAATTAAATTGCAGGCATGCAGTGCAGAAGCCTGTAATATTTCGGCCAAAGTTTTCAAGAAAAAAATTCTGAACACTTTTTTGTTTCATCCTCACTAGCTGTACATAGGACTTTATTTTGTCAACTGACTTGTTCTCTCAAAATCCCAAATGTGGTTAGACTCACACTAAAAAACATTTGCGATCGATTAACTGACCTGATTTGAGTGCAACAGTGTAGTCTTAAACACACGTCACACAAAACTCTTCATTTTTGTATAAATTTCCAAGGAACTCAGGGCTCCTCTCTTTGAAACATTTACCAGCTACTGAGGTCTTATTGCAGGGCTTGAAATAACAGATCGCACAGATAGACACGGCTATCAGGTCCCCATAATGGTCCTATGCTGGCCACGGTGCCCCTGAGAGGTGAATATCATAAGAGACAACATGCCAATTTGCTCACTTTGGCTGTGACCTTCTTCATAGAAAACCTTATTGGCAACATCAGCGTTGGAAACATACATTTAAAGATCACCTCATTCTACGCAAACTGTTGTGAGACACAAAAATTCACAGAAGATGATTGCTATATGTACAGAGCCAGTCCAGTGAGTTTTGTAGTAGACCAGCTTCACATTTGACACTTGTAACCTTGCCAAGCCCAATTGGCACTCAAGTAGACACTCCATTTAAGGGAACAATATTTTCTGCCAATTCCCTTGTGTGGCTTGTTCAGGACATACTAACTCTCGATTACAATTTTGCAAGATACAGGTATGTGCAATCCCAATTTTAACAAACAGACCAGAGAAACTATTTCTCATATACAAAGACTGAGATCTGAATACTTTGTTTCATTATAACACTTAGGTAGTAGCTGTCCTTACCATGACTTTCATCAGAAAATGACATTTATCTGGAATGAAAAAAATGGATGAATGCATGGTCCTTTAAGTTATGAAGTCAATTTAAATAGGAGCTGCTGAATCACTTCGGCATATAGAAAATCTTGTCACGTCTTGTACGCGTTTTTCAACATCAAAAGACGCATAGTTTTTTTTTCTAATAAAACTTTACCCAAATAAGTTTAATTCCATGTTTATTGATAGTTCCCATTTTATAAATCAATGTCATTGCATTGCTATACATGCCAATAATTCCAAAGTGGGATAAATGGAACTCCCGAAATTATCAGAATTCACACTCACACAAAAAACAAAACGCTGCCTATGCTCACATCTGTGATTGAAAATAGAGCCAGGCCTAGTTGATCTAATGATAATGAAATGTTTGAACCCTAGCTAACACTTTCCGGTCAAGTTCTTTAATTAGTTGCTTCAGTGCTTGTCACAACTCATTCCCATAGCTTACTTGTAATATGATGAAGTTGAATGTGAGTGTGAGGATTGGCAAAATCCCTCACACAAACAGAATTTTCCAATTCACCTGCATATGCCTACCTTACAGAACAACACTTCTAATTGTCAGCTAACAAAAATTAAGGCCTAGGCTAGATGAAATTTCCTATCACTCTCCCTAGCACGCCTTCTCTTTTTCGTTTATTTTTTTTTTTTTTTTTTGATGATTGGGGTAATTTTTGTTTGCATTTTTATCTGACTTTCGCATGAAATGACACAATTCAGTGGCTGGCCTGTGTTTTATGAATGACCTTATCATGTATGCTTTACCGTAACTAAGGCTGTAAATTTAAGCCAACAGTGTGATTACAGTTGACTGATTGTATACAAACCATGGCTTGCCATACCTGTTTGTAATGATAATTCTATTGCAAATTCAGCTTTGGATAAGAAGAAAAGGCGCCAAAATTTTGCTCTTAAGCAGTGATAGACCATACAATATTATGAAAACTATTTCAAGATATGTCAGTCGGACGAACACTGGCTTAAAGTTCGGGTTAGGATCTTTACTGGTTGGTAAATTATTACGCTCAAGTTAGATAGCTACCTATCAAATTATACATGTGTCAGGTTCGATGTGCCCTGCCCAACAAAATTAATGATATGCCTGGATTATCCAACGGACTGTTGCTCGAAATTAACATGACTCTGAAATGAAATGATCGACATATTTTCAATCGAAGGAGTGAAAGGTTGGAAAGAGATATTCTGAACTACACATGAGAAGCGAATCATTTGAATTCTCTTTTGATGACACAGTTAAGATCGGCAGTTTTTCGCGAGGTTAAGAATCGTATTTTTCGATGGGTGTGCGTTACCAGCCGTCAATCAATGATACTACCAAAATAACCATAGCGGGAATGCAGAGACCTACCCAGCATTCCAGAAACTTACCTGATCAGATAATGTCCCCATCTTTCAAACCCTCCGAATTCCAGTGAAAGTAATCCAGGAGAGCAAGCTGTTGGAGATAAGAAAAGCCACTATGTTCGAAGAACGGCTTCTATCCGTAACTTTTGCACAAAATTCAACGGTTAAGGTGAAATTCCCTTCGTCCAAACGTTGTTAGTGTTGTGAAATTTGCTATGAAAGGTAAGAGAGAGTGGCCTTGAGTCGAGTATAGCGCGCAGGCACGTAGTGGCCGAAACATAAGTATTCAAAAGAGGGCGCTAATGATTTTTACGGGATTACATGAGTAAGTTACTGTAGGAAACGAAGCAAAATGGATTGAGGCTCGGGCTATTCCCTATGAAAATTTGTTGTTTTATGGGCGTTCACAAGAGGAATTAGAAGATGGAGCAATCCCCCTCCCTTGCAAATCATAAATTTGAGAAATAACTTGAAGAAAGAATACCATCAACATCTCTTAAGAGTTCACTGGGCAGCGGTGCCACAAAAGTTATTTGCAGGGGGTGGGAGAGGGACTCAAGACTCGGCGTTCTTCCCAGGGGCGTAGCTAGAATACTGGTTCCTGGGACGTGAATGGGGGGGGGGGGGGATTTCAACGAGTGTCACATACAGTGTCATGAAAATACGGGATGCCTCTACTGCAGTGGCCCACCCAGAAGTTTGAACTGAGGTGGACTGAGAATTAATAGAAGACTTAAATAGAGCGGTACCATGGGTTGGTGCAGAGCTCCCAGTAAATTTTGACATAAAAATAATATGGACTACATGGCCAGAAATCACCCTACATACGCGCAGCAAGAAAACTCTACGAAATGGTGCTCTCATTATTTTCCATAGATGGCAGTCCTTCTTTCTTTATTGGAATTTTTCGGTAAAGTGTGATAAAATCTGTAAGTTTGACTGAAATACTAGTTTGAACTCTAAAGGCTAGGTGTGCATTGACAGCACCATCATCATTCCTAGAACGAACGAGGGGGGCGTTAAGTTCTTATGCTTGCATTTCTCTTTAACCTGCACTTTCCTTCTCTTCCCACATTTTTTTAATTTATTTTCTTGTTGCGTCTACATCATTTTGAGCCAACCACTGGGCCATGAAAGTTGGGACCGCCCTCGATCTCCCCCCCCCCCCCCCCCCGCTCCCTCTCCTTTGCTCCCCTAGTCACTTTGCTAAGATGAAAACAACTATGAATTAAATGAAAAACTCAAAACTCCGTTTGTAGAGATAGATCATCATGACACGTGCAATCATGGACACGGTGCAATGTAGTAAAAACCGGAAAGTCAAACTTGTGTAGTAAAATGAGGAACATGCAACATGCGACGCAGTAATGGAGTGACTGAAGCTTTTATGACCTTCCAATAACACTCTGAAAGTTCCCTCTTTGCTATGCACCATACATGACTACATGTTCATGATGGCATCAACAATTTATACACCAATGACATTCTCTTGTTACCCCACTACAACAAGAAGTCTTAGTGAAAGTGTTTACTTTCAAACCTGTGTTCTGAAGGATAATTTTTTCTTAGCTGAAAGTCACAAGGTAGAGATACTGGGGAGTGCCGTGTCCAGCAACTTAGTTGAGAGTGAGAGGCACTTTATCAAAAAAAAAAAAAAAATCCTCTGTGTGTTACACGCCAGTAGATGGTTGTGGTCCCCTCGGATATGGTGATCCCCCACTTGACAGTGGCGAAGCTACCATATGGTCAGGGGGCGGTCGCACCCCCTTAACGCCCGACCGAATCAGATGGGTTACCGGCGAAATTTTAACCTTTCCACAAAAAGGGAAAAAACAATCAAAAAGATAGACGAAGATAATGAGAATTTGAAAGGGAAGGTGAAAAAATGCAAGTTTGAGTACCCTAGCAATCTCCTCCGTCCAGGAAGTGGTGATTTAGTTGCCAATTTCAAGTTCTGTCTTCAATTTTAAGCAAGTAGGCCTAAAGTATTCATTATGGAATGTGCAAATTTGAACAGACTTTTTTCAATAAGATTAATCTTTCATTCAACAAATTACCGAAAATACCATTCTTTTTAGCTTCCTTGCCCTGGGAATGGCGATTTTCGGCAATCTAGAGGGGATTTTCTTGCTTCATGCTTCTTCTTTTTTCTGGTACGCCTCGCTCCAAACGAAGCAAGCGCTCCTCAGACAGTCTTCACACAATTCCTGACAAAAACCTTCTGGCTGCGCCAATGCAACAAGGGCATAATGTATCACACTATATCACACTCATTGGTGTCCTGTCATCAATGTCCCTGGCTCAGTAAGGAAACGAATCTAGCCACACTCGTTTCGTTAATATTGAAAGAGTTGAGCTGCAGGAAAGTTTGTCGGCTCTCAGTGATGTTCTTTGCTCTGGACCATTTTCCAAAACACCTGAAACTTTGCTCATTGAAAGAAACGAGAGAGTTGACTCTATACCTTGACATACTCCACTAAAAAATTTCTCTCTTCGGGCCAGTTTTATAAAGTTTCAATATAAAGTTACCCAACATGTCTATCCCATTTTCCTGGCTCTAACTGTACTGTGTACTGGCCAATTCAAACGAAGTTATGTTCCATACGCCATTAATTGTAAAATCAAGCAATAGTGAATAAGCCTCTACATCTCAAGTCATGCAGTTCCCCTATAAATGAAGATTTGTTCGTTAAAATCGGTTACAGACGCGCCCCTTTCTATTTCCCTGCCTGTATCAAAATATGAGGAATTAAATCGAAGACTGAGGAGGGAAAATGGAAGGAATTATGGAGTATGAAGTCATTCATGCATTTACTTCTGAAGTATTTATGACAAAGTTTCATGCTATTCAGTTTCTCAAACACTATCTCGAACTATAATCCGACATGATTCTTGGGATTACGGTTCCAGTCAATAACTGATGTTATTCGCCGTGTAATGTCACTTTTGTTAGTATTCTCAACCTAAATGCTTTATCTTGAATATATTTCTACGGTATTTATTTTTCCTCTGCATGGCTACGATCGTTTCGTAACATCTTAATGTGTGGACATATTTTTTTTTCAAAGAACAACCCCCTAATTCTTGAGGAGAGTTTCGAGAACGCTATGCTGTATTAAGCCTTAAAGCTACTCACATGCCCATGTACCCCCTGCATGTTTTGTTGTAATCCGCGAATTATGTCAGTTGTGTTTCTGCTTAAAATTGAGTCCATCATAAGGGACTTTTTTTACCCAATTTTGTTAAAACAGTGACAAGCTTTCATTTTAAATTTTAATAAATAATGAATAATGCATGCAATTTGACATCAATAGGCATTAACAATGAATTAAGTTTGATGGATGAAATGACCTGATTACTTTGTTGTGTTAAGGATCTTCCCGACCATCGATAGGAAATTCGCTGACTAGTCTCAACCCCCCCCCCCCCCAAAAAAAAAAAGCCTTTTCAACATTTGTTCATGTGTTTTGCATTGTCGAGAGAAAAGACCACAATAAAACAGTTGACTTGAATTGCCAAACTTTGTTGTTCTAAAAGGTTACATTGCATTATCAGAAATTTGTGCTGTCATCCAGGCCAAGTACTTAAATATCTTTTATACTTTTTGATAATCTTGACTGTCTCAAAAGAGACACGCATAAGAAGAGTTGCATGTGACTTTGTTCTTTTTTAAGTAAACCTGCTATATCCCTTTGATCTACATTTTTACTTGTTTCAAATTTCCGAAGTTAACGACAAAGATTTCTTGCAAAAAATTGCCATTTTTACTTGACATTTTGGTAACCTTAATTAAGGTAACACGAAATCTTCCTTGATCAGAGAAGTCTTTCTTCAAATGAAAATATCTTGAGTTAGGAACAAGATATTGGCCATGTGGCCTAATATGCATGCAGTGAAAAATCATTGTCATTCATTTACGAACCCCTTTAAATGTAAGTAATGACTTTAACTGCGTCAGGCCGTCTTGAGTTATATTTCATCTTTTATACAAATTCAGTGTAAAAACTTAACATCGGTTTATTCAGCTTGAGGATTGTGATGGACGCACCCTCCATGGAGGGTACATGTTCCCTTTTGGGGGTTAATTTCGTCCTCAAAAGGAACTAAGATGCGAAATAATGGCACATCTTTATCGGTTTGAGCCGTTCATATACTCTAATATAATCACTTGTTTTGCGAACAAAAAGTATACACATTTTTCTTCTCTTTTGTGGCAAATTGTGGCTAATTTTGGAACCACACTTCTGCATGGCCGAATTAGTCTTTCATATAAGAAACACTAATGCCTAAGTCCCATTTGTTCTTAATGGCTACAGGATGTATCCTATATTTGACAAGCTGTAGATGTGCCGTATAGGATATAACGAGGAGTTATACATTTTCATTTCTACGTGGGTCCATGGCTCATCAGGGACTCAGTTGGTCTTCTCCTTGTCCTTCCCTTGTCCTTCCCTTCTCCTTTGCTGCTCTCCTCTTGCCGTGAGGCACTTGCAAAACTGTGCCTAGTTTCTGAAACTTTGTAATGATATGTCAATGGTGAAATTTTAGTGTTTGTCAAATTTCTGTCCTCCAGGTGAGGGGCGATACAACAGATTGGTCACATGGTCGCCGCGTATGATCGGTAGGCGGGGGGGGGGGGGGGGCTGCCTCAACTTCGGTATACATGTTAAAACCAACGGACTCCACAGGAAATCATTGTCCAAAGTTCAAGCGCTGTAGGCCGGTCTCGTGTTTTCGATCATCTCCACAAGTTCAAACTACCCAGCACTACACAGCTACCACCACATACGGGATGCCTCTGCATGTGGTATATGTAACCGTCGACATATTGCAGCGGTCTTGTAATAGCTATTGGTTGAAGATAATTTAGACCCCACGACCGTCGTGGCAATTGTCAGTGACGCAGGCTTAAACTTTGAAAAAATACATCAATGAATATTAGCCTTCAAGAACCGACAGGTAGACGCATGATAGTAAAATCAAACTTTCTCCCACAGAATCTTCTAACAGCACAGTGTTACAAGGTTTGTGACGGAATGGAGTTCATGATAGCCTATGGCTTATTGCTCGTCGTAGTATTTTCATGTGCTCCACCACCCTCCGAAAGAAAAGTTGCAAAAGTACAGTGCTTATACACATCGGTGGGTCCAAGGGGAGTGGGAGAGAGGGCCACGGTCCCACCCATCGGTTTAGCAAGAAAACAGTTTGTAGAACTTACACCTAGTAAAACGAATTCTTTTAGAAAATTAATCTCATAATTGTCGTTGGAAACATTACATCTGAGTTCATTCAGTTACCGAAACCCTCCCCCCTCCGCCACTACCTACGTATACCTACACTTATTCCTAGTTCTATTTGCTCAGAGAGACTGCAACCACACTTGTACTTTTAATTCATCGAACTTATAGACATAGAGCTGATGTTGAGTGGAAGGGAAAATGGACGACTTCTCTCTCATTGAATTCCAGAGAGCCAAATTGCTTTTGGGTGTGAATTTGTTTGTTGTACTGTAAAATTTATTTCTTTTTTGAAGTGTAATGTGCATTTCCAAGTATATGAATAAGACACCAGGATTATAGTGGGGGTTCAATCTCAATTTACTATCATCCCGCCTAACCATCTTCCACCCCCTTCGCTTTGGTAGTTTTGGTGAGGGAAAAAAGTTACCATTAATTAGCTATATTCTCAGAATCATGCAAACGAAGAACGATCAAGTTGTGAGGTAATTTTGTTTGGGGGGTCTGTTTTGGGGGGTCTGGATTACAAGGCATCTTATGGGGCTTTGCCCTCCTTTACCCTTAAACTTGTTGTGTTAATAAAAATACTGTTTTTGTTGTTGTTGTTATGGTTTAATGAAAGCAGAAAGCTAAAAAAATCGTTACTGAGAGTAGAAATATGAGCAGGACCATGTCACTTCTTGAGAAAGCTTTCTTAAAGAAGCATTATCTTATTCTAATAAGGAACGGTACTTTTGTAAATTTGTTCCTACTTGTCCTGATATTTTGATGTCTTTATTTGAAACCATATTCTTACATTCCGTTCACGCGTAGTAAATGTATGTGATAAAAAAAATAGTTTTCGCCCTCTGTTTCAATCAAGCCACTTTATCGTTAGCAGAATAGGTGTACCCATCTGTGGTCACTCTACAACGTCTGAAGTCCCTTTCACTTTACCTGGACCTGCCTTGCGTCAATGTGACAATCGAGCTCTCACTAGCACTGTACATGTACGGTCTTTGTATAAACTGTAGAAAATCAGTGCAGGGCTAAGGATTGTTTGAGATATTTTGAACGAGCAGTAACCTCAGACACAACTCAGTAACGTCGACTAAGAGATTTGCCGTGTTCCACGTACAGGAAGGTATTTTTCTCCAGAGTAAGTCACCATCCTTTGCAAGTGTTGTTTGGTTTGCCATTTTAGTTTTTCGCTTTTGTTTTAGATTTGTCATAGGCCTACTGTATTTAATGTGTATACATTAGTCATAACTGCTCTTGTGTTGGTCGTAGGCCTATTTCAGATTGTTGTCCCACATGTAACAGACAATGTTACATTTTGTTTCGTCAGTTAGGCTAACTGGGGGTTCTAGCTGGACGACCGTACATGACCTCCCAATTTTCTCAGCACATGGGCATAGGTTGGTCTTAGCCTATGAGCCTATGGTCATCACCCCTGGGGGGGGGGCTATTTGATATATGATATGATGAAACTGATGACTCTCAGGGGAGGGTTTTGACTTCTGAGTTCTAACTCTTATGTCATTCCTTTTGTCCCCACAAATGCAAAACAGGGTACAGTATAAAATGAAGACAGTCTAAGGTACTAGAACAAACAAAAAGTCTGAAAGGCTATCGGCCTTTGAATTGAAAAGAAAAACTAACAAACACAGGAAGAAGACTTAATTATAAAGTAAGGAGAAAATCTTAAAAAAGCTACTTGAGGGGAAAGAAAAAGACAGATGATAGATTGTGTATGCCTAAGGGAGGCTGCTCCTCTAATTTGGACAGAGGGGACCTGTCCCCTAATTTGTAGTGAGGGGACTAGGACCCCTCACCTTTGGCAAATTTTTTCTAACAAATGTAGGGTGGGATAAATCCAAAAATTGTGTTACACTTGGATGCTAGAGTTCTTATTGTAAATTGAAAGTATCTCCCAGAATTTCTATTTCTTAAGTACTGGCAATAATTTTAATCTTCTCATCTTGCAATTTTATTCTTCCTGAGGACGTTTTAATATTTGAAGCGGAACTCCACCTGATGTATAAAGAAGGGGACACATCTGCACCTACCTCATCCTTTTCATCTGACTTTCATGAATGTGCAAAAAGGGCTAGAGCCTACGTTTGATCTTATGAACAAAGCACCTGTTGGGTTGCAGCCTGTAGTTCCCATGCAATTTAGAAAAAACGTTTCTGTGTTTCATATGAAAACATTTCCATTTCATTTGAAAGCTCATCTCAAGTTAGCTTCTCAAGCTTCTTCAGTATATTGTGTGGTAACCATCATGGAAAATTCAGAAAAGATAGATCAGGGAAATAAAAATAATTTTTTGCTAAGGTATATTCACACTCCTTGAATGTTTTAAGTTCCATGGAATTCGGATGATTTGTTCTTGACTGTATATGAAGCGCATTAAACTTCATGTTAATACTTTAACAATGTTATTACTTTCTTACAGATCTATTGCATGGTTCTCCAGTGCTGCAAAACTCATTGGACTGTGAAAGTCACACAACGTGTGAGGCTCTATAACAACCACAGCAAAGAGAAGGAAAGAAAAACAAGAACCAGCTCCCACACAGCCAGTGTGATGGCTGAAGTCGACTATGCTCAGACTGTGCACAAATTCTTTAGCCATGAGATTAAAGAGGAAACAAAAATCCCAATAAAGACCAAAATATCAGGTAAAGTCTGTTACCATAAAGTAGCCTTGTGAGTTTGATTCCTCACAAGATCTTCATGGCCTTTTTTTTTTTGCATTCAAGTCATATTTGATCAAACTTGGTAGAGATGGAAGGTCATCTTAATGATCTGAGCCAGGTCAGCAGAGGTCAAAATGAGAAAACCTTGTACACACAATATCTCAAGAACACCAGCTTAAGGTGCACATATTTTTGTATATACTTTTCAATGATATTGAGCACAAGATCCCAAGTGCTGTTGTTGGTGAATATCAAAGGTCAGTTGAGATCACCAGAGGTCAAGCTGAAAATCTTATGGACACAAAATTTCAAGAACACAAGCTTGCACTGATTTAATATGTAGTACTGTACTTTGGTAGACCATAA
This sequence comes from Stichopus chloronotus, assembly GCA_021234535.1. NCBI lineage: Eukaryota > Metazoa > Echinodermata > Holothuroidea > Aspidochirotida > Stichopodidae > Stichopus > Stichopus chloronotus. The sequence goes on from CM037844.1 coordinate 6,692,975, forward strand.
TGAATACAAGACCCATTTGGTGTAGATCAAAGGCCGTTTAAGCTCAAAGTCTCACTGTACTAGTTTACGTCTTTTCCTGTGCAGTTTTTCTCCAAATTCTTTTAAAAAAAAACAACTTACAAGCAGTTTGCAAGTGAAGAAAGTATTTTAGTCAACAGCAAATGCAGTTTATTTAGGGTAGTAGTATGTGGTGTAGATTTAAAAAAAGATTTTCTCATCCAACCTTTTTGCTGTCAAGGCAGATTCTACTTCTCACCTTTACAAGATGTGGAGAAGTGCCAGCTCTCAAAGAGCTGTGACTGCTCTCTTCCGTAAAAGTCTGCGCTGATGTACAGCATTTTCATTGCCAACTGTTAAAGCTTACTAAAGACTAAAGTCGTCTTTGAAAGAAACCACTATCTGTGTTGTCTTGAAAGTTGAGCCATGTTTGGATTGGTGATCAAAGGGCAACTATATATCTGTGTGAAATGTGGTTTTTCCTGTCAAAATTTAGTTGTCCTTCAAAAAATTTGTGTCGTGACTTCTAAAATTTCCTTGTCGCTGTACTATGAATATGCTTTCATTGTGCTCCCTGCAAGTAGCAAATTCAGCACCCTTTTTTGCAAGATATTGCTTCAGATCTATATCGTAAGTAAAATCTTAATTTGATTCAAGCTTTAACTGACTTTGGTTGTCTGAAGGATTTACCTCATAACAAATTTTTATTATCCTGTTGAGATGTTGAGCATCTCAGATGCCAAGATTTCAGTAAACTTCATCACTGTGTGATTTCATTCATTGCTGGAATGTATGCTGTCGCATGTTGCAGGACATCAGTATTCAGCAGTTAGGGTTAACTTATTTCTAAGGCTGAAAGATTTTTAAGCTGGAAGATTGATTTTGAAGGGACTTTCGTTGCTAAGTCCCTAACAAAAAAAAAATTGTTAGCCTACTATAGGCCATGTTGCCGAAGGGAAGTGCTAACTTTGTGGTGCTGACACAGTGTAAGAGCAAGTAAATGTTTACTGCACGTCCAAAAATCGTGCATAACAGTCTGACAGCTGCACATTAATTTGGTTTCAAGAAAATGGGGATGAGTTATCTCACCGGTTGCCTCACGACTCTGTCTTGATCAGGACCAATGGTTACCCCATCAGCAGTGAATGAATACATTGTTTTGTCGAAATAGTGTACATGAGTGAAAAAAGTAGGGAAGCGGGGAGGCTCCTTCCCGGGAAATTTTTGTACTCAGAGGGAAATTTGTGTATCTGGAGGGAAATATTGGCACTTGAGAGAAATTTATTTCGTCTTTTACAGAAATATTATTACAGATTGTGGAAAATTTAGACTCTCTTTCCAGGAAATGAACATTTTTTCCAGCACTGAAAGTGTATTACCACTTTAGGTGTGAAACTTGAAATTCAAATGAGCCAGATCCTTGTTGTCAAATCAGTTTGACATTATGAGAGAAAAATCACGAAGTAATCAGTATCGCGACTAAATTGATACCTGTGTGATGTTGGCTGCTTAATGGATGGCAATTGCTACTTTCTTACCTTTCTTTACCACTAATCCTAACAAACACAATTTCCTTGCAAATTCAGTCCAACAAAAAAGTATCTCTTGCTGTGTATTATCAGCCCATTTATGAGGTTAGAACTAAATGTCAGTAGGTCGCACTAAAGGTTGAAAAAAAAAACCCTCCTTCTCAGTTGGATAATATGTCTCTTTACTTTTGAACTTTCATTATTCCCTTTTCAGCCGAAGTACAGAGTAGTGGTAAATAAACAGGAAATGTCATCTTCTGTCAACTGGTTTTGTATTGAACTTTATACAAGTTCTGTTTGCTGCAGTACTTAGAATATGTTATGATTGTGACTGCTCAGTTACCGACTGTAAAGATCTAGGGAGGTGATGCTATTCATGAGTAAGCGGGTACAATGGACGGCCAGAATAGGGGTGTAGCTCTCTCAGTTATGGGAAAGGCTCAGCTCAGGTTCAGTGCTCAGGGGGTTTTTGAATTGTATTCTCTCAAAACAACCTTTCATCTTCTGGATTGCACTGGCATGTCAAATGTCAGTGGCTTACTGTAGGTAGAATCTGGTGCAAGAAGTCCCAGTTCAGTACATTAATTGCAAAGTTAGAAATTCAAAACAAAAATTTCATTCCTACAGCTTTTAGGACTCTGTGGTAATTATCAGATTGGCAGGTTTTGTTTCCATGCCAAACATTTGTGTCAGCATCAGTTGTATGTGCCCTTGAGACTCTGTCTTGACTTCTGCTTCCTTAATTTGGTTAAAGTGTCTTTTAGTTAATTGGTCAGTTGCCTGCCATACACTATTGGCACAAAAGAGAGAAAGAAAGAAACACTTGCAGTAACAGTTGTAGACTCTTGAAGTACAGACTGAATAGTAAACTCAATTTATCAGACTTTCCCTGGATATTGTAGAATTTTACATACATTATGCATATATATATATAGCTAAGTGGTACTGACCATGAATGTTACAAGGCAGGTAGTGTTATGCTTGTGTGGACCTTCCATCATAGGTGTATCGGTCTCCAGTACACCTTAGATGAGGTACGTTCTGAGTGAGAGGGAAAAAAGCTGAGCTGCACCAGGGTGGGGTACTGGAGTTCGGTCAAGGAATGATGAAGATTTACAAGCAATAGGGAGGACAAGAGAGGTTCTGAAAAGAATGACCTGTTGACAGACCTTTACTGTAAGGCTAAGGTCCACAGTAACTTTATAAACTACTGGTTGTATCTGTTCAGTAAGCCATAATGTGCTAGACCTGATCTTCAAATGTTTACATTAATTGCCTGAGTAAAATATGAATGAAATCATTGGAAATGACTTGTAGATCTACATTAACCATCTTGAGAGTGGAACAGATATACCCTGCAATAATAAACGAACAGTAGAAGAACTTGTAGGAGCCTCCAAAGTATAAGTGGCAGCAGAAGTGGCTGTTTGGTTCCATTGGTGTCTCTTCCTTAGAGCACTCAAAAGTCTGTGTACGGACTTATCGAACTTTCTGTACTGTAGCTCTGTAAGTCCACAGGTGTTAAAGCATCCGAATGAATCTGAGTGGGTGGCAATGGCACTGGGTGCAGTCATACTTGTAACCAAATTGTGAGTGAAGCACATACTTAGGGGTTTGACAAAGTTGTGATTTTGTGTACTGAAAAAACAGACTGTAATTCTTTGGGAAAAAAAAAGACAAAAAAGAAACTCAATAGTGAGATTGTTGTTTAAAAAAGTGCAGTCACATGAATGTGGCTGCCGAACCTGTCATTTGCTTGTTCAACAATAGTATAGTTTCAATGCCACTATTAAAAAGGGTCTTGTTTTGATTTATTTTTCCAATGTTTGCACAGGCAATTGAATATGTTCCTTCTACAGTGCACCTCATAACGCTAAAGGTACCGCACTTCATGCTGGCATTGGTGCTACTGTGTATCTGTACAGTAAATCATTGGAACAACGCAGTTTTGAATATATGCAGTTAACACGATGGAGAGGACACATGGACTCACTTTGTAGTTTGCTGAAATTTTCCATCAATTTGGTGTAAAACATTTGACATATTTAGTTAATTTTAAAAAAAAAGATACAGTCTACTGAACAAAAAAGGCAAATTACAGCAAGAAATTTCATTGTTTCCTTCTTGCAACCCCTACAGTACATATAGGCTCCCCTAGTGTTCAGTATTCTTTGTGGACATTGTTCTTCTGAGTCACAGCGTACACACATACATGTAAGTTGCCTTGACCCAGCTTTTCTGAGAAAAAAAAACAATATAGAATTATAGATCTAACAATAGTCATTCTCTTTTGTTAAACACATTGTTATTGATACAATACCAGAACTTCTGGAAACCGTAGACGTTTTGCCCAGGGTTTAGTATGGAATGTGTGGATTTGCATGGTGCTGCAGTTACTTGGAAAATTTGTGTCATTTCAAAACTGGAGCCAGGTCAATAATGTGATAGACTTTCCAGACTGTTTGCTGTGTACACATTGTACCACCCTAATCTGCTCTTTAGTTACCTTGTAGGCATTGACAAGTAAGCTCAGTAAACATACCACAAAGTGACTGTGTGGTCTGCATGTAAAGATTGGTAAACTCTGCTGGTACATTTGCACACTTGAGATTGATGGATGCTATATAACCTGATTAACTTGTAGCAGTCCATTAAGTAGTTAATTACTCAATTGCTATAATGTCTGCTACCTTTTGACTTCGGTGTTGTCCTGTGTGTCAGGAATTATCCTCCTCTGAGGTCATGCAGTGTCTCCAATAGCCAAAAGATCGGACCTCAGGTGCATCATTCCAATGGCTCATAGTGTTATGTCACACCAAGCAGGATTTTGGGATAACTTTTTATAGGAAGGGGTGGGGATTCCTTTTTCCAATGTTACAAATTGATTGTTTGTTGAGAATATCAGCAACTGTCAGTAAGCAGTAGCACATAGTCTGTCACATGTCTTTCACATGTCTTTCTATAGAATACAACCTGTTCAAATCCTTAAATGGATCTTTCTGGAATGTTTCACATCCTTAGAAATAAAATCCTTGATGATGCAAAATCCCACCACAATGTCATAGAAACTTGCCTTTACAAGGAGCTCTTTTTGTTCAAAAGCCAAGGAGTGACCCCTTCATCAAAATCTATGGAAATTGTGTTTCTATAGATGTTATATGGCTTTTCAAAGTTTATATGAAAATTCAAACATGATGATGTAGAGTGCTGCACAGTGTCAGTATCTCTTTTGTTAAGACTATATTTTACCTGTTAATTACTGGGTTTCACGTTGATGAGTGATATCAATATTTGCAAACAAGTAAAGTACATGCTTCTGAAAGGAAACCCTCATTTCAGATGAATTTCTCAATTTGCCCTCGACATACAGGTTTTAGTAAACAACTTAAGATAAGTTAAGACATATCTTGCAAGTCCCTCGCTTGAAGTCATTAATTTGCATACTGAACTTTGACAATGTTTATCCATGATGCAGCTGTAAGACAGGAATTTGCCTGTAAAAGTGTTAGCATTTCATCAATTTTGATGCAATTTGTGGCTGTTTTCAACATTTTAAAGGAGTCATCAGGCTAATATTCCAAGATGTCGTGTTGATGGCACACAACCTTTAAAAATTAAGCTCTACTGCATCTCCAAGCTACATGTTCAGATATGAATTGATAGAATGATGCTACAGTACACTGAATGTTTGATGCAAGAGAGGGCAGAGGCTGCTCAGTGATTTGTGCAAAATATCCTTCAATAGTTTTTTTTTCATTTATAATTAAAACAATATATAAAACCAATATTTCATTTGTTCTAGAGTGTAATGATAATGCAGTATTTGCTTTAGTAGGTACCAGTGTATTTTCAGTTTGAAAAATGTCATCAAATGCTGTTTTCTTTCTGGAAGATTTTTTTTCCCCATACTACAATAAGGAACTTCGCATTTGTTAACAAAAGTCAAAGTTCAGAGATTTGACCAGATCACACGACTGGTTTTACTGTCGAAAGGTCTGCGTTTATTATGTAAGCCTTGAAATCTTTCAATCTGTGAAAAACTCATCATCTTCGCAAATAAGTGCAGGGAATAATTTAGTTGTCAAAATTTGCATAGCAGCTAAAGGTTTCTTGGGTATTTTGTCGCAAAATCTGTGAAAGCCAATATTTTGCATGTACAAAAACTGCTACACAACATTCCATTTGTTTAGCAATTTAACCATTTTGTGTAGCATGTCCCGGTTATACCCTGAAGGGTATAGCCTGTACATGGTTTTCACCAATGAGTATGGAAAATGTTACACAAGTTTTATCAGATAGTGCCATTCATTATTGAGAAAAAAATTGTTTGACTTCCACGAAAGCTCTCCATTAATATGCTGGTGGCGAATGATACATGTAGAACTAAATATTAAATGCAACATTTTGCCTCGTTCCCTTAGATGAACTCACTCTGCTGTGGTTGTCTCTATCCTGTACATCTAATAATGATTATAAACTATTGGCTCAGTAGGTACCAACAATATTGTCAAATAAATAGTAAAATTATGAAGATATTGGTTTGGTAAATAAGCTGTGATTACAGTGTGTGTGTGGCATACTTTACAGTAAGCATGACAATTTCTCTTATGGGTTTTACACCATTTTTTTTGCAACTTTAAGTAGTCATCTAGTTCAGCACAGATTTTCTGTGTATAGATGCAGTGAAGTGTGTAGTTGATACTGGAATTTTAGTCAAATTTTGCATTTAAACAGCTGATTTTTGGCTTTTTAAGTCTATGCCTTAAGACATAACCTTCCCAACAGGCGTTGGTATAGATGTAGAGGACCGTTTCTTTTATGTACATACTGAAACACCTGTGAGCAATTAGAGATTTGTCTCAAGGTCTCTATATGAGTCTATCTTACCATCTGATGATTGGCTCAAAAACGCATGAATGTTTATAGGCTGAGAAAGAGAAGTCTTGAGTGCCGTTGGGTGTAATTATATTGGCATACATGAATTTTAATAGCTTTAATCTGTATGCAGATTCAGTCAGATTCCAAGCCTAGTTTATGGACGCTGGTGTTACGAATGCAGTCAGAGCTGATTTACAAGTACGTAGTCCATGTCCGTTGTGCAGGCTATAGGACCCATGAATGATTGCTTTATTTTTTTTTTACACCAAACCACATTTACAAGCTTAAAGGGAAACATGTTTATTTTACAAAAAAATTTTAGATATGGAATAGGATAGTATTCAAAAGGAGGTTGGACACTGGTATTTTTTGTTTGCAGCAAGAAGTTGCTCAAATTATCACTCCTAGAAATTCAGTTATCAGTTGCTTAGGACATCAGTAACTTATCTCTAAATGCATTATGTTATGTGGCGAGATTCTATTGCTGATGTTTATTATTGAGACTGAAAGGTTGAACTACACCGGTGCACTATGATGACCTTCGACCAAACAACATCCCATGTTTCAAGCTGAAAACATGTATGAGTATTATCTAACAGGCATCAGCATAAGTAAATTTAATTAAAAGTTAATGGTTCACTGGGGCAATTTTTAACAGAATTTCTCATTGGCAGATCATTTTTTACCAAAAATATGCTTGTACTTGATTTAGAGATAAAAAGTGCAAAACCGGTTTTTACCATCCAACACTTATCCAGACTTAGCTCAAGTTGAGTGAGAGTTGCAGTTCCCTGAGTTGACTAACAGGTCATCTATATTAGCCCTAAAGTTAACCACACTTTGTCCTTTACAAGAGCATTCAAAAGCTATTTTCCCTGTAGACCATCTTTTCATCCTTCAACACTTATCCAGACTTAGTTAAGTTGAATTAGAGTGGCAGCTCCCGGAGTTGAGTAAAAGGTCATCTATTTTAGCCTGAGCCCTATAGAGGTAACCATGCTTTGTCATTTGCAAGGAACTTTCAAAAGCTCTTTCCCCACCGGTTTTCATTCCTCCAATACCTACCCAGACTTAGCTCAAAGTCTTGCAAAAATAAAAGAAAAACATCTACCCTTAGGTGATAGAGAAGCACTTTAAAAATATGGGCATTGGATTAGCACAGCTTAAGAGTAAAATTATGCAACCATCTTTGCAACTACAAAGCAGTGTAGTGCACAGATCTTTGTTGATGGAAAAGGCTGGATAGTATTAGAAGGGCTTAGGTGTTGTTTGAAGCTGCTGATTAGAACACAGTGTCGTCAGGATCTCAGAAATTTTGATTACCCATACATATAGCGTTATATGTCAGGTTTTCTTATAATGTGCATGTTCTCTGTGTTGGCAGTGAAATACCTTGATGTGCTGCACACAAAATGAAGTTTGAAGTCCACAACTGGCTCTTTATTTTGATCTTTCGTCCATGCAAACTTTATTTTGTGATTTAAAATTGTGAACTTCCTCCTTGGAGGGCTGCATTCAGAGCTACAAACATTCTCACACATTAGAAGGTGTTTTATAACTTCCTGTGTCGTGCTGTGGCTTTCTTCGTTGGTATTGCACTCTGTTACTGTATGGTAGTATGCATTACACCGTACATTGTCAGTGTTGACGTGTACAGTACCTGTGCTCTCTTCACAGACCCAATCAACTGAAAAACACGAAACTGTACGAGAAAGGAACTGACTGCGTGACAACTTGAATGGGGCATGCTGATTATGTTATGAAGTGAAAGATGTGTGATGTCCTATTTTGATGAACCAATTCCAACTTTGAAATTACCATAAAAAAAAGAAGTGTGAGAAAAAACTGTCAGCCAAGTTCCATGCTGAAGTTAGTTCTCACTAGGTTTAATGTAGTGGGTATAGGGATGCTGGTTGTATAATTTTAAGGATTTCAAACAGTGAAGGTAGGCAGCACTGGTAGATGTGAGGAGGGGGGTACAAAGGGAACTATGGCCCAATTGCTTCCATTATGTAGGAATAATGGCAAAAGGGTAAATTTTTACTAAATTACTGTAGACTATTCCTATTCTATAACCCCAAAATTTCAAAGTGAAGAATTACAGTTTACAGTTGTTCACTTTTGTTGCACCAAATTGTATTCAGTCCTTTCCAAATGGGAGAGGTCCCCCCAGTCCTCAGACGTCCCCCATATGATCCCATATCAGTTTACCAAAAGTTTGACTCTTCCCAAACTAAGGACTTGAAATCCATTCATAGACAGTGATTGGAAAAAGAAGAAGAAGAAGAAGGAAAATAAAAAAAAACAGCAAAGAAAGAAGAAAATTGTCAACATTTTCTCTCCATCAGAGTGAGTCTAGGCTTCATGACCTTGAACAGAAATATCAACACGAGCCTTAAAAAAGTGGAAAGATGGAATGTCACTTCCACTGAATGCCATGGCCAAGGAAAAAGTACTGCACACAGTATGGTCTCATAATGTCTGCAGGTATATGACTAAATGTTACAAGAGAAACCTGTGAAACAGAAAGTTGTACCTCTCACGGTATATAAATCTTACACTTGACAATGTGGAAAGTACCAGGTGAAGCTAAAGCATGCTCACTTGGAGCAAGAAATTCATCATCCTCTTTGGAGGCCTTAGTGTTTGCTGATTAAACGTTGCCATTTCCCATCTAGGCAGTGTAGGCCTGTAGACCGTATGTTTGGTGTAAGACACTATCGAAGCAGCAATTTGCATCGGAATACTTCTTTCGTGCCATTTAGTCGTGTACTCGTGTTCATGCAGTTGGTGATATGTTGGCACAAACTATCAAACTAGCCTATTCACCTACTTGTTTTTGTCACACCTACTTTTTTTTTCCTACTGACAAACTGTAATTCTGAGAAAAAAATGATACCTTAGAAGCAGATGTCCACCTGACAATTTACTTTTTTGATACTAATCACTTGTATCCACCGTTTCAAATTCAAGCAATCACTGATGTGTTGTTTTATGAGTTTAAGCAAGGTAAAAAAAACATATGTCAGAATTATGCACTTGTTTGCAGTTCACCAGTGCGTATACGTGCAAAACAGGAGACCAGTTAGTGCTACCTGTGAGTTATAAATTCAGAAGTCGGTCCCATTATTCAACAACAGACTTGGTCTTAAATGTAATACTGGTGGAGTGTGTTGTGACTCTGTAACGGAAAGTAGCTTCCAAGAATGCAAAAGCGAAAGTTGCATGTCTCGCCTTGTATTTCACCATATGAGCTCGTCATGTCAATAGGTGTGGTATTTTATAGTGACCACGGTGTGTAAAATCACAGTGATGGACGCATATTGCTACTTCAAGTTTAATATTAGTTAACATATATCTGTAGTTTATGATGTACATTGCTTTTGATGGCTGGCCATACAGCATATGTAGTAAATTTGGGAACAGTGTTTTCCGTCCATGTACGGTATTTTTTTCTCCCACTACTAAAACAAATGGGATAGCCAATGTGCTAAGATTGTTGTGTGTGGCTTATTACCTGTTCTTTTACATACTGTAGTGTGTAAATGTGCCTTGTACCTTGTACTTGTAGACAGTCTCTCAAGAAGTGAAACTTGCAGAGGAGGCATATTTGGTTTTGGTTTTGTATCTTGATTTTGAAGTATCACATTTTGTATACTTACAAATTATCAGAAAAACTGTTCTGCACCATCGCAACCACACAGAATTTTCTAAATCTGGGTCTGTAAAACAAACACCATATTTCGCTTTAAGTGTTTGTCCTTTCGAGGGATGTGTAACTGATGCACCCAAAGACAGTTTCACCAAACTACCCTTAACTTTTTAATACATCAGTACAGATATCAGAGGATCCAATTACTAGTAAAAATAAGAAGAAAGATACCGTAAAAAAAAAAATTTGATCTGCTCATTGTATGATGTGGGCAATATATTTTTGTATACTCACATCAGGCCACGGTACATGTAGCCGATGTAGAATCAATGTGGGTTAGGTTCATGGTTTTGATTAAAACTCAAAAGTTCTATGTAGTCTGTAACATATGATATTAACTATGGAGCAGGTATACAGACCTTTGCAGCATAAATGTTCTAGCATGGGTACAGTCACTAGGTTTCATTGCATTTATAGCTCACATTACCTCTGTAGTACATTGTCTCTACAGATAAGTACTGTAGAAGTCACTTCAGATATGTACCCTCTCTTCCACAATGCCCAAGAAACTGTATTTTGGTATTTAATTTTTAAATCAGTAATCGTTGTTTGAGGCATCGCAGTTAACTCTTCTGTCATGGAAAAAAAATTACATCTTGCCACTTGCTTGTTTTGTCAGCTGTGATAAAAATCCTTTGTAAATATTGCAAAATGTATTTATTTTTGCACCATCTGCCATCTCAGCATATTTTGTCTGAAACAAATTCCAAGGTGGAGGGGGTTGGAAGCATGGAGGGATAATCCCTCTCCTAGACCTCTCCTCAAGGATGATTTGCACACAACACTGACAAGACCGTTATGATCACTGCTGAGAATCATCAATAGTTAGGACCCTGATTCAGTTATATTAATTACAGCAAGAAAAAAGGTACTAAAATCCATCGTCCATGACCAATGTCTTCACTATAACTGACTAAAAATATCTTTTGTCAGATCTTCTGAAATGAATTCAGATATTCTGACATTTGAAATTGCCACTTGCAGACAGTTATATTGCAGCAGTCGTTTTTTTGCATGATACAGGTACACGTACACTGGACAGCTTGAATAATGCAATCTATACGGTAGTATGTTTATGCCGTCGATGTATTTGGTATCTTGATATTAGAAAAGAAGTCGCTTCACTCGTTGAGCAAATGTTCATCACAAAGTCATTTTCAGATCTTCTGATATGTATGGTTTTGTTGAGATTATTGTAGAGTGATTGATCATTATATATGCATAGAATGTAGCAGAGAGCTTACAGACAAAAAGCTCTAAATTTCTCTCTTGGCAGATAGCATAGAGATATGATATGATATTTAGGGGTTTGTGGGTATATTTTTTAATTGAAGTTGAACGTTTGCCACAGTTTGCACTGTGCACTATAAATGCAATTTTGTTTCTGTGTTGTCAGGTATACGTTTTGTACACATTTTCAGTGCCATTTTTTTAATTTATTTATTCATTTATTTTTTTTTGTCATCTGCCACATGGAAGATGTTCATACCTGTATTGTAGACAATGATGTCTTTGAAGCCATAATTTATATCTAAGGGTTAGTTTTACATTTGCTTCCCATCTTCCAATTTTAAAGAATTTATTAAACTTTTCTCTTTCAGTGCAGGCTACTATCAAAACAAAACCAATGATGCTTTTCTCTTCCATCTATTGATCAGTCAAATCATGTACGAAGATACTGTCAGATTTAAACCACAAGAACTGTTGAGTTGAGTAAGCTACATCATGTAGTGGAGGTTTCAAGACAATTTCCCCCTCCAGCTTTTCCTCTCCATCTTGGCCAAACTCCACTCATAGTTTTCCTAACCCATTCCTTAATCCTAACAATTTACTTCCCATGGAGAAATTGTCAGGGAGAGTTTGTTTGGGTAGGAATTATCCTAGGGAGGGTCTCCAATGGAGAATTTGCCTGGGGGAAATGGTCCAGGTGGGAGTTATCCAGTCACAGAAGTGGAGGATGGATGGGGGCATTTGTGATGTAGTTGAATTTACTTCAGTCCCCATGTACCTGTCTTAACACAATAACTGCACTCTAAGCTACTATCCTAAGTGTGCTGGCAGGATGGAAATTGTCAGTCAGTCAGTTATTCATTCAGTCAGTCACTTGAGTCCGGCTGCAACTGTAGCCAGTAATTTTCAAGTGCTTTCGAAAAGAAAAATGACCAAAATTGTGCCACAAATTAATCTGGCTGAAATGAGGTACAGGTTTTTGGAACAGTGCTGGGAGGGGGAGGGGGAGAATCCAGACAGAAAGTAAGATTAATCCTAAAGGCGATCAGGAGATGGTGAGATGACAGTTAATATTCAGGGAACAATGCGCAAAGGTACTTGATCGTCGATCACTGGATCGTCCCCTCTGTGTCGGGAGTTCACAAAGGTTCTGGTTTATGTCCTCAGTTGGTCACTTCTTACATCTAGTGCCAATGGTGATCTGATTTCTGCGGATGATGTCAATGATATGGCATATATGCAGATTGACATGTTGACAAATTCACTTGATTTTGATTGGTGGTGACCAATGAAAAGCAGTTTCTCAGTTGAGTGGGGAAGGGGAGGGGGAGTATTGTGATGTAAATGCGTGGTTACTTTGTAGCAAACAAATATTAAATGATTCTAAAACTGAACTGATTTTCATCAACTCCCAGTGTGTGAAATACTTCTGCATGACATCACATTCGGTGACTGAGTTATCATTCTCTGATATGTATCAACCTTGGAACAGGTCGCTGGACATTCAAGGAACATGATAGAAATATTTTCCAAGCTACATTTGTCTCTATAGATCCACATGCAGTTATTGCGAATTGGTGTTATCGAGCTTTGATTACTGTAACAGCCTTCTGTATGAACTCCATTTATACATCGAGATTGAAGAGATAGTACAAATCTCTGAACATTTCTTGGCTGGTAACATGCAGTTTTAGGAAGCAGGAACACATCAAGCCAGTCTTTCATGAACTCCATCGTCTACCTATTACAAAGGCGTGTAATTTACAAAATTGCTGTGCTTTCCCACTAGACATAACATGGCAGCATGGAAGCACTGCATGTACAGTGTATTGCTGATAAATCCTTTGTTGGAATACCAGCTTTCTTGCATTCTGTGATCATCCACTCTGTGCTTGCTTCACTGCCCACCATCTGTCTGTCTGCTCTCATCTGACAATGGTGACAGGGCAATATCCGTTCCTGCTCCAGCAGTTCAGAACAACCTGTCTCCCAATATAGGAAGCTCAAACTGTTAAAACTGTGAACTGTTGTAAAAGCTCAGATTCTGTGATCACCATTCTGCAATGATATTTGAGATGCTATGTAAGTCTATGGTATTTTACTCTGTTAGTGTCATTTGATATAGGAGTCTTTACACTATGACAAGTTTATCATGAAGGAGATGCTTTACAAGGCTAAGTACATGCTCCAATTTATGCCATCACTGGAACAATGTGCTGCATGTTGCCATGGCAAATGGTAGAGAGTTACACCTCCAGTGCGAAGTTCCCGACTTACTGTCTTTGCTATTTCATTTGCTCTGCTAAAGAAGATAACATAATATGTGTACAATGCACATCATGCAGTTGGAATATGCTAGCTTCGTATGCGTGCTGCCTGAAGATATGTGATCCTTTCTACAACTGTTGTAGATGATGGGTAGATGAATGGTACTGCACTATAATGAATCTTTGTGTATCTGAGGACCACTATGAGAAGGTCATCGCTGATTTGACCCATCAAATAGCGAAAGGGCATCAATGTCAGGGGTGGCAGGAGTGGGGCTTAGATGTTACCACATCTTTTGCTACAAGTTTTAAAAGAATATATGTTTTTTCTTCCTTTACCATTCTTTGAGAAGTGTATACATGCAGTCCCTTGTAAAATTTTTAATAATTTCTGGGAGACTGGACCAAAGATTGAAACCTGATTAAATTTGACCAAATGCTAACAAATTCCAAAGGTTACCACTTTTTATGGCACTGTAGATATCTCTGGTGGACCAATAGTGTTGTTTTTACACCAATCACCACTATTATGATAGGGTACCAGTGTTCGTACTCATTGTGACACATTCAAGATTCCATAATGTAATAACATTTACAACTTGTGATTATTGATATTTAGACGAGAGGCAATGAGTCTGCCAGAGGATTGATCGCTACAAAAGAAATTGTTAAGAGTAAGTTATTTATATATTTTTTCCTCCTCAAATCGTTGCAGGGAGCATTCCTGAATGGCTGACGGGGAACCTGATACGTGTAGGGCCCGGGAAGTTTACGATTGGACCAAATAAATTCAAGCATTGGTTTGATGGCTACGCATTACTACATAGGTTCAGCTTTAATCAAGGTGAGAGTTGTCTAACTGTTGCTTTCAGTTCATCGGTAGACGCCAACATGCAAAAGTTTAAGTCGTCTGCTCTGACAGGTTTTGTGGTTGTTGTGCCAGTTAAATAGGTCAGTATGTTTGCAACTGCCATATTGCAGACTAACCAACCTCAAACGTGGCAAGCCCTTGAGATCCTTGCAAGAAAATCTGGAAATCACAATCCAAACCTGGAGATTTCAAAATTGCTCAGATTGTGCTGTGTTGAAACTTGAGAAGTGTTTTTTTTTTTTTGGTTTTGTTTCACAAGGAGCATTGAGATTGAAGCTCAATTTTTTTTTTTCCTGCACCTTCTTAGAATAGTTTCTTTTGTGGGAAATCTTCTGCTAGATTAGTCACTTTTCTGACAATGATACATCTGCAACTCAGTAATAACTTAAAGGCTGTATTGCATCACCCTAAGCTATATTTTTACCTCCTGGAAAGGAAAATTCTCAACTGGTTCTAAGTTACAGTACTCTTAGATTGACAGCAAATTCGAAAGATGCAGAGCAGCTCGTATTACACAGCGTACACAGGGATCCATTGTTTTGATTACACATGTGGGGGAATTTAAGACAGGCTGAGGGAGGGACTAGAGGTAGGTGGTTGGGAAAATTGGAACTGTCTGGGGTGATGAGGTTTGGTCTTTAAGTGGTGGAAAGCATAATTGGTCTTGAGAAACGTCTCTCCTTGCATCACAGTGATTGCTACCGTGAGATCTGGCTTTTTCATGCATGAGATGATGCCTGACGAGACTCAGGGTGACACCGTGAGAGTTGGCAAGTCTGATATTACGTCATACGGACATCTCAGTGTTCTGTACCATGCAGCTAAGATGAGAGTCAGCCTCCCTTGCTCAGTTTGACAGATGTGTGACTCAACTTTTGTTGCATCAAAATCTCAATGTTCACAGTAAAGTGATGTTAAATGCTTTTCTGTTGGTTAGTGTAGGACACCTGGGTACCTGACTGAACATACAGGTACCTGAAACTCAAATGAACCAAACAGGTACCCTTGTGAAGGAAAGAGAAATCACTAACTACATGTTTTGATGCACGAGTAGGCTAATGGCAATTTGCTTTGATTCTGATCTCTGAAGGGCATAAGTTATGACGATAGATACTAGATGTAGCCTAGGTGTTTGATAGAATTGGTGGAAGAAACAGAGTGATGGAACCACAAATTTTGTGAAAAAAAAAGGAAATTTTGTTTTTGAGTTTAATTCTGTGAATTTCTGTTAGCAAAAGGTTTACATCCTGTGAAATTCCTTTTTTTTTGATTCCTTGCCGAAGGCAGAGGAATCTATGCAATGGTGATGTCGTGTGTGTGTGTGTGTGTATGTATGTGCGTGTGTGACGCCTGCTTGTAAACACGATATCTCAAGAAGCGTAACTCTGAGTGATCTCATACTTGGCATGTAGATCGCCCATATTGAGTAGATGATCCCTATTGTTTTTGGTGGAGGTCAAAGGTCATTTGGGGTCAACAGGGGTCAAATTGTGAAAACCTTGTAAACACAATATCTCAAGAAAGGAAGCTTGTAGAAATCTCACGTTTAGTATGTAGTTGCACCATGTTGAGTAAAGGAACCCTATCGTTTTCAGTGGAGGTCAAAGGTCATTTGGGGTCAACAGGGGTCAAATTGTGAAAACCATGTAAACACGATATCTCAAGAAGAGAAGCTTGAGCAGATGTCATATGAAGTGGGTAGGTGTATCTTATTGAGTACAAGGGTCACCAGAGGTCAAAAGGTAAATACCTTGAAAATTGCTTGTAAACACGATATCTCCAGAACGGTAAATGTGAGAGATCTCATAGTTAGCGTGTGGATTGCCCATATCGAGTAGATGATCCTTATTTTTTTTTGGCAGAGGTGAAAGGTCATTTGGGGTCATGGGAGGTAAAAATGTGAAAAACTTGAATCTACAATATTTAAAGAACGGTCCTTCTAGTGAATTTTATACTTGTAATGTAGAATCCTCTTGTTGATTTGAGAACTTCTTTTAGGACATACCAACATAGTCTCTTCGATAACCATAAAGAAAAGATGAAGACAACATTGAATTTGGTATCAAAGATTATTATTTGGCAAACCTGCCACTATCCTCATAAGGACATGTGAGCATGCATGAATTGTAAATTGGAATTGATTAAATATACCACGGGTTATTAGCTTTTTAAAAAGAACTAAATTACTGATCATTTGGATCAAATACCCTTGAGCGTGCATGAACTGTGATTGCTTAATTGAATGAATCAAATTGTAACTGACCCCCCTCTGTTCAAATTGGTCACTGTTATCTGACATAATTTATCACAGTTGACTGCCAGTAGAAACTACAATGTCCAGAATAAATCATACAATGGACTTAACCATTTACTGTATAAACAGTGTCTCTGTTTAGCCCTTAAAGGGAAATAGGGCGTTTGTTTTACAGAAAACAACCATATTTTTAAAACCATTATTTGTGGGCATAGAATGATAGATTATTCAAAATAACGAATTACAGTAGCCTTATTTTCAAGGAATAAGATTCTCACAGATCACAAATTTAGCTATTTGTTGCTCAACAATAATTTGTTCACCCAAACTTTTTAAAATTCAAATGATGCATCCATTACTCATCACATGCATAATGTTTTGAGGAGATGAAGCTTTGACAGATATTTATTGATGAGACTGAATGGTTTAACAATGGTTAAGGCGAATTTCTTTGTATGCCATGTTGGTGTATTCTAAACGCCCTATTTCACTTTACAGTAGTTCAGGTAAGCTTTAAACAAATGACTACTGTGTATCAAACCAGGGAAACTTGTACTGTGTGTTGTGTCTTTAAGTAGACTAAAGGCAAAATTGCAAGTCATGCTAGATTCTTGTTTAATAGGAATATCAGTTTTTGCTAATTTTCAAGGACCTCATAGCCATTGGGAAGGGCATCATGCCAAAAAATCAAATATGAAAAAGCTGCCACCAATAGCTGTAACTCGACAAAATAAAGTGCTCTAATTTTGATTAAATAAACGTGTTTACCTTTTTATCAAGTTATTAGACTCGACAAAATATAATTTGTTCCCCTGCAGCATCATATCCGTTTGGGAGTTTTCTCATGTTTGTGTAGGTCAAAGGTTATTTGGGGTGACAAAAGGTCAAAACCTTGTATGCATGATATTTTAAGGGTGATAAATAAGAGGGATCTTATACTTAGTTTGTGAATTGTTCATATTTAGCATGTTGATGGCCATATAGGGTAGGTGATCCCTATTGTTTTAAGTGGAGGTGAAAGGTCATTTTGGGTCACGAGATTTCAAAAGGTTTTGACCTTACTAAGATGGTATCTCAAGTAGGATAACTGTGTGGGATCTCATGCTTTTCATGTGGGCGATTCATGTTTGTTACAATATATATCATGAGGCAAGGAATCACTAAGCCTTTTGGCTTTCTAGTTTGCCGTCCAAAGATTCTGCTGTGCTGAAATTGCGCAGGGGTGTAGAATCTTTGCTTCGAATGTAACTTAGGATGAAAACCACGTCAGCATGGTGAAAGTATGATTAGAGACAAAAAGGAACACATATCACCTTAAAACTCACAAAGTCTTGACAAAATGTCACAAAATCCAAACTATGTTACACTTATCTTTGAGGCTGAAATATACTAAAGTGTCTCATAGAAACAAAAAGA
Source organism: Stichopus chloronotus (assembly GCA_021234535.1). NCBI lineage: Eukaryota > Metazoa > Echinodermata > Holothuroidea > Aspidochirotida > Stichopodidae > Stichopus > Stichopus chloronotus. The sequence goes on from CM037844.1 coordinate 6,711,129, forward strand.
AAAGATTGTGTGAAATTTACAAAAATAATATCCTAACATACTGAGATGTATAGCAGATAGCCTCACCTCATCAGCAGTCTTAGGTATTTCATTACCTCTAAAAGTGAACAGTGACCAGTGTTGTCTGATTTAAATCAAACCAATTAAGAATGTGATTAAGGTTTGAATGATAACATTTTATATATTGATCCTAATGGCTTTAACATTTAGATTCAAGGTTTGATTGCTTTATTGAGGGGTTGTGATTGCACTACATGTTTAGGCCTACATGGCATAGGCTAGTATGCATCATGTTTGTGTTTCCATTCATTAATGGTCAGGCTAGGCATAAATTTAGAGTTAGGCTAGTTAGGCAGTTTCTGGTACCCTTTACCTGACTGGATAATGCAAACAGGTACCCGGTCCCAACTTTTTGCTAACGGATTCAGCCCTAGCTTAGTTTGCGTTATTTGCCTGTAGGCTTAAGAGGTAGCAGTTGCACAAATTTACAGCTAATGACATTGAAGTTCTTTCAGTTCTTGGAGTCCAAGGTCATTACTCCTATTATTGCATATTTGTCGTAAAAGGAAGTGGCCCCATTAACATGTATGCATTTCATACACATTAATCTGCAAAGCATTTGATAGTATGTAGATATTCAATATGATCTGATTTACACTAGGCATGTATACCCACTTGATAAATATTCTAACTTTATGACATAAAGATGAAGGTTACCATTAAAGTTGTAAAATTACAGCATTTATTCTAATAAATGCCCTGGGGCATGAAATTTTTGTGAAGAGACATTTTGTCAGAGTTAAATGTACCAGCAAGGAATCTTACCTTAATGTCAGCATATGATACAGAAACTTACAGATAAGTTAATTCTGTCGGTGGAACGGTAAGGGTTAAATATTGTGATTGATGTGAGCAAATATTTTGCAGAAACATTTTTCTGAGGTAGGGTAAAGAACATGATAAGACTTTGTTGCAATGAGGAAAATTCACATCGTAGACTTATACTTACAGCATGCCAAAGTGAAAGCCAAACGAGGGCGGTGAGTCTAGGCCTAGGGAGCACGTTGTCACAATTGTTTTCAGTAGCATTTTGAGAACAGTCAAACTGATGCATAAGTAAGCAAGGGGTAAATATAGTCACTCGTGAATACCCACACCGGAGAGTTGTGGGGAAACAATTCCATTTTGATGGTGTTGTTTTCTCTCAGGTATCCACAATTCCACTACATGCATGAATGTGACCTCAAAGTCAAGGGAGCATAAATTATAGGAGCTAGAGACATTGGTTAGAGTAAATATGGTATTTAAGATAAATACAGTACATTTGTAATATGCACCTCTTTACATTACACTTGCACTCAGTCGTTCTGGTTGTCAGAACACAGCATTTTGCATTTTTGTCGAACAGCCAGCTATTTAGTACATTTTATCCAATATTACTTGCTGTCTAGTTGCCTCTCCATCTTGCATGATTGCTCTTTCTCAGCGGAGGATGTGAACCGGCGTTCACTGAACCATAGAGATCTGTCTGTCAGTTCATCCAATGATCACACAGTGGATCACCAAGCAGTAATTTAGGTAGTATGCAATAACAATCTTGGTCACACCTCTAGTCAATTTCGTCATTCACAATATGTGACACGTGGTATACAGTTGAGAGGTGTATAGCCCCTAGTACACAAATAGATTAGGCTTTGTATGCATAGGCCAGCAAAACAGACAGTACAGTCAACGAAGGGTAGAGAGCATCTACCTCCCTTCCACACACAAAAATAATATGTTGTGTTGCAAATTTCTCCACAAAAATATTGAGTGCTTGTTTGGCGGCACTGAATATGATAACTTAATTGTGATGGTGCTGGTGAGTGTGTGTGTGAGTCAGAGGAGGAAGTGGGGTGAAGGGGAGTGAGAGGGATGGGTATCCAGGTAAACTGTAGTGTGTTTTTATTGCCACCTCTTAAGTGTGATAATTTCAAACATGGACAGCTTTGGACAGATCTTATGTTTGGAGCAGTAGCAATAGTATCAAGTTTTTTGAAGGACTGTCTTCTGCAAATTATACTAATATCAGAATATAGAGAGATTGGTCAACTTTCATATTTTACTAAAAATTTACTGTGGATGTTCAATATTCAGCTGAGGTCAGATAAATCTGCCTTAGTGGTGGTAAAAGGTTAGGTAGTGTCAACAGCTGTTATATCATGTGCTTGTATATCAAATGATTCTGAGTCTGACGATAAGGATGAATCTGTGGTCATTTGCAGGTAAGTAGCTGCCACTCTTAATGTAGTGGAATTGTTGACTGTATTACAGAAGCACCCTGAATCTAGACAGCAACTATCAGGAATCTTACAACCCCTCTGATTAGGTTCATGCCATTAGAGTGTCCTGTCTTACTGGCAAAAGACCTCGGTATACATCTGTTGAAACACGAAGCAGGAGGAAACCTTGTGGGCTGCATGGTAATGAATCCATAGGTAGTTGCTTCAACATACTGCACCTCACACGAGAGAAGCTGTGGATGCATTACCTTTGCCCCTATACCAATGTCATGAATTCAGCATTCAGAAAGTACATGATGGACCCTCCATACTTCTCAAACCACCCCATCTCACGTCTTCTTTTCTCCTCATCCTTTTATCCTTCAGTCTCTTTTCAGGGTTTTATTTTCATTACTTTATGTTCTTCACTTTGTATTTTCGCTGTCCATTGCATCCTCTCCTCCCATTGTATTTCTCCTTTCATATCACCACTCTTTGCTCATTCACTAATCCTCTCACCTAGTCTAGGCTGTGTGTTCTCTGTTCCTATACTTGTGACTGTCTTCTGCCAGTTCAATCCTGCCAGGATTGAAACGGGAAGACTGTGAACATACATACTAATAGTTATATACCAGGTTACAAATTTCATGTTTTCTCCATGTGTGTAAATCCTATTCAGTTTTTTTTTCTCGTCCATTTTTTTGCATTTTAGGTTCAGTTTGCTACCAGAATCAGTTTCTAGAGAGCAAAGCATACCTGGAGTCTCTAGAGAAGACCTACATCGCGAGGACGGAGTTTGGGACCTCGATGATGGCGGATCCCTGCAAATCCCTCTACCACAAGTTCATGGCTTGGTTTGACCCCAAAGTTTGGATGACGGACAATTGCAACATTAACATCATAGAAGCTGCCGGGGAACTGTGGTCATCCACCGAGACATCCCACTGTTACAACGTAGATAAAGAATCTCTGAAAACGGGAGAAAGGGTTCGTTTGTGAGATGGTTTAATTACTTATTTACTCTCTTTAATGAACCATTGCTCTCAACCAGTGTTTGCACTAGGTCCAAAATTCAGGGCCTCATACCTGCTGTACATAGTCGGTCAGACACTCGGGTACCCAAAAATGTATCTTCTGAATTTCTGTAGAACATTTTGCTTTGCACGTTGATATGTCTACAAGTCTTTTACTTACGGACATGACCGTGAAGTTGTTCTTAGTTAGATCTGTTGAATTTTGTCATGTGTACAGTGTGCATCAGTGAAGTTTTGGATGTGGGTAGGAATTCCAGAACCAGGTCCAGACATCGTTGGTCGGGTCCCCGGGTACCTCGTGCAGGTAGTACTCTCAGTACTACTGTGTGATGAGGACTGGAAAAATTCTTGCAGAACTTCCCAACAAATTGCATTCATATTGAGATATATTTAGAGACCTGTTTGAGATGAGGAGATAATTGCAAACTTTCAAGAGAGAATATTGTGACAACCAAACTATTGTCAGAACTCTCAAATTTCCTGAATATACCCAGAACTGGCTACTGTAGTAGTATCAGTTAAAAACCAAAGTTTGCTGAAAATAAGACTGATGAAGTCAGGTCGGCTGTTGCTGACCCCAACGCTGGGCATGTTTCATATCGGGAGACATTATCAGAAATTATTTTAATTTTACCGCAAAAATATTTGTGGCAAGCTATATTGAGGACATTTGTCAATTGCTCGTACAAAATTTGCCAGTTAGGTTTGTCGACCTTATTATTTGCACATTTGAAAATGGCAAGATGTCCTTGACCTTAACTTCATGTTAATGTTTACCAAACATTCTTGGTCCCTGGACTGAGAAGGAATAAGAAAGAAGATATTTCGTCTTTGGCAGAAGTTTTCGTCAAGCTAGCTTTTAGTGACCAAGGTGTTAGAATTTTTTTTTTCTTTCAAAAGTGACTGCGTAGTTGATGTTGCTACAGAATGTTAATACAGAATAACAAACCCCCAAAGAAAGACGTGCAGTTTAACTGTGTGTACCCCCTAGCTAGACTATGGATGAAATCAAAGACATTGTCAGACTCAAATATTGGCTCATAGTTTAATCACCTTTTTTTTTTTACAGTCCTGGATTGCAGGATAATCAATTACAATAATTACTTTATTGAAGCGTATAGATACAGGATGCTGTAAAAGGGTACCAGTAAATTCCACGGAAGAGGTTCATGTCACACGAAGCTGGAAGACGAGACCTTTTAGCAGATGTAATCCTCTGTTAGGTTCCACTGGCATAGGGAGTAACAATCAGAGGGTTCAGCTGGTTGCTGTATTCAGATACTAGATGATGTAGTACAGTGACTTGACAACAGTGGACAGTAGTACGGTATAGTGTGTGCAGATCACTTAACACTAGGCTTCATCCATGACATTTGCTTTTGTAAAATACTGTGAGTGTCTAGACTGGCTTATGTATGATGACTTAGGTGCATACGAATGGTAGTGATGTGGCAATCCCAACTGTTGATTCAGGAGCAATACCCTCCTTTTAAATCTGCTATGTTGTTTCTCTTTCATTTTTGGAGAAACTGCCCTTTTTTCGACAGTTGAACTGTTTGCAGAAGAAACTTGAATACAGGGGATAAGAATTTAATCACTATTTGCTTGTAGCAGCTTCCACCATGTTCTCTATCCTTAAGGATGATTGCCCATTACTGGAAATTTCTAGCAACTTCCAAGATGCTGTTGAGATTTTCATTGGGATGCCACAAGGGCCAAAATTAACATACTGTTTCACAACATATTTCTTGTTGTCTGGTTTCAGATTGAGTTCGATAAGAGGGTCCCCACAAACACAGCTACAGCACACCCTCACACCGATAAAGATGGCAACTCATATAATGTCGGGACCTACTTCCTGTACAAGTCTATGTACGAATTTTTCAAAGTGTCACCCCGCCGTGGTAAGTGAAACATGTTTTACATAAGAGGACATAAGAGGCTGTCCGCATCTATCTGTCTGGCTGCGTTCATTGCACCCCCCCCAAACAACCAGAAAGTATGTTGTTCAAAGTGGTAAAGGACTCTGTGCAGTAACAGTCAAACATGGTGAAGTGAGTTGCTTGTTACAAGTGACAATTGTTTCTCAGGTGCTTAACTATTTCTTCTCTTTCACCTGTCCACACACACACCATTGCAGCACACCATCTTACCATGCTTGGTGTTATTTAGAGAAGTAACTATCCAACCCAGATTTATTTCAGGATTTATATGACCCGTTAAGCATTGTCATTTTGTTGGTTGATTTACATTGTCCTTCACTGTTTTTTTTTCCACATCAAATCATCCTTCTGTATTCTGCCTTCCCAGTAACTGGATCTGATATTATTCAAAACATTTCGTTGCATTGTCAGTAGTGAACGCAAGCCTGCTCTATGAACACATCTTTAATTTGCCCCAAATTCTATCCTTAGCTAGCCTTTGCTGGACAGCATTTTTTTGTGGTGCTGAAAAAGTCACCAACCATCAGACATGGTAGATTGGAGTAAGTTTTTTTTTTTTTGGAGACAGGTAAGTGAGTCATTTGTAAATTTCAAAAACCAGATAAGTTTTGGCATTCTGTTTTGTTCTCCACTTGCATAACCACTCAGAGTGGGACATTAGACGTGTCATTTTTACAGGAATTAATAAGCAATGATGAAGTGTAGTGGTCTGCTATCTGAGACACCCAAAATTTCTACATTAGGAATAAACTTTGTTTGAAGGTCGTCCTTAAGAAACCAAATTTCAGTTAGTGCAGGAATCAAATAACAGTTTAGTTATAATATCTGAAAAAATATGAAATGTGGCAATGAATTTACTAACAGCACACGGAAGTGTATTCACCGCACAGAAGTCTAGAAATAAGTGGTGACATTGTGTCTGGTAGGACAACTGAATTTTGAAAAGGTCAATTTTATTTTACATGTTAGTTTTCCCTTGGGACTACCAAATGAAATTTGTTGAAATTTTGGCACTGTTAAGAAGAGTTTGTAACACCCCATGATTTTGCTCATCAAACTTCTTTTTTTGTCTTCTACCAGGGCCAGACAGTCAAGTCCAAGTGGATTCTATAGGAACTTTAATAGCATCATACCCGTACCCTTCTTACTACCACAGCTTTGGAATGACAGAGAATTACTTAATTTTAGTTGAGCAGCCACTGTTTATTAACCTTCTGAGACTTGGCTTTGCGCCGATGCTCAGCATCGGCTTTGAGGGCTCCCTGTACTTTGACGATCGCAAAAAGACAGTTATAAGGGTGTTTTCGAGGAAGACGGGCAAAAACCTGGTCACAAAATACAAATACACTGCTGATCCATTCTTTGTGTTCCATCATATAAATGCTTTCGAGGAGACGGACCACATCGTCTTTGACCTGTGCGGCTACGATGACCCCTCCATCATCAAGAAACATTACTTTTCAAACATGGAGTCGGAGTCGGAGGTACCCGCCAAACCAACCATACGTCGTTTCGTCCTCCCTCTGAAAATGGTCAGTATTTCTGTGGTTGTCATATCATTCTCCCCTCATTGTAACTTCCACACAAGCTCATCTTTGTCATGCAAATACTGTGCTCCGAGTTACCGTTAAAAAATACGCATTGATCGGCCCCTGAAATGGTCCGTCTGCCTTAGGTGGAAAAGATGGAGACAAGGTAATTGCAATGATGCATTTGTGGCATTATGTCAGATATTAAGCATCTTCCCCACTACTTTAAGTGCCTTGCTGAGGGCATGACCTCACTTCTGCCAGCCAAAGCCTTACCAAGTCACTACATGGTTTTTAATTGTTGCACTTGCAACTATTATCAAGGTTTCTGCAGTCATTCATGCTAGAAAACGTTCTAAAGAGCTCGCTGCAAACTTTACTTTCCAGTCTCTCTCATTTCCCATAAACTGATTATACATCACTTGCCACAGTGTTTCACAATTCAAATGGAAGAACTCGCAAGGTTACGTGTTGGTTTATGGAAGTGAGATTTAATTAAATGTGGTAAAAAAATACACCGAAAGTCACATTTAAATGATGGGAGACTACTCAGGCTATCATTTATCATAAATTTATGTATGATGTGGAAACTAACAGTTTTCAAAATTAAGCTGAGTTTGACTATATTTAGTTACATACATGAACAGTTCAGAAGTTTCACTTGGTATCATGTGATCATCAAATGTGGACAACTGGCAAAGCTGCAAAGTGGTTTGTTGGCACAAGATTAGCAAGGTAGATGTGCATAGAGAGGGGAGTGGGGAGGGGGAAGGGGTAGGGGTAGGTTGTTACGTCTGACATGATAACATTGCAAGTGCAAAGTCAGATGGTCCACACTTGAAACAAAGTTTCTGCTGAAATTATTGGAAGCAAACATCATTGGTGCCAATATTGTACACCTGTAAGGACATTGTCCCTCATGTTGTCCCTCTTGTTGATCTTTCAAGTCCATTCTTAACCAGCGCCCTCTTCTAACACTGCCTCCTACAAGAAATGCTACTTGGCTGGAACCTCCGTTCAGAAATGAGAAGTCTTTTTTTTTTTTTGTCACCTGCAAGTGCCCCTCTTTTTAAGCATTATCATCTAGTTCAAATGATTTCTAATGTAACGGCCTTCTTGGCTTCACACCTGTTGTATGGTACATGCGTTGACACTGGAGACTGGTAACTTTACATTGATTTACCTCACTCCACACTAACTTACCTGTCGCCGTTGGACAATTACTTTACTCTGTCAGAGAAGTGGTAAATGAAGTCCATCATGAACCTCGTAAGTTTTGACTTACCACCGATATGACAAACCAAATAAACTTTTCAAATTCGCATTAACTTTCTGTCAACACTTTATCGATTGCATCAGTTTTTGCTCTGACATTAGATGTTGTGTGATCAGGAATTTTGGATGAGTATTGACCTAATTGATCCCCCCATAAAATTGATGCAGTGCACATTATGTTTCTACAGGAGGGCTCAATCTCTGATGACCTCAACAGATTGTCATACACATCAGCGACTGCTGTGATCAAGATAGATGGCAGTGTTCATTGTACTCCAGAGATAATAGTAAACAATGGTAGGTAGATGTATGATATTGTGATGCATCTTTTGTACTGTTCAAACTATTTTGATCGTGCTTGGCACCAATTTTTAATCAATAAGAACCAAGCGTTTGTTTGGTGGCTTCCCATAACTATTTTGTTTCCCAAAAGTGAAGAGAGGAGTGACAGTGTTGAAAACTTACAGTATAAGGAACAAATATGATAGACAAAACAATCTAATGCATCCTGCTCAGCAGGGCCAGATTTGCCTTTTGGGATGGGAGGGCGGGGGGTTATGAACATAATCTAGTTTGCAAACCCGTAGACTATAATTGTCCAAAACATTGAAGAAGCACAACTCATGAAAGGAGAGCAAAGGTTGTGATCACTTCCAACCCCGTTCCATAATTTGAAATGAACTCTGTAATTGACAAATGTAGGATTCCCTCTGTCTGGTACTCTACCACTGGGATACTCTTCCCAAAAGATGTTGTAACGTAATTTTGTGATGCCTCATTTTCTGGTTGCCCCCGGGCACTCACCATGCTGGCCCTTGCTTAAATCTGTCCCTGCTTCTCAGGATTGCAAATCCTGTTTCTTACTGTTTCATCTTCCCTGCAGCTTTCAAGTGTTAGTACTCCTGGACATTAGCATACACAGCTGGTATGTTCTACTCTTTAAGGGAACTCCATTAAAGCCCAGTTTTGACTGTGAGCTGTACATGGAGCAGCTCTATGAGAACCTTTTTTAAGTTTCATAATTGATATCAAAAAAGAATTTTTAAGAAATTTGCTTTGGCATGGTTTTACTGGTGTGTTTGCTGTTGCTTGACCTGCAGTAGTAGAAAAAGAATGTGGTTAAAAGGTATATTGAATTTCATTGCTTGAGAGTAAGGTAAACTGCTCTTTCTTCAAGTGTTATAATGCTATATTTATTGTAATGTTCCTCCAACTCTGTGCATATCAGAACCAGAGGTTCATGAACTGATTTGTTTAGTCCTGATTTTCTTCTGAAAATTAAGTTTGGGAAGAAAAGTTCTTTAATTTTATGGTGTCAAATTATAGGCTTACTTATCAGCTTTCTACAATTTCAAAAGTTTCTGTGGACAGAATTGGAAAGGGGGTGCTGTGATCATGTATGCTTAATCTTAACAAATCCCCTGGATTGGAAAGATTCTCTCAATGCTATCGAAAAAGTGATTAAAATATCATATGAATATAAACAAAAAGACATGAACACAAAGGAGAGATGAATATGTTAAAAAGATTGAAAATGCAGTGAAGAGGCAATATAGATTATGACCAACAATATAGAATTTTTTTTTAAATATTTGTATTTTAAGATCTTTCTTGAATCTACCCAGATTTTCGCAATTTACATCTGCTATTGTGACTTCTTCATCAACGAACACTTGTCACCTCCTCATACCCCACTCCAGCCATCCCTATCCTTCCCCACACCCCATCCTTCTCCCCACTCATCAAAAATAGTCAGCGAAGAAAAGAAACTTTCAAGGAGTAGAGTAGAAGTGGATTTTCCATCAAGTAATGTTGCAAACAGATCATTTGAACCGTACGTTAACACTTCTGTTTTACAGATGGATGACAGCTTGTTGTTGTCAGATATCTGAATTGGCCGCAAATGTTTCTTCATTTAAAGTTGTTGTTTTCAATATGGTGCGCTAAAATGTAAACATTTTGCAACCACCCAGGATAAAAATATAAATCTACTAATTCTTTTGAACGGTTTCTTGCAGCACTGGAACTGCCAAGGATCAACTATGACTACAATGGGAAGAATTACAGATATGTCTACTGCATCGGAGAGGTTTTCACGGGAAGCCCATCTGTGAGTCATCACTGATTGGAAGGAAATTGTTCTTGTGCATATAACCTTACTCTGCTCCTCCCTTTTCTGTCTTACAACACATGTGCCTTCGTGCTACTCTGTTTTGCGCACCCTGGTAACCTTTTTCACTGATTACGCTACTCTGTTTTGCGCTGAAGGGAAATATTGTGTTTCTTTTACAGAAAAAAAGTAAAAGTAATGCTTATGAGCACAATAGATTATTCAAATAAGGCAGAGTGGAAAACCTTTTTTTTTAAGAAATAATTTTCTCAGAGATAAGAGTTCCTTCTCTGAATGATTCGTCCACCCAAAACTTTTTAAAATTCAATCAATGCACCAAACTCATCTTACACATAATAAAGGAAGAATGTGAAGCTTTTGCTGATGTTATTTGGTGAGACTAAGTGGTTTAACAATGATTAAAACTGATTTCTTCTGTATGCTTTTGGTGCATTTAGTTGCAGTATTTCCTCTGTTCATTCTGCCACCCTAATTCAGGGTGCTCGCAGTCATGAGAAAAAACTGGAAAAGTCTTGAAAATTTGAAAAAGTGCATTTCAAGGTCCGGAATAATTTTGAAATTCGGGGAAATTGTGTGAAGTCCCAAAAAAGTCGTGGAAATATTCACAAAATGACATAGTTCTCTCTCTCGCTCGTAGCATCAGAACGTATTCTCGCTGTTAATATCGGTATTTTTTGTTCTCTTCACCTCATACTGCCTTGCATTTTGCAGTTATAAGTGAAAACTTCATGTAAGTTGTCAAGTGAAGAGGAAGGTCATGAGAGTTCTTTTTCTGGTCTCGGGAAAGTCATGGAAATGTCATGGAAAATTGATTCCCAAGAAAGTGGAAGAACGTGGAAAATCGTCTCATCAGTGCTTTAAGCTTCTGGGGTATTTATTTGCCTTGGGTTGGAAGTTGTCGGCATTTTAAATTTGGTATTGAAGTCATCTTCTATTGTTCTTTTCTATGAATAATCTTGGAGAATTTGAATGTGGAACAAAAGTTAATTCAATTTACAGACAATTTGGCCCATTCAGCCTAACTTGCATTTTGTTTGGAGACAGACTGGCAGTTTGTGAAGATTAGAGAGGGTTTCTTCCAAATGTAGGTTGTAAGAGGTCGACATGTTTGATATAGCAGTTACATTCTGGGAGATAGGGCCTAGTAGATGTGTACAGCAAGGAGGGTACGTTGCACTTCTTTTGCCCCTTTATGGTGTTTTTTAACCTTATTTATAGGTCTGAACTATCAATAAGTCGGTCAGTGGACACTCAGGGAGTTTTTTATTACATCTTATGACATGGGGCCTTGGTCACTGACAGGGAGCGGGGATATCAAGATCTCTGCAAAGATAGTGTGAGAGTATAGTTGTGTGTATGTGCTGTCCATAGAAATAGTTGAACCAGAATAATGTCTAGCCAACTTCTCACCTACTGCACAAATGAAGCCAAACATAACTGATGGCGTCCTTGCTCAGTATGGCAAAATAGCTCTTCCATCAAAATTTGCCATATATACAATACACATGTGACTGGAGAATTCGTTTGTTTGATATCTGACTTCTTCTTTGGGGAAAAGAGAAGTAAATGCAACCAGTTGAGTTTTTGAGATAATCTGATAATATCCAGGGAAAGTTGCATTCCAACGTTTGCAAGTGATTTGAGCCTAAAACTTCTGCTGGATTTTTGTTACCCACTTTCATGGGAACACCTTTTCCTTAACAAAGTTTCGGTTTCACTTATTGTTCCCTGACATGATTCTGGTGTAAATATATTTCTATGGTGTTGTCACAAACCCCTCACACAAGATGAACATGGAATTCTGTGGACAGTCATTGTACAAATGTGGCAATACTGTAGGTCAATGGGTCCAATGTCACATTCCAGTGCAAAAACAAATATTCTAAGCTTCAAAAATGAAATCCCAGATCAATAGTAAAAATGAGTGAATGTGGCTCAAAATCCTTGACATTAAATCCAACAAACCTCAGAACTTGATAGATAGGTGCCTGTGTATGAGATATCGTGTCTTGATGACTGGTGATGTCATAGGTCATGGGTTAAAGGTCGCCAAACCAAACAGCATCCAACTTAAAACAGTATGTATGTGACAAAATTTTAAACTGGCAATTAAGTCACAACATATTGCAAATACAACAAAAACTGTTTGATAAAGTATTACAGACTGTCAAAGGTCAAACAGACAATTATGTTGGAAAAATTTTGCCTCAATGTCCTTCTACAAATTATTTTCAAAATATTAAGGGTAAGTGATCTGGTGCTTGTGCATGAGATGCCATTTTTTGTGTCCTGTGAGGTCAAGGGTCACGAATAGCTATTTACTGTTGTTTTCCACTCTGTAAGGAATGGCACAGCAAGTTTCAGAATAACGTCGTAATGCATAAGGGTCACATTTGCAACTGTAGCTATTCATCATTATCACAAAACACTGACCAGACCAAACAGACATGTTCGAAATTTGATGTGAAGACGACAGAGTGAATTCTCATCAGCTATGTTGTCTTTACGTCTTCCTCCCTGACAGCTGACGAAAGTCAATGTCGAGGACAAAGGCTGCCTGACGTGGAGTGAAGCTGATTGCTTTCCATCAGAACCGGTTTTCGTACCTCATCCAGATGGAACAGAGGAAGATGAAGGTGAGGCAAAAATTGCAAAGTAAAATAACAAAAAAATGAACAGTAACTTTTTTTTACACCAGTGCCGTGGCGGTGTGGACAAAGATGGCAGCATTTGAAGCAATGATGCTTAGAAACCGGAGGGACCGACAGGGGTTCTGAAGTCAATCCCTGGTTGGGTCACAGAGGAATTTAAGGTGTTTCCATCTGACTTTACCATGTGAAAAAAAAGAGATACCATATTTGATCTAATGTTGTTAAGTTGGTTGTCACTCGACCTGAAGTTGTAATGTATGAGCCTAAGGTTTCTTCCACACCTGAGTGGTTGCTTAGCATCCTCAAAGTATCTGCCCTAAAGGCTTGACTTATGAACTAATGCAGTAAATAAAACAAAGGGGAATATTTTGATTGAATCTTTGAACATTGGAAGTGTATGTTTTGTTTTTCTGTCCAGCATCACTGAGAAAATTCTTCATAGGGGTTGAGTTGCGTAAACCATTTTCATTCCACGAGGACCGTCTGGAGAACCGCAGTGTTTTCTTTTACTTTCAAATAGATTGGCCACTCCCAATGTAAAGTGTGTTTCACCTAGCCCAATCCTCTTATGTTTCAACACAGGTGTGGTGCTATCCTTGGTGGTCAAGTTGAATGAAAGCCCCTGCAGCTTTTTGCTAGTGTTAGATGCAACGACTTTTACAGAGATTGGACGTGCCGAGATCGAGCAACAACTCCCCGCATCCATCCATGGCACTTATGTCAGTTGAGGTCAAAGGTCATTGTATAGTGTTTGCTTGAAGATGGTATTTGCGTATTAATCTTGTGGAATGTTTGGAACCCAATATCATAAAAAACCTTCACTCTTGTTCTGTAATTCTTTTCTGTTACTAAATGTTCACAATTTTTACCTTTATCCCCTTTTGGAGTCTGGGGAGTCTCATAAAAGGGAGATGGATTCAGGGTGTGGGGTGCCGAAGGGCAATTTTATAAAAAGTTAAAAGATGGATATTTTGAGAGAATATCAAAAGGTTTCAAATTGCACTTTTAAGCCACATTAGTGGCATGGTGATATTGTGTCACCTTCTTGGGAAATTGCTCATTTCTTTATTCTCACGTATACTTGTAATTTGCATAGCATTGGTCTCATATTGATGCTAAGGATGTGTACCGCTCAGGGAACGAATTGTCCATCCAGAATTATTTTTTGACCAGATAGCTTTTGTGTCCCTCAGGTTTGAGTAAACATGGAGAGGATTACTGTGGTCTCATCTTTTCAAAAGCTCATCTTTGCTATAAATCTAAAGGTATGTTCTTTTTGAAAAATGGCGCTGGGTTACCAACTCTTCACACTTTAGAGAGGCCTAGCATATTATTCGTAGTTTAGATGTCGCACGTTCTATGAAACATGGTCATTGTACTTACTAGTAAGAGCTAGTGTTTTTCCAAGGGTATTGCTTCAAAATCAAGCTGCTCATGCTCATTACGAAGCCAGTAGTGTTTATCCAAAATCTCAACTTGTGGTTTCCTCTTGGCATTCAATTTACTTTGTGTCGTTCTACTTATTTTAGAACTCAGGCAATTTGTGAATTTGCTAGGCAGGAGTGCACACACTATGCAGTCTTTCTAATTTGTTACAACTAGGTTCTCCTGCTATGTAGGGTAGTTCTGAAGGTTGTCTTAACAGTTTGTCTTTGTGTACATGTATTCATTTCTTCATGTTTAAATTGAGATTTGTGGATAAACCAGGACTGGTCGTCGCTCTGTTAAAGACTTGTCCCTCCCTGTGTCTGTCATTAAAATGTATGTCGTTTGGTGATCTGCTTTATTGCCCCCACAACCCCCCATCCCCTCCTCACCCCTCATATAGGCAACCCAACAACACCAGTGAAGTTTCCCCCTTAAAGAGGCTCATTGAGTTGTTTCATGATATTCACTAAATTTTTCTAAACCTGTCAAGTTTCCTTCACATGCTAATGCCAAATTGTCAAACTAGTACAATCTCAATGTTTCACATACAATAGACCATTAATGAGTGAGTAATTAATGATTTAATTTGGTTTTTGGAACTTTGTGACCAGACACTTTTCATATTAGTACTGTATTTATATGCACACCCCCAGTACAAGCAACGGTCAAAAGTTCAAAAATCTTGACACTTTTTGTAACTATTGGAGGTGAAACTTGACTAATCATGCTGAGTGTAAGTATTATCATGTCTTTATAACCTTCAAAATCACATCAATCTTTAATGATATCAACTCAATGAGCCTCTTTAAGTCAGTCTCTGATATTCACTGCTCCATATCAACCCTCGTTCAACTTGCCCTTGTATTAATGGACACAATGCTGTTTAAAGCGGTTTTGTGCAGGAAAACATTAACCTAATTCATTAGAATCTGGAATCATGTAGGAGTCTGGGATTATGGACAGGATTGATTTGGCTTTCCTTTTCGTCCGCTGTAGTCGGGATTATTACATCTTTCGTATTAATCCATTAGACTCTGGGTTATTGGCAGGGTAGATTTGTTTATCCTTTAAATCTGCTATGATCCTGATCATTACAAGTAGATTACGTCTTTCCTGTTTATCCATTACAGTCTGGGATCATGGCATGGTAGATTTGGCTTTTCCTTTTTGTTAAACCTGCTGTAGTCTGGGGTCATTGTGAGTATATTATGGCCTTCATGTCCATCTGTTAGAAGCTGGGTTCAACCATGGCAGGGTGGATTGGGCCTTTGGGGGATTTTTTTCCTAGCAGTTAGATGCTATGCTTTTGGGTCCATAAAACAGATCATTGGCATTCATTTGCATTCACTGGCATTCATTGGCAAAGCATACAGATCGTTGGCATTCGTTCAGTATAACTGTGTGTGTATGTGGATTTTGTTAAATCATGATTTATCAGTATACAGTATATGTGTGTGTTGTGGTGCAATGCATTTTCTAATTGATCATCAGTGATCATCAGTCTGCTGTTGGTCATTTTGTGGAACTCATTAATCCAGTTTTCACTGATCTGCTTTCAGTTATCACCACTAATTTAATAAGTTCAGTTTCCATGGTGTGTCAAGACTGCACGAAAAACAATAATTATGCTTAATTTTCTGTAGAAGTTGATCACCAGACAGTGAAAGGGAATGGGTCTTTTTTTCTCTCTTTTTTTCTAGAGGTGGATGAAAGATGGAGAGGCTGGAGATTGGTCAACAAGTTGCTCTTTAGTGGCATGTTGAAAAGTGAATCAAAGAAACTGATGTCTAGATTCATGTCAGATTTGCTAAAACAAAATATTTATTTTTGATGGCTACTTTATAGAGGTGCAGGATAAAATGCGTTTTCATGTCTCCTCCTCTGTGTATGTGTGTGTTTGTGCAGAGGCTTGTCGTATCATATGCAATAAAGACAAAGTTTAAATGTAATTTAAATTTTGATAAGAGTCATAAAGCTGAAGGGGTTTTTGGATGAGCTGCTAGGTTTGAGTTGAGAGGGTGAAGTCAAATGGTGCTAAACTTATATTGGTGCAGGTTGTAAACTGTTTTTTATCGGGGAGCTGGAATGTAGGTGGAAGGAGGTCAGGGGTGGTCAGGAACTCAGCTCCCTTGATTTCTCAGCATAACTTCTTGCTTTGTTTCAGTAGTTGGTATATCATCACCCTACTGTGCTTGCCATTCCGTTCTTGAGCTGATATTTCAGCAACTCATTTCTCCAGAAATATTTTTTTGCCATTTTATGAGGCTGATAATTGGTATTACCAGTACTACCAAATGATGAACCTATTTTGCTATTATTGGAAGCTACAATCTACATCTCATATTCATAGCCAATTTATGTAAAATAAGTAACAGCAAGCAATATTTACTTAATAATTCTACTGATGTCGAACAGACCTCTTGTACAACCACAAGTTCTTAAATGTACAAATGTCTTTACTGTGTGCCGTTATAAAAAATCTGTGAAAGTTTATCAGGCCGTGTGCCGGGAGAGGGCTTAGTAGAAAGTGAGTTTCTTTCTTTGGAGAACTATGGGCACCTTGGGGTCTTGTGTCATACGTCTTACCTTTTTCTGGGATAAATGCAAATCATGATGGGCAATCTCAAAAGGAAAAAAAAATGCGCATTTGGTAGTCTTAAAAGTGTTTTGTGGTATGAAACAATAAAATGTATTTATAGAGAGGTACTTTTATCTCCATGTGTAAAGTGGTTAAGTGTTGAACCAAGAGTAAAAAAGGTAGAAGAACTTCAATAGTAGGCAGATGAGTTTTTATGTCATAAATCCGTCTTTTAAATATTTTAAACAGGGTACTTGTTCACCTTCTTTGAAAAAGATGTGTTACAGTATGATAATAAATGTCATATTTTACTGTGAGGTGATAAATGTGGTCTTGTCACATTACAAGAACTTTTTAGTTCTTCAGTTGTTGAAGCACTTTACTGTGTATCATATTCATCTCTAAAAATGATGCTTGAGAGGAATATGAAATAGTACAATGGATTGCGAAAAAATAAATAATGCCACCTGAACAATTTTAGTAAGAATCTTTTCTCTGAAATTGTGTTTTTTTTTTATTTTCTGTAGTGATGTATATACATTGTGTATACATATCACAAGCATGCTTCTTTTTGTCAGTCTTAACTGGTCTGTATGGTCCATCTGGGATTTTATTTCAGCAGGGCCTTACTCCCTGCATGAGTATTTCTCCAGCCTTCAATTTTCATGGGATGAATACTATCTCTTAATAGTTTGTCAAAACTGTTTACAGTACATGCCAAAGATAAGTGTCAACTTGAGGATCTACGAACATAGATGGCCTACTTCTTTGAGCCACAGGGCCTATAGCATATTGTTTGTATGATTTCATTTTAATTTGCATTTAATTTCAGTTTATCAACCAAACAGCAACTTTCTTCGATTTAAGAAAGCACCTCAGAAGCTGATATTGTCAGCTAGTACTTACTTACCCCAATAACCTCTTGTTTTATTTGATTTGGTTATATTCACAAGGAAGACTTTGTGCTAGATCTTTTCTGAGCATGCTTCACTAATCTGACTCACACAAAATTCCAGAAGTTGACAACTTCATGTAATTTTAAATCAATAGTCACCAGGCTGAAAGCGCATGAACTTGCAAGCAAAGATATTCTCTCTATTTACGGTGGCAATTAAGCCTTTGTATTCTGTACAGTGTTCCATAAACTGCCTGTTTATGAACTTAAAAATATAGGCTGTACCTCTACAGTTGAAAAGGTGATATACCAAACCTTTGCTGCCAGGGGCATGATGCATGTTCCATGGTCCATTCAATTGTGTCACCACTTTGACACTTACAAATTTTAACCCTTCAACGAGGTCTTCGTGGTACGTCATCTTTTTCGTGCAAGTAATGACATGTACAGTAATTTGATGTCACCGTCCAAGCTCTGCATGTGCAACAACACTATTCCTGAAGCTATATACCTACCTCTTACTCAGGGATACGATGATCTCCTGGAACATCTTGTGCACAAAATATGTCAGATTTCCTGGTTTAGATACATCATTGCAAACAACCTCAACATGTGTCACGATGCAGTATCTTTTAATTTAAAGAAAGTACATGAAACTGCTGTCATCTGCATAATGTTATGATTGTGCTGAAATATGTTCAACAGACTCTTTCTGTGCTTGATTACGCCTATTTTACCGTTGGACATGGCACTTTAATATCCCTTGCCATGCAGCTCAAATAAGCCCAGACATTGGATTGACACACCTGAACTACATTGAGATTGATGCTTAATTGTCCATGCGGATCATCACAGTATGAGGTCTTGCGATAAATTTAACCTCACCAAAACAGAGAAATGGTGAGGTTAAAGGGACTGGCACTTTAGGGTAGCAGATTTGACATGTAACAGTGGCTCTTCCACTGTGGTTACTCCTCCAGCAGTCTCCAGATATGGATGTGTTGAAACCAATCAGTTTTTCTCGAAACTGATGTTTAATTGTCCATGACGATCATCGCAGCACGAGGTCATGCGATAAATTTAACCTCACCAAAACAGAGAAATGGTGAGGTTAAAGGGACTGGCACTTTAGGGTAGCAGATTTGACATGTAACAGTGCCTCTTACACAGTGGTTACTCCTCAAGCAGTCTCCAGATTTGGACGTGTTGAAACCAGTCGGTTTTTCTCGAGCCATACCCCTACCTCTAACTCAAGGAAACAATGACCTTCCAAGGTTTTCACACACCACAGAAAATGTCTGAGGTGTTGTTCAGTTGGTGCTGGCAAAATTGTAAAACCCGAGGTCATTTTACAGCTACAGTAGAGTCGATAACGACATCATCAAACAGCTGGAACACTCTATAACTGCAGAGGCCATTTCAACTGCACAGTCCATCGCTACAGAGCTACTGAAATATGACAGAAAGCCATATTGCAATAAATAGCCAGTAGAACAGAGGGTCACTTTAAAAGAAGGCCAATACAACAGAGGCCCACTACAACAGATCATCGTGGTCATAACTGCAGGGGACATTTCAATTGCTTATCATGGTCGTTACAACTGAAGGGGCCATCAAAACAGATTTTAAAGGTCATCAAGAGTCTCTCTCTGTTCAAGATGCAGAACTTGTGATTCAGCTCAGAGACCAGATAAACTTACAATTCAGAATTCATCAGGCAATTTATAATAGTAGCAACATTTCTGCCAAATTTGTCAAATTAAAATTCGCATTTATATGGAAACTTTAAAAACATTTGAGTGCTCTTGCTAACCTCACTGGCAGAATATCTTCTGGGCTGACCTTAATGTGAAAATCACTGACCAATCAGATCATTGGACACCTAGCTGTTCTTGGAGTATGAACTAAAAAGAGTTACTTTTGTACTGAATATGATGGTAACGCTACCTAGCATATAAGGACTGTTAGCCCAACTGAGTCTGACGTGTTCTTTTACATATTAGTTTTGCTGAGTAGACAAAACTTCATTTCTCCGTCTGTCCTCCCATCTTCTCAAATTGTCTGCATGTTTTTGAGAACTTTCAAACCAAGAGTGCTACTATACACAAATTTCAGAACAAACCATGAATCGACATTCCTCATCCCTGTCATAGACCTAGATAAACACACTGCATTCTGCTACGTGACAATACAGATGAAACCAATTGAAGTATTTTCACAATTTTTTTTATTTTTTATTTCTTTATCCAGATAAGATCATCTTGGATCAAGTACATGGAGCTAGCATACTTGTTAGTACACAGCACAAAATGGAGATCATAAAATGCATATTCATGAAACTTGTATAGGAAGAAGGTACTTTGATAATCACTAGGTAAATGCATATGCATCAACCTTGACGGTACCTTGATAATCACTAGGTATTATACACAGGCATAAATCTTAAAGGTACCTTGATAATCACTAGGGACATGCATATGCATCATCTTGAGGGTACCTTCATAATCAATAGGGACATGCATATGCATCATCCTTGAGAGAATCTTGATAATCACTAGGGACATGCATATGCATCAACCTTGGGAGTCACCTTGATAACCATTAGGTATTATACATAGGCATGAATCTTGAAGGTCACCTTCACCTAGTCCTCTCAAAATACACATAATGTGCCAAAATCCTCTCTTGAGAAGGCCTTTTCTGCATGATAGAAGATGGTGTGATATCCAGATATATATGTTCCTCTCGAGAAGGCATAACCATGTATGACATTATGTTAGGATTGGCTGTTACTTTGATAATCACAATGTATTATTCATATCAAACTGTGAAGGTGCTTTGATAATCCATACATATTATGCATATGCATGAACCCTGAAGTTACCTTGACAACCATTATTTATTATGCATATGAGTGAATCTTGAAGATACCTTGATGACCACTGGGTGTATTTCTTTTTTTTCCTCACACTCTATCTCTTTAAAAACTCACACACTAAACAATTTTTCTTTTTTTTTGGAAATAATTAAAAGGGGATGAAATGGTGAGAAATACTTTTCTGCATTTTGCCTTTCACTCTTTGTCCCCCAAATCTAAGATTCCCATACCTCAAGGTGCTTCATTCTTTTTTTTTTTTCTTCAAAAGATTTTAATCCATTGCACTTTTATATCGGATGCCCATGGTCGTCCTACCACGTTCCCCCTAACTCCCCCCCCCCCTCCGTCCTCCCTTGATTCCAGTTACCAGCAGACCACAATGAGAACACGTCCTGTGCAATGACGTCAAAAAGAAACCTTGTTTAAAAACGAGACCAACACCATGAGAAGATTGAAAGTAAATTCCTCAAACCTGTAGCTTGTATTACAAAGTTTCACATATTGTACTAAAGTATTCCAACAATTCTTATCTTGCAAGGGTATCCTGTTCGTTTCAGATCCTTTCCTTTTTAGATGATCCTTTAAAGCTCATCACTTCTGTACGAAAAACGACAATGAAACGGTCGATTACCCCCCTCCAAAGGAAATATAACAACGAAATTTCTTTTACCACGGGGCATAATTCATGGAGACTACACTAGTATGTATTTACATCGATGAAAGTTGGGCAGAGGTTCTGTACATCGAGCGCCTGGCCAAAAGGAAGTCATGCAAGGGTTGTACCCACCTCTGCCTGGAAACAAGCTTACAGAATTTCTATGGACTGATAGCAATTCGGGAATGGTGTGCAAGTCTTTAAATAGGAACGACCATGCCGGACTGACATGAGCCAAATTGACCTAAGGAAGACAAAACACAGGTTTTCAGATAACCACTGGATCAGCAAATTTGGAGGTTTTTTTTTTTTCCTGGTTTATTTTCAGCAAAGTACTTGTAGAGGAAATTTCTCAAGTTGTGTACATGCCAAGTACAACAACCACAAACCACAAACAGGAAGTTGTGGTTTTGGAATCCAATGTGTAATCTTTGTACTTTTCATGTGAGACAATGTTTTCGAATGAACAGACTATCCATCCTGGAGCACACTAAGGTGGTGAGCACCAATCTACCATGGTAAAAAGGAAATCTATCGTGCATTTCTTTCCAAACATATTCGAGAAAATTCTTTTAGTGTCTGACAGCCTACAAAGAACACTTGACGTCCTTCAGCTTTGAACATGCACAATTAAGTCTGAGGTTAACACTAATTTATTTCAATACTACCAAAATGAAAACCTTATTTCTTGTCCATGTTTTTGATATGGTTCAATTCCCATTGCAGAGGATGCATCCAAAGGAACAAGGGCTACCAAACTAAAATGATTGATCAACAGTTAAAGATTTCTCAGTTAGAACCTGAACCAGATCGTCTAGAAAGTACGTAAACTTGAATTCATTATGGACATATGTAATTAATTCTTCATAGCCCTATTATTCAGCCTATTTAGCAAATTATTTATTCTATCTAGTGGACCTGCAATCTAGCAGACCTTTTGGTTCCAGTAAGCATCCCCCACCTCTCCTCTCTAGGCCCGAGGATCTCGTCCCCATCATCACGTTAAAAACCGCATCCCGCGTCATGATTAATCAGACGAGAGTGGAGGCCACGCACTGGTGGAAATCACAATCCCCTGGGACATTGCTCCATGCATGTTGACTACAAGCGTTCATGACAATATAGACATTACAGGATGCATTAACAAAGGCACACATGCTTTGAGGATACACAAAGCGACGAACGGTCCGACAGAAGGGTCCACTGGGCTTCAAAAGCTCCATGATACTGCGATACAATTCACGACTTCAAAGTCTCCCCATACCAAACCCAACCACGGGAAAAGTTTTATTTAGATACACAGACTCCCGACAACCCCTAAATTATCGTCCTCTTATGAGGAACTGCACAATGACATGGGAGGCCTCCTTGTCTTTACTCTCCCTGGGGGATTGCTTTATATGTTCTACCGACAGTCACTTCATACATTGAAAGGATCCTACTTCATCTTACAGTATTCTCTGCTAATAAAACAAGTACACAACATGCACCCCCCTTCAAAGAAATTAAAAATAACATGTCAGTATAAAAACACACATTATTCTGACCATTCTGGCATACATTCCATGGTTTGGCGAGGAAATCTTCTCTCAGGGTGCCAGAAAACTGTACCAGCCATTCCACTTAGGACGGTTGCCATGGCCGACAAAAGGGATGCAATTCGTGCCCCATGAAATCCCAATTACAACTGAATTTTCTTTCCAGCTGTTGGAATCTAAAGCCACAACTTCGACTTATCTGAGTGAGTTAAGTTTTCAACTTATCTACATTGCAATGTTTGCTTAACATCTGCTGATCGTGATGGGTTGACTGCCGACAAATTCAAACATTGATTCTCAAAACCTGCTAATCAATTTCTTTGAGTTATATCCCTCGGTTGGTGACGCAAAATCCCAGCAACATTCAAGTATTGTGGGTGAATGAATCCTTACCCCACAGCTCTTTTTTGATGCATTTCTTTTTGGTTAATGGAAATTCGCCAGGTGAACCACGCGGGGAGTACTACGATCTAAATTTTTCTCTTTCAATTCATGACAGTAATTTCTGCCAATGAAAAACAAAAGGAGGATGGGAGCAGCAATTAACAATGATACAACAAGGATTAATGTTTACCTTATATTCCTTTTCACACATTCACAAGTTTTCTTGTCTTTTTTAAACTTTGTCTTGTTTTTTTTTTGGAGGATTTTTCTTTTTTATACAAAACGCAAAATAAGTTCCTGAGATATAAGAAAAGCAAAAGGCTATTTACATAAAATACTCAAAAAGATGATTAAAACTTGGAAACATACAGAGACAAAGAGGAAATAAAGAAGATTACCATGTAAGGAAAACAAAAGGCAAAATGCATAAAGTGCTTGCTCAAGAAACACAGCTATAGAAAATATCGAGTTTTGCACTTTCTGATGTCGACTATTTTACATAAACATTGTCTCAAACTCTCTGAACAGAGCCACAATTTAATGAGGGAAAAATGGTAAAAGGAATTTCATCAATCAGATGTGACACACAAATATTTTGGCATTCCCATTTTCTGAAACATGAACAGGAGAAGAAACATCTCATACAGAGATCTCATAAGAGGACCCATCCTCTGGATGTTCCGCTAAGACCGTCCTCTTTTTAACGGCCACTTAAACGTTCTTTCAAATCAGCGTGAGAAAAGAAAAGGATGTTAATTTTTATTCTTAAAGGCAGTATCTTGTCTTCGTTGCAAAACTGACTTTACGAGGTCTTTCACTGTAATCCTCTGTTAAAAACCATAGGAGGCAAAATTAGCTTTGATTCATAAATCTAAAATCAGCCAAAGAGATGATTCCACACTTGTTTCACACCTACAAAACACATCTCTTCCTCTCTCTGGTTTCCACACACTGGACTACAAAAAAAGGAAATGAAACAAAATATATTTTTAAAAATAACAGAAGTGCTGCAAAAATAAAATTAAACTGAAACTAAAAAAGGCTAAATTTAGAAGACCACCAGCTCCTTTGTCAATGCTTGAATCTCTGTAACAGGTTTTTTTTTCTTCTAGAAATTCAGAATTTGTTAATCATTTCCACCACATATTTGGATGACGAGTATTTACAGACAAAAATAAAACTTTGGATTCTTGCTCAGAAAAGAAAAAAAAAAGAACAGAAAAAGAAAAGAGTGAAGGGGTTATTTGCATTCACACTAGCCTTCAGGCAATAAGAAGAGGACACATGGATTACGAGGCCAGGTGGATACAACTGTTCATGAAAAAACTGAGCATTGATAGATGACTGCTTTCATACCGCCTATGTCAATGCCCATCCCGCCACTGCCCCCCCCCCCTCCTTCCATCCCCAACATACAAGAACAGCTAACTGCTCAAAGTACCCCTTGCCTATTCCTTAGGATATTTCAGATTTCACTCCACCTTTGTCAGTCATCAATGCATCAATGCCTGTGGAAGTGTGAGGTAAAGAAAAAAATGGAAAAAAAAAACCAATTAATAGAGACTCTACTCATTGACAAATTCAATGCAGAGGCTAATGTCAAACAGAAGTACAGGGGAAATATTGCGTACAAAATGCACCGAGATGCTATCTCAAAGAATAGATGTAATAATTGTTAAACCGGTCAGTGTCTCATCGATTAGGTTCGAGGTTCATCTCCAAAAGCATTAAAGGAGGATGGGGAATTGTGATTACATCTTGCATAAAAGTTTGCTCTTTCTTTCTTCCAATTTAGTAGAAGCATACCCATTTAACAGATTGGTGGTAAAAAATGATCTGCCTCTAACAGAATATGTCATTGGCGGATCATTTTACCGCAGACCTGTTAAATAGGTACGCTTCTACTCAGTTTGGAGAAAGTGCAAAAGGTTATGTAAGATGTACTTTGCAACTCTCTATCCTCCTTCAAGCATAAGATGATTTGTGGAAGATGCATAAACTGAATTTGTGAAAGTTTGGACCAACAAATTGTTCTTGGGCAACAAATAAATGAATTTCTATCAGTGAAGAACTCATTCTTGGAAAGAATGATACTGTCCTGCTTTATGGTTCATAACCTATTATACCTTGTCCACAAATGCTAGTTTAAAAAAAAAAAGATTTTTTTTTTTTGGTAAAACAAACACAATAATCCCCTCTACAAAGTGTAAGTGTTGTTAGTAATGGTGGGGGGGTGAAGGAAATTATAGTCTCCTGCTAACAATGACATTTTCTGAACGGATATAACTTCATCACCCAAAGTTGATTTGCAAGTTTTACCCTTCTTGAGGCAACACAGACTGATGGCCGGTGTAAGGAAAGACAAGGTAATGTACCCCACCCCTATATTCTACCCCTCCCCACCTCCCTTTCCTCCTTTGTGTTTCTTCCTCCAACTTCCCACAATCTTCAAATAAATTATCTGTGAATTACAACATTTCAATTTACAGGATTGCAAGCTGTAAACATATCCCAATGAGACATCAGATGTTCTGACATCTCAGGGATGTGAAATGGGTTGTGTTGTTGAATTTTCTGATTCTTCATCACAATTTTCATTAATGCAAATCGAATGAACGAGGCATCCGTTATTTCTTCACTCTCTTCTCGGCTCCTGAGTTTTAACACATGCCGGAAGATGCTTTGGAAACTTTGCGCCGAAAGCATCCTGCCTTTGTGAGTAGAGAGTTGGAACGGTGCCTTACATTGAAGACCATCTGTATTGGGCCCCAGGGATCATAACAAGGTGTAACCTGCTAGAAGCACTGAAGAGGTTTATCCCAGGTTTGTATGTCTGTGAAAGTCTAGAAGTTTCAATTCCTATTGGAGAGGTTCTCACTCTCTTAACATATTTTCAGACATTTTTCACAACTTTTACTCAGAGTAATGAGACAAATGGTTCTCTATACATGCCGGGCCAGAAACATGCCAGGTCTGAGACCACAGCAACGAGTTACAATATTTATTTCTGGCACAGAATGGATGGAGGTGATATGGTCATTCATCTACCCACTAGCACCCGTTGCCTTCAGGACTTGAGGACAAAACAACAACCAGTAATTGATCTATCTACTTTCTTTGACACCACAACATATGCAACACTGCTCAATTTCAGAATCATCATTACCCAACTCCCTCTTCAGCCCACCCCCCTTCTCATTCCTATCCCTCCCCGCCCTTTCTCTGAGGTGGCACAGTGAAACAGCCATTCCAATGGTGCATGTTCATCTGTGCTGTTAATGATCACTGAATGTTAGATAGTTACATTGTGTCATATGACCAGTACTCCGCACCTGCTCCTCTTTTCTCAAGCTGATTAATGCATATGGTGGGAGAACAAATCACTGGACGTCTTATTTTCCTGGCATCCCACAAACTTTTCTTCGTCATCACGGGGGTTAAAAAAAAAAAACTATCAAGCTTCTTTGTCAAATGCTTTTAAAGCTATTTCTTCTTCCTCTTCATCCAGCACTTTCTCACTAACCACATAACCATTTGCTCATTTTCAAAACTGATACATTCAAATATCTAATTAATTTATTATTTTCACATCAATGTACAACTTGACATCAAAGTAATTACAGGTTTCTTTCGATTTCAAAAAAACGTAGATACCAGACGGTTCTCGCTTTCGCTTGTCTGAGATAACTTACCTCAGAATCACAACCACCGAACCCAATAGCGTAGGAGGAACATTTGCACCTCCAGCTTTCCATGATGAATACTCTTTGCACAATGAAGCGCAGAACCACACGAACATAATTTAATACGAAGTTAAAGAATTCGCTGGTCTCAACAAAACCACCGGCATTAACGAACCACCGGCATAACCGAACCACACTGCTCTCTGAGAGATTGTCCTGACATGAACGCACACAACAACACTGCTGTTTTCAATTCAAACCCTGTTGCCTTAAGTAACTATTTCACGATTCATATTTCAGGGAAACATTTTTATAAATTCTTCAATTTCCTTTCAGAATGCTAAATAATTAAGTTTCAGTCTGCATATCAGTCCTCTACAGAATAAGGAAGATAAAGGGACAACGAGATCAAAAGAGGTGATCAGTGCATTTGATCAATTCAGGAAAAATGGTCAATACATGTGACCGATCCAAGTAAAGTGATCAATGAATGTAATCACAGAATGCATTAGTAAAGTGATCAATGCATTTGATCAATGCAAAGTGATCAATGCAGTAAAGTTGTCAATGCATTAGATCAATGCAGGTAATCAATGAATGTGATCAATGCATTTGATTTATGCTAGAAATGGGATCAATGAATGTGATTCATGTACAAAATCCAAAATTAATACTGAAACTGTTCAAGGATTTTTTTTTTTTTTAAGAATTGACAAAACGGGCACCAATCATGTACAACACCAAACAACTGTCTGAAACATATTACACTCTTTACCTATTGAACTGCATTCCATTCCCCACTTCTGATTTGAAAGAGAAATCTAAGGGGTGTTACTGGTTGCTGAATTATTCTGGGCGGAACGGTGGTCACAAATTTTCAAAAATTGGGGTGCTTCCAGTTTGAGGTCATAATCCGGAATTTAACCTCTCCTCATCTGCCCACCGATGCCTTTACAATCTTGCCTTTTTTTTCTGGCTTTCCTATTTATCAAGATTTCATCTGTTTGAGGTTATGATCAACGTTTCCCGAGAGGCTCGCAGAGAGCCGCGTCCACAGCTCTCCCTGGCTCGGCTGTAGCCGTCCCAACGACTGAATAAAGTCGCTGAACTGCTGGAGGCCACCGGGGGCCATCATGAATGCTTGCTGAGCTCTCTGGACCATACCGATAAACTCGTCGTAGTCGTTGGTCCGAAGCTGGTACAACTGCTGATGAATACACTGTATGTACATCTGGACGCACTTCTGAACGATGGGGCTGAGGAAAGGCGAACGAAGATTTGCCTGGACTGGGGTCTGGTTCGTGTTATACAGGTACTGGGCTGCATCCCACGCTATGCAGTGTAAAACCGAAGGGCTCATGACTGCATTCTGCACACACGCACAAAACTGTTGAAGAAAACTGGTACCTGCAGGGAGCAAAAAAAAAACAACACAAGAGTCACCAGATATAATGGTGTGGGTTGACGACAATGATCTGAGTAAAGCTTGCCTTTAACCTGTTTATTTTCGACTGCTCCTGTACCGTGTGACTTCCGACATTGCATATTTCGGCATGTTCCGATTGAACAAAAAAAAGTAGAACCATTTGCAAACAATTTACAAATCATGTGAGACATTTATTACAACCACTTTAGCAGTCAGATTGATATGTATGCATAAAGGATTGCAAGTTCACATTTTCCTAAAAAAATTACTGTACCAATTCTAAGGTAATTCAGCCTGAGTGGGAAAAAAGACTTGAGAAATAAAATATGGACAAAATTTCAGACAGCAATCTGCCAAAGTGAAGAAACAGAAGGCTTTGTAAAAGCTTGATGACATCTGCCTCATTCTGTGACCTCGCACTCAGTAATGAGTCCCAGCTGATGAACAAAATGTGAAAGACAGCTGTTAATGAACACATTCCACAATATGACAGACACATCAAAATCACTCATAACAAAACAAAAATAATAAAAAAAACAACCACAATATACAAACAAACACAATTATGTAAACAAACATGTACCCAAGCCACACAAAGACAAAAGTATGAACAAACAGGGACAAAGATATAAAAAACACAAACATCCACATAAAACAAATACCAACACAAGAAAACATGTCAAACAAAAACACAAATGTATGAACAAATACAAACAGATAAACAAACAAAATGCAAACATAAACAAACAAATGGAAACATATAGACAAACAAAACAATTACAAACATATTAATAGGCACAACATACAAACAAACATGTAGTTGTGTGTGAACATTAAATGCACACAAAATTTTAAACTAGACACACAAATACTATGGAATATTCAACTTGTTTTTGATGAAGAAACTTTTTACATGAAGAGAGAGATATTTACCTAATTTCATTGCAATTTTCATTAACCATTTGATGTCTTCGCCGTAAGGTGGATGACTAGAAAATCGTGACTGCGGTCTCTCGTCGTGCAGCCTGGGCTTCAGGATATCAATAGCGAGCATGCCGCAACGATACGCTGCATGCAAGTAAACGATGCCGGGATCTGGCTGCTGGTGAGGGGCCAGAGACTGCCCTACATGGATCATCGGCGGCGGTCCTTGGTTGGGTGGCAACGGGTGACCGTTCCTCCCGACGCCCCCGTGCGCACTGAAGTGTCCTACCTGAGGTTGCCCCATAGGATTGTTAGCTTGAGCTATAGCAGGCTGCAGAGCCTGGCGAGGGGCCATATTACCAGCTTGTTGGGGATGGTAAAAGCAAGCACTCTGATGGGGTAGACACAACTGGGGTACAGTCCACTGCAGCCGGTTGTCCTGGGCCATGGGTGCCCTGTGGACTGGGAGCCGACGATCCCCTACCACGTGCTGCGCTCGCGGTCGAAATCCTCGGATGCCGACATTGACGTTCACAAGGTATGGATCTATCGGGACATAGTCCGGATAACCGATGTGGTAGTTATGCCGAAGTCCTTGTGGCATCTGTGGAGGTATGCCATATGCAGAACAAATTGGCACACTGGGGGGTGGGTGGTAGGGTTGGGCTGCTGGCGGCTGGGAGTTCTCTTGTGGAGGTGGTTGTTGCTGTTGCTGTTGGTTGCCATGGTTACTCTCATCGTGATTTCTGTCTTGCCTATGATGATATTCATCGTAGAGCCACTTCCACTGCTGAGCAACGTTGAACAAGACCTCTGGGTGGACATCGCCTCCCTTAGCTGCATGTTCTACTGCTAGGCAAGCCTTCTCCAACATTTCCGCATCTTGCTCTTTGCACTGCAAGAAAAAATTTAAAATGTTTCAAAATTGAACAGCATGAGAGTTTTTACTCATAAACAGTAAAGAAGGCATAGAGTGTAGTAAAAATGTCATAGATTGGTGGTGGGTTTGGGTGGGCTTTTTTTCTGTTTTTTCTTTCTTTTTTTTTTTTCGTTTCTCGCTTTGTATTCCTTTTGGTAGCGTTTTTGTCTTTTAAATCCGTAGGGGATTTTTTAAGAGCACTTCCTTTCCACAGCAATCAATTTGTCTTGTTCTGCTACACTTGCTCTGTTACTGTATTCACTTTTCTGCACTATTGTTGTGGAAAAACAAAAAAATGAAATGAAAAATTAATATAACATGTAACTAAATATAAAATGTAAGTTAATATCACAAATTCATTAAAAATACGTAAGTTCATAATTACATGTAACATAAAAGTCAACTACTTCTGTCATCATAATTAGGAAAATTCCTATTTTGTTTTGGTTTCCTGATACAGGGGAAATTAAATAAGAACTTATCGAAGTATTTATGAATGACCCAAATATTAAAAAGTTGACAAATTTCAGGCTTTTTACTTTCATTCGATGCTTGAACATAAAAAGAGCTGTTGTCCTAAATTTACAGCTCTTGCCTAGACTAAATGCATCGAAACTTTTGAAAATTTCAATATCCACAGAGATCAGTTCTGCAAAAAAATCTTAAATGACAACAATTACGAGCAAGTGAACTTTTTTTCCGTAAGCAGACCCACCTGCATGATCGCTCTGTTGACCTCATTGGGGTTGAGGGCATGAGCGTGATGTAAGCAGGACAGGGCAAGCTCCGCAGCTGCCCTGACGAGGTTGGGATCCATCCCTCTCGAGGCCCTGTCGGCGACGGATGCGGCCTCTGCTGGGGTCAGATGGCCCTCCCATCCTTCCACTAGCATCGAGATGGCTGGGGTACCAATTTCATTTGCTTGATCTTTTTGAAAGGAAGAAAGCAATGTTAAAGAAAGAGTAAGGGACAAACAAGAAATAGCGGATTGCATTCCACAGTTCCCTTACGATCATCACCGAAGCGGAGAAATTGATTCTCAGGAACTCTGAGAAGAAATCCACCATTTATTGATACAACTTCTACTTTGTGCATGACTATGAAACAGAAAGATATGAGAACATTTCGCACCAGTATGTGTTTTAAGATATTTAATTCATACAGAAACCAGAAAGCTACCTTGATTGCAGTTTTCATTTTATTCGCTGACCTTTACTTTATTAAGAGACCAGTGCACCACTTCTGATATTCATGAACAACTTTGAACGATTTCAATCTAATGAGATTAAGATTCTTAACAATACCACACTTATTTCACTGTTAAACTTTAAGGCCAGCAAACCCTCATGTGAGTCACTAAGTAGCAGGGTTGCCGCCAGGATCTACTGATTGGGGGGGCACATATTGCCATATGTATAAGATAGGACATACACTACCTAAGAGGGGCGCCACCATCAATTGGGGTAAAGCACACTGGAAAATGTTTAGCCGAGAACACCTACCAAACTACCGGAAACAGCATTTCCGGCCCATTTTTGCTGTTTATTCATACCTCATCCCATTCCTAAAAATCAATGTAGCTTCAATACACTTTCAAAGACATTTACGTTTGTGGTCAAAATATGATTTGTGCCCCCATGCCCCTTCACTCCCCTTCCTCACCACCCCCCCCCACCCCCATGGCAGTGTAACTGCTGGGTGGCAATCACGTGCATGAACCTTGTGACATCCTGTTCTAGTTTTCTCCATCTGTGATAAACTGAGAATGATCCAGAAGGTCCAAGACAAACTACAGGGGGAGGGGGGAAATACTCACTTCCATTGTCTACATTAAGCTGACAATGCTGGAACATGAAAATATAAACCGTTGCCATAGTAACGAGAATCACCTTTGTACGAAATAGTGACAAGCAGTGCCTGAATGATGAACTGAGTGATTGGTAAGTATAAAGCTCAATGTAATGTGTTATCTTTGTACAAACGAAAAGCTATAAGTCAGTCATTTAATGCAGAGACAGAGACACTTGGGCCAAGTCTGAAGAGATGTGGCAAAGGACTCACTGATAATCCATGAGACGTGGGTAGAGTAATTCCTAGACAGCCAGTTTGGTTGGACAGTGTTGTTGAGTCTTAAAGCGTAAAGGCCAATCTCGAACGCACAGAGGAGCAACCCACGGTGAGGTGGCGTCTGCTTGCGGGTTGAAGAAGAACAGTATACCGAGATGCTGGAAGGACCACCAGCCTTCTGCAAGACAGTCTTGGCCAGCTCGAAGAAGAAGAAAGCAGAGGCCTCACTGGGTTGGTTGGGTACTGTCGGTATGTTGTCATGACGACCCCTTCTGCCTTTCCTAGTAAAGAAAAATTAACAATGGAAATTAAAAGCACTTCAGAAAAAGGGCTTCAGGGCAAACATGTTGTATACAAAGTATTAGAAGTGAAAGTTGGTAATTTTAAAGTGAAAAGGGTTCCAGCTGTAGATATCCCAAAAGCCACAAAATGAAAGACTCTACTTCTCTCCCATAAAAAGTCATTATCCGCTCACCTATTGCCTTTTGAGCTCGGCGTTGAACTTCTTGATTCACCGCCATTGTCAGCTGTTGCGCTGTTCCCCATTTTCAGAAGAGTTGGAGGGAGACCCTGTGCAGCAGGACTGGAGAATTATGCAAAGATAGCAAAAAAGTATGTAAAAGTACAACTGAAGAATATGTAAACCATTTCCACAGCCCCCTCCAAAAAGAAAAGAAAAAGGACGACTTAAGTCTACAAATTAGCTTCGCATGCATGATGTCACAGCTTTTGGAACACAAATTGATGGATGTCAAACAGTTAGAGATGTAATGGGAGATGTTGTTTTAAATTCTCCTCGCAAGTGATCATACTGGCATAGTTCCTAATAGTGGTACTACTTTAACACAAGAGCTGGAAGTACTTTAACAAACAGCATTAACAGAAACAAAGCACCCCTGCTTCCCTTAGCTTATAACTACTAATCTGATTTCAACAGTGTTTATTTCTACATGTTGCGACAAGTAATGGTTTCTTTATGCAGGTACAGGAAACTGTTATGCTTCTGTTAGAACTGACTACCTGTGAACTCTCACCTTATCCCATTAATGCTCCCAGCAGATGTCATTGAAATGTTTGGGCAGGACAAACCTTGTACCTCACAAAGTAATTCTGGGGCTAAAATGGAAGTAATTTATTAAGTTCAATGAACAAATTTGGGCAAGCCACATCCAAAATCAAATTTCTTTCTCGCAAGGTTATTTGTCTCAAGTTTCGTTCTGCTTTACTCACATATTGTCTCACTTTATCAAAGAAGTGGTTGTCAACTCACCTTACCTTACCTCATTTCAAAACAATTTGCATAAATGTACAAAGAAAGATACACAATGTGGCCATTTTCTTGCAAACAATGGCTCCAATGGTGATGAGTTAACAATGAAGCCAGGGGCATGGTGGTGAAGGAAACAAAACAACTATTGTTGTTATTGTCTAGTTTTCACAGACCAGATAAGAAGGTTACCTTTTACTTTCTCTTCCTCTTGACCGTGAGATGCTGATGCCTTCCCCTGAGCTGCTGGAACTAAGTGAGTCGCTGGAGTTACCACTGCTTCCACTGTCACTACCAGGTCCTTGGTGCTTGACCCAGCCACCGGGAAACCTTCGTCCCATGGTGGGGGAGTTGTCACTGGATGTAGTTTCTGGAGCACTGCTGTCTATGCTTGCCATGCCTATGGGGTAAAAATTAGCAATTCCTCCCATAGAGCTGTGGCATATCATTTCTTTGTTCATCCAGATGCATTTGCTGTAAATATTGGATTGACTAGGTCTTGAACACAGTTAATGTCACATATTTCTCAACTCTTCCACTGACCTCTAGCCTCCCTTCCTTCTCAATGTCCCTTTCCCTTCACTTCACTCCCATTTGCTTTTAAGCAATTCCTCATTTGTGCATTTTTTTCACTGGTCCACACATTCTTGAGGCTTGACTGACTGGTATGCTCCGACATAACTACCCCAATGACTCTCCTCACCCCCTTCCATCACCCTCCACACCCACCACCAAAATTATCCCTGCCATGCCTACCTGTAACTCTTTTCTTCCATTTTCTAACATATTATTTCCTCATCTAAAATTAGAAACTGATTGTTTGCAAAGACCTCTTGACTATTTTGCGTATAGTAGGTGAATGTTTGTCCCTGTCAACAGTGATACCATACTCATTCTGCTTCAATCATCACTAAGAACAGTGATGAAATGCCCATCCCTGCCTACAGTGATAACACACTGTTTCTGCTTCAATCATCACTATCTACAGCAGTGATGAAATGCCCGTTCCTGCCTTCAGTGATAATACACTCTTTCTGTTTCAATCGTCACTATCTATAGTAATGAAATATCACTCCCTGATTACAGTGATAATACACTCTCTCTGCATCAATCATCAATTATCTTCAATGATCCAATGTCTGTCCCTGATATCACACTCATTCTGCTTCAATCATCACTATCTACGGTAATGAAATATCTGCCACCATCTACAGTGATGATACACTCTTTCAGCTTCAATCATCAATATCTACAAATGATCAAATGTCTGTCTCTGTCTACTGATATCAAACTATCTCACCTTTGCTTCTCTTCTGCTGGCGAGCCAACATCTTCTCCCAGTATGCACTGTTGTTGTTGAGGTAACCGCTCGGTCCTGGGAGGCTCTTGGCCTTGTCCGACTCTTCCCCTCTGTTTTCTATTGCGTTGCTCTTGTGTTGGTTCTCGTTGAGAGACAGCCGATGCAGGGCCTCGTCTGGTGTGAGCTTCTTGGAATCTACGTGGTCCAGTTTGTTGGACTGGCCGACCACCGGGTAGGACTGAGATGGGTAATGTGTGGGCTTAGGAAAGATGTGATGAGCTGTGCCGTGGTTCTGCGTCGAGCCTTTGACCTTTGCTCCTTGCTTATCCAGCAGAGCATCCAGGATCTGCGAAAGTCGAACCATGTAGACATCAAGGATCATAACAGATACACCAGTGTCAGCTTTAACGTTCTCATTTACGAAAGAAGAATGTAGCCATCGGTCACATCACGCATAGCATGTTAACCAATGGCTTCCTTGTAAATGTACTATCCTTGTAAATGTACTATGACATGATAAAAAATATATTCCTGCATAATTAATTTTTTTACAAGATTTTTTGAAAGATTTTTTGTACGAGTCACAGCTCAGTGCCACTTGTTTACAGCATTGAAATTGCAGAAAAAACTTGGTAGATATTCCTGCAAAACGGACACATTTTATAATCAATACAGCAGATACTATGTAAATTGATGTTTATTTTATGACATTCCTAAATTTTGAGCTCTACCAGTTTGTTGCAAATGAAAATAAAAGTTTCTTTCCGAACAATCTAATGACAATATACTACAAAATGTTTCTTCCCCGAAGCAATTCAACATGCTATCATTGCATATAGGCCTCAGTCATAAGTATACAAAATTTGATGCAGTGATTAGCAACTGCCGCATGATGAAGTATTGCCAAACATTTGGCACATTCTATTCTATCAGCTTTCTCGGTAAAGTTTTCTTTCGTACTGAATAACCTTTTCAATCCATGTTAAACCAGAAAGCCAAAAGGCTTTGTGATTCCTTGCCACATGGTTATATTATAACAAGCATGAATTATTCACATGACAAGTATGAGATCAACTGCAGTTACTGGTCTTGAAACACCACATCAATAAGCCTTTAACCCAAATAACCTTTATTTTGGTGACCTCAAATGACACTTGACGTCCACTAAAAGCAATAGGGATCACCTACCCAGTATGGGGAACCTACACATCAAGTATGACATCAGTCAACATTACTCTTCTGGAGATAATGTGCTAGAAAATTTTCACCTCGGGGGACCTCAAACGACCTTTGACCTCCACAAAAACAACAGGAGTCATCTACTCAATATGACTAACCCACACACCAAGTATGACATCAGTCACACTTACCCTTCTTGAGATACTGTGTTTACAATGTGTTTACAGTTTGACTCAGGGTGACCTCAAGTGACCTTTATCTCCACCAAAAACAATAGGGATCATCTACTCAATATGACCAACAAACACACCAAGTATGGCATCAGTCGCAGTTACCGTTCTTGAGATATCATGTTTACAAGTTTTTCACATTTTGACCTCTGGTGACCTCAAATGACCTTTGACCTCCACCAAAAGCAATAGGGATCATCTACTTAATATGACCAACCCACACAGTAAGTATGACATCAGTCACAGTTACTCTTCTGCAGATACTGTGTTTACAAGGTTTTTCCAGTTTGACCTCCGTCGACCTCAAATGACCTTTGACCGCCACCAAAAATGATAGGGATCATCTACTCAATATGTCTAACCCACACACTAGGTATAATATCAGACACAGTTACCGTTCTTGAGATATCGTGTTTACAAGGTTTTCACATTTTGACCTTTGGTGACCTCAAATGACCTTTGACCTCCACTAAAAACAATAGGCATCATCTACTCAATATGACCAACTCACACACCAAGTATGACATCAGTCACAGTTACCGTTCTTGAGATATCGTGTTTACAAGATTTTCACATTTTGACCTCTGGTGACCTCACATGACCTTTGACCTCCACCACAAGCAATAGGGATCATCTACTTCATATGACCAACCCACACAGTAAGTATGACATCAGTCACAGTTACCCTTCTGGAGATATCATGTTTACAAGGTTTTTCCAGTTTGACCTCCGTTGACCTCAAATGACCTTTGACCACCACTAAAAACAATAGGGATCATCTACTCAATATGAACAACCCGCACACTAGGTATAATATCAGACACAGTTACCGTTCTTGAGATATCGTGTTTACAAGGTTTTCACATTTTGACCTTTGGTGACCTCAAATGACCTTTGACCTCCACTAAAAACAATAGGCATCATCTACTCAATATGACCAACTCACACACCAAGTATGACATCAGTCACAGTTACCGTTCTTGAGATATCGTGTTTACAAGATTTTCACATTTTGACCTCTGGTGACCTCACATGACCTTTGACCTCCACCACAAGCAATAGGGATCATCTACTTCATATGACCAACCCACACAGTAAGTATGACATCAGTCACAGTTACCCTTCTGGAGATATCATGTTTACAAGGTTTTTCCAGTTTGACCTCCGTTGACCTCAAATGACCTTTGACCACCACTAAAAACAATAGGGATCATCTACTCAATATGAACAACCCGCACACTAGGTATGACATCAGACACAGTTACCGTTCTTGAGATATCGTGTTTACAAGGTTTTCACATTTTGACCTCTGGTGACCTCAAATGACCTTTGACCTTCATTAAAAACATTAGGCATCATCTACTCAATATGAACAACCCACACACTAAGTATGACATCAGTCACAGTTACCGTTCTTGAGATATCGTGTTTACAAGGTTTTCACATTTTGACCTCTGGTGACCTCAAATGACCTTTGACCTCCACTAAAAACAATAGGGATCATCTACTCAATATGAACAACCCACACACTAAGTATGACATCAGTCACAGTTACCGTTCTTGAGATATCGTGTTTACAAGGTTTTCACATTTTGACTTCTGGTGACCTCAAATGACCTTTGACCTCCACCAAAAACAATAGGGATCATCTACTCAATATGACCAACCCACACACCAAGTATGACATCAGTCATGGTTACCCTTCTTGAGATATCGTGTTTACAAGAAATGTCACATACACACATACACACACCCTCACACATACACACACACGACATCACCATCGCATAGATTCCTTCTGCCTTCGGCAAGGAATAAAAAAAAAAAACAATTGAAACACTGTGAAACCTGGTATGCAAGTCAACCTTAACCCCTAGCAAACCAGCTTCAGCCATAATAAGTGTATCAAACTGACAGTATATTCCCTGTGAGCACTAACTGGAAAATGCCTCGCCATCACAACAGAAGGAGAGTTACTATATTAAAGGAAAACCATTGTACAGCCTCCCAGATAGTCCTAATACTTCAAATATAATTTTCAAACAATAAGACACCATTCGGTGGTACAATAAATCAGATATCAATAACAAACTTTGTATATAATGTGGACTCTTTAAAAAACATTCGTCACAACTTTGGCTTGTTAGGTTAGTTTCAACATTTTGCAGGTTTTCTGCCTGCTTTCTGAGCTCATGGTGGTTGACTTGGATGTAATGTAAACACAGTGTACTTAAAAATCTTACACATGATGACCTTGTTTCCTTTCACAATATATCAAACACAATCAGCGTGAAATGTGAAAAACCATGAAGAAATTTTTTAACCAACTCTGCGACAAAATTTTATGTGTTTTATCTTGTCACCTAGTGGACATTGCCATGGTGGCAGTGAATCTTACCCTTCTATGTTTCAGAGGATGATCCTTATAGTGGACCAACATGGAGAGGGCGAGTTCTCCACGTTGCCTCCTGATACCCTCACATAGTAACGGGTTGTCCGCTTCGCTGATGTTGGTTTTCATGGCCAACGCTGCCACGGCTGCATCGAATCCCAGTTTCATGTC
The DNA here is from genome assembly GCA_021234535.1 of Stichopus chloronotus. NCBI lineage: Eukaryota > Metazoa > Echinodermata > Holothuroidea > Aspidochirotida > Stichopodidae > Stichopus > Stichopus chloronotus. The sequence continues at coordinate 6,749,867 of CM037844.1, forward strand.
CGCAGCTGTGATATCTGCGCTGGTGTAGGAGGTCAGCATCCCCGAGCTATTAGCGGCAGGAACCTCAGCTGAGAGATTTACGAAAAAGTATGTAAACTCGCAACCTTCTTTTTTAATTTGGTGGAAGGTGTAAATTTGATGACTGAAATTCAGGAGAGTAAAAAAACTAAAAAAAAAAATCAAACCAAATCAGATCAGATGGTTCAATAATTTCTGTCAATATCAGAAACTGACAACTGACTGTTGGGAGGCCACCATCTGACCTATGATCTCCATGGCAACACCATAGGTTCTCTTCTCACCAAGTTAAAAATACTTCAACTTCTTCAGCAATCAAACCAGCGAGAATGACTCCCATCAATACAACTAAGTTTTTGTCGATAAATGTTGGTGATTTGTATGCTGAATGATTCAAACTATTCATTAGGTGGCACAACAACTAGGTAACAGTCCCTTAAGTCAATGAGGCGTTTTCCAACTAATTAAATAATGAACCATCCTGCCAATTAAAGTATGAGCTGTCTCTCCAAATAAATGAACCTTCCTTGAAACCACTGAATCATGAACTATACCTCCCTACCATTGAATCATGAATATTTCATCCAAACCTAACCATCAAGCAAGAGATCATTCAGGACAAGGAATGTCAATATACATAATACCATACAGTATGTAGTTATGCCTTACAGACAGCTAAAACATCATAGCAACCATCTGTTTACTTTTTAAAGTAAATAATGAAGTTTGCTCCTCATCCCTTCATAACTCGTCTTCATCACATTTGCTATTCAATCTAAATGCTCTCATTAACCATGTTCCATGAATGAAGACACCGACACCCATTTTGAGAAGTTTTGTTCGTGACTGGCTACATTGATAATCTCTCCGTAAATATCTCTTGAGGAGCAGTGCTCGTGTGAATGCTGTGGGAAAGCAACAATCAGGGGGGGATAAAAATTATAAGCACACGATGCTTACATGGGAGACAAAGAGCATCAAAGAGGTAAGTCGCTAGCATGGTCGGGAGGAGGGCATCTCCTCGAGATGGTAACGTCCCGTTGCAGAACTGCTGGGCCTTGTTCCTGATGATGAGGATCTCTGCCAGGGACAATGGTATCCTCTTCAACAGACACACAATCTCTTGTTCCTGGTAATTAAGTTTAACCTGGAAATATAAAGACCAACACATGTCCACAAATGTCTAACCAGAGTCTACCCAAGAGGACACTTTTGTCCTAACATGTAAGGTACATTTTTTCTTTTCAACTGAAGAAAACTACAAAGGACCTTTTTTGTGATTTTACGGCAAAAACACTAGAGATTGATTTCATAATGGCACACACCAGCAAATTTTGAAAAGCATCACATACTTGAATAGAATTCTAAACATCACAGAATGCTGACACTAGGCACTGGCATGTCATTCTTGAGTGAGCCAAAAGGGATTTTTGGCTACAATAAACACAGTTGACTGCACAGAACTTTTCTTCCTCACCAAGTATAACGTTCATGCCAGGCTGTAAATTCAACTAAACAGATCTGTTTTGCTGAAGGAAAAGTTCCTTCATGGTAGCAGAGAAGGTATAAAAAGCTAGAACACTTCAGTAAGTTCACTGTCAATTCATTATCAATTAAAATTAATCACTGACTTGCAATGTTTATGTGCAAGAGAGGAAGACTGGTCGTGGTCATTTGCATTTACAGGTGATGAGATCGTCTTGGTTAATCTTCTTGTGATGTCAGTCAATCCTCCCTAACTCTCTATATGCGCCACTAGTAAACTACTGTTACACTTTGCACATCCCAATGAAACATTCATAGTGAATGTGTGTATGGATCGCTTTGATATTATAACAGTGTTATTCACCACAAACAACTACATGATGAGAGTAAATGTAACCTGGTGACATCTGCACAGATTTATCGAGAAGAGACCGACGCATGAGATAAAATTCGACGATCAATAACCTTTAAAAGGAGTTCTTCATTTTATTCTACATGGCATCATGATTTCTCCCTGACTTTATTTTATGGGGGTTAAATGCTGATGCAAGGTCATGAAAGCTAGGTTCATGCGTAAGTTTGAGAGAAATACAACGGGCTATGTTTACGAGAACGACAAGTCCTGCCCGAGAAAATAGTTGAATTAGAAAACATTCTGCCACTACCACTCCCCCAACCATCCACTAATCCTTGGGAAAAGAACATCATAATTTGGTAGAATTTCACAAATATTAATGGCTTCGATGCTTTGTATTGGTCTTTTAAGCCCTTCAATTATTACAGAGAATTTGTATGCAACTTTGTACATAACACAAACTTCATGGAGACTTGCACATCTGACAGATTTTGCCAGTATCTGAAGTTTATAGGATATTAGAAGGATGATTGTGAAAAGTTTGCAAATTTTATAGATTTTGAGAAATTTTCAAACCAGATTGTGATTCCTTGCCAATTTGCCTGAAAAACAAATGACAATACATACCAATTTTGAAGTTAAAACACCTTCCCTGTTTGAGATTCTGTGCCTACAAGGTTTCAGAGTGTGACCTCTGCTGACCTCACATGACCTTTGACCTCCATAAAAAAATGACAGAAATTAATAATATACACGTCTAGTGCTACCAACATTGACAGTTTGAAGTTACAGCAACATTCAGTAGACAAGAAATCTTCCTTACTAGGTTTTCATATTCCCACCTCTGGTGACCTAAAATGACCTTTCACTGATGAGATCATCTACTCACAGTGGACAATCTACACAACAACTTTGAAGTTCAGGTGACTTTCTCTTCCTGAGATGCCATGTTCACAAGGTTTTATAACTTTGTCCGCTACTGAAGTCACATGAACTTTGACCTCCATGAAACAGAATGCGCAAATGCATTGTGGTTTTGATATTTTCACGATGAGGATTCTTTCTCATGAATCTGAAATACTACAGTGTAAGTGTAATATAAGTGTAAGATGCTCGGTTATTGTACTATTTCAGTAATTTATCCTATCACCAATTGAGACGTACAATGACATCTGCTGACCTTAGTTGATGACTGATACTGTGGGTATTCATCTGAACTTACACAGGTGCATAGTACAGAGATATATCCATGAGCTTCCCTACATACCAAATATCAAATCTGTGCACGCGTCACTTCTCGAGAAATCATGTTTACAAGGTTTTCTTGACCCTTGCTGACCTCAAATGACCTTTGACCTTCATTAAAAAATAGACTTATTTGTACTCTATAAGGTACCTCTATACACCAGAAAGGAGACCTCTACAAGCCAGCTTTCTTGAGATTCCAAGGTTTTCACTACTTGATCCCTGCTGACCCCAGATGACTTTCACCTCCAAAAACAATAGACTTATTGTACTCAATAAGATACACTCACATACCAAATATGAGATCTGCACAAGCTTCCCTTCTGGAGATATAGTTTTTACAAGGTTTTCACTACTTGCCTTGCATACCTATAGCCCTGCTATAACATGCAGGGCTGAACATTAACATTCAAAGCAACTTGCCCAATGGGGCAAGCGGCTTTCACAATTCACTTGTCCTGATAAATTTTTACTTCTGCCAGGCAACAAGGCAATCCTCAATGTTCAGCCTTGACTAAATGTGAGGGATGATCTTAAAGGGAAGTAATTGAGACATAAAGCACTGTTTAAAAAGTAGATGACCTTCAAAATAATTTTCCTCCAATTAAGAGGTAGAAAAAGCTTTGCTTTTATTAAAGTAAAATATCACATCACCCATAGTGAGTGGGACTATTTTTGCAAAATATAAAGAGAGGAAACTATCACACCATTAACTATCATTTACCTTTGTGTAAAAAGATACTTTACACCAAAGTTCAATCAGGACCCTCTCCCCCATGAGTGATTCAAGCAAAAATGACAAACAGTCACACAGTTTAATTCATAAAACACACACATACACTTACCTCCATAGCCTTAGTGGATGCCGGTTGCCTGGCGACCTCTAGGCCGTACATGCACACGCGGAATGCAAGGTGACGATATTCTGGAATTTGGGCCAGCACGCTACCCAAGAAGTGGACTTTGTGTAACGTCATGCTGGCTAGATTGCTATAGTGGTAGCAGTGCTTCTTACGACTCTGAAAAAGACCAGCAAAGTGAGACAAATTGGATTCTGAGAAGTCATGAACCAAATACAAATATTTCACAACTCTGTGCATTACTTTAAAAAGACCTGTTTAAAAAACGCACACTTTTGTCATTCACACACTTGCGACTGTTCTTCCTAGCAACGGAACAGTGGAGTTTCATGGAGGTGTGGTATTAGTCAGCAAAACAGGAAGTTAAGAAAGATTGATAATCAATTCAGGAAACCAAACCAAATTGAAACTCTTGTGTTCTATTTTTAACTTTCAAACATCAACAGAAACCATTGTCTGTGGGTAATCTTTTCTCCCAACTGCCAACAAATTGCTGTCACCGACTGTCGTATATCAAGAAGATCTGCTGGAGCTCCTTCCTCTTTTTAATTAAACTCTCGCAGTGGTTAAGGAGACCCACCCTCAGAGAGCAAAACAGTAAGCATCTAAAATTACTTTTGACGATTACAAACCCGATTTGATGAACCCTGAGGTGGGGGCTTATCTAACTCAGGAGGAGAAAGAAGAAGTTGATCTGCCAACTGGACCGCCAAGTCGCAGGCAACGTGAGAATAGCCATGGGCATAAAGTGCTTCTGCTCTGGCGAACATGACCTGCGAGATCAGATAACAAAAACAAGAAAGTCAAAGGATTTTGTGATTCCTTGCCAAAATTCATGAAGAACACAAAACAACATGCACTGTACATACCAAATTTGAAATTCAACACACCTGATCTTTAAAGATAGAGCATGCCCACACTAAGCTCTTTTGTTTTCACAAATTGACCTCTGGTGACCTCAAATGAAATTTGAACTGAACCAAAATCAATGGGAATCATCCACTCAATATACTAAACCACACACTAAGTATGAAATTAGTGAAGGTTACCCTTATTTAGATCGCATGTTTACAAGGTTTTCACATTTTGACCTCTATTGACCTCAAATGACATTTGGTCTCCACCAAAAAGAATAGGGATCATCAACTTAAGATGACCAAACACACATCAAGTGCAAGATTAGTCAAGATTACTATTCTTGTGTTTAAAAGGTTTTTACAATTTGACCTCTATTGACCTCAAATGACCTTTGACCTTCACCAAAAACAATAGCGATTGTCAACTCACTGTGAACAACTCACACACTAAGTATGACATTAGTCAAAATTACTCTTCTTAAACTGTTGTGTTTACAAGGTTTTCCATATTTTGACCTCTAATGACCTCAGATGACCTTACTGTAGTGCAGGCTTTCTCTCCTAAGTTTGACAAAGTGCCACACAAAGGGAATATCTTAAAGTATAGCATTGGCACCACTGATCACCACCCTGAGGCAGGGTAAGGGGGCCCACCCTACCCTTACACACCCCTTGGAAACTTTGTTTCTGAATGGGATCAGATGCAAACAGATGCAAATTGGTGCAAAATTTGTCTTTTTTTTGTAAATCATCTCATTTTTGAGGGAAAGTTTGGATATGGGCTTACGATTTTTTCATAAACATTTCATTTTCTTTCAGTATTCCTCCAGAAGTTTGCTGCACGCCACTCCAAACTTTACACAATCCCACAAATGGTGCACACATGTCTATCTGAGTTAACCTGATTAAGTGGTCACGAGCTAGAATCTATCAGATACGGTGAGAAAGAGAGATACCTCCACTTCATCTTCCGCCCTCTTGATACCAGCAAATGGATTAGGATAGACCTCCTTCCTCTTTGGTGCTGTAGACTCTGGCACCTTGGCTTTAGTATCGTAAAAGTAAACCTGGTACTCGTCACTAGACTGTTTGGTCTCTGCCTGCCTTGGGACTTCCATCGTCGAGTTACCATGCACACACTCTACTTTGGTTTCCACCTTGCTCGGTTTGGCGGGTGCGACGTCGCTGTCTGTTAGGTCTGAATCCAAAATGTCAAAGTGTTTGGCTTTCACCTTCCTCTTGGCTCCACTCTTTTCAAGAGGGGCCATCAATGCTGCAGCTTCCTCTTTGACTTGAACCGCCACCCCGGTTCCCTTGGGGCCAACTTTGACAGAGGGCACTTGGGTGCCACAGACTGCCCTACCGTCCGAGTCGGAATCGTCCGTGGGGGACATGGTGGCCCCCGTGTGGTATCCTTCTACCTTGTCACTGGAAGAGGATTCCCCTGAATCAGAGGAGTTCAACCTCTGCAAGGCATTCACTTCCTCATTCTTATTTGCACCCTGATCCGTCCTTTTCACCGACGACTCCTGTTGCTGGGGGCCAGCGGCGTTAGTCCTGCCGCCGACGTGATCCTTCAACAAATTCACCGTTGGCACGGCACTAGTTCTGAAGTCTGAAATGATTCCCTGATGGCCACTTTCCATGGTGAAGGAAGCAAGGGATGCTGTCGCTTTGTCGGTGGACGAAGCACCCTTCTGAGTCTCTGAACTATCACCGCTCTCCTCTGTTTCAGGTCTGTCCTTCCCTGAATCTGATATCGTGTCCCTCTCCTGGTACGTAACTCCAGGAATGGGGAAGTCCGACCAGTCCAAAAGGCAGGCCTCGATGGCCGGCTTGAATCCGGAGAATATCTCGACGTCCACTTTTCGCACTTTGTTCCCTCCGCTACTGCTGCCCGTGATGGTAAAGTTCAGTCCTCGGGCTTTGAGTACCTGAAGGTGCCAGTGACGCAGCTCCTGTTCGTGGCTCCGCCTGTCCTCGGGACTCAGCTTTGGGTTTAGGCATGCCAGCCGCCAGAGATTCACAATTTCATCACACATGCTGGCTCCGGCATGCTGTGCAGACGCCAACTGACTGTGGCTATTGGCCCGATGACCGTGGTTACCATGTTGTGAATGGAGGGCAGAAGTTCTGGTGTAGAACCACCAAACGACAATCTGAGACAGAGAGAGAGAAACGCAAAAAAGAAGCTCAACGTGTTTGTTGGTTGTCATCTCAATTGCATTAACTTTTGCATTACATAAGCTGTGATGCAAAAGTTTCTCTAGAAACAGCAAGTCATTTGCCATTTACAGAGTTCACACCTCACTCCAATTAACTTAATAGAAAGCATTTTGTCTAAACATATCAGATTTTTGCAAATCAACCAATGATGACAAACAAGATAACCAAAAGCAACAAAAGGACATGGAAGACCTGCCTCCCGACCTTGAGTTTGCGTGAACCTTAACTTTCAAATGTGATATTTTTGTAATTATTGCTCATCTAGATGCAAAAGTCTGCAGCCATGAGGTTTCTTTCAACATTCTGCTGGTAAATGGTCACATTTCGAGAATGGGGGTGTGGCTGTCCACGGTCACATCCAATCACAAAGGGTCTTCTAACCATCACATTTAGAAGGTGAACACATTCCTGACCTGCTCACATCCGAGGCATTCCTCTGTGATGACTTTGAGTAGTAACATCGCATTGCTGTCTTTCCTCCTTAGCATCTCCTTGACGATCGACAAGAGATTCCAAATTCCTTCCGGTTCCCTGCCTCTCAGAGGTTTCAGTAAATTTGTGTACTCTAAGGATGCTACTGGAGCAGTCGATGGTAGATGCAAAGAGTTGACATCACTGGTGGTAGAATTATACGAAGGGATGAGAGGAGAAAATCTCACTAAATCAGCAGGTTACTGTAGCTCTACTTAATTTAGAGGTATTTTCTTTTCTAAGTGCTCAGGATGAGCTTTTGTATATAATGCATCACAGGAATTGTAAACAACTCAAGATTCGGTGAGGCTATTTACTGAAATGTGATTACATGCTCACCATTCAAGCATAAACTACTGTTGGTTGATTGATTGTGTGTGTCTTTCATGTATTACTCCGAGCGTTATGTAATCAGCATGTTACTGAATTTTTCATCAATTAATGCTTCAGAAATGCTATTAACTTGAAGGAAATGCAGACAGTCAAACTCTGACACACATATCATCATTTTCAATGAGTATGAGTAGCATGTCTTAAGTTGAGCCATGAAAAAGAGTGATACAACTATATAGTCTTCTCCTGAAATGACACGTTTTATCAGTTACACTTAGAGATTAATTCGAATCTAAACCACAATCTTCCAAAGGCCATGTTTCCATCAAATATTTGCTGATACATGTTCAAGCAACATCACATCAAACCTCTCAAGTATACAAGGCTACCTACATACAACCTTACTGCCACACAATGTCGTAACTTTACCTTAACACAACCGGCTGGGGGCCACTAAATTTTGTTAAAGTCTTTTTTATATTATCATGAAGAGTTGTTTCGTCTAGAAACCACCTTGTCAGTTCCGTTGCCGATGGGCCGGCCGTCGGGTCGGGTGCCCCAGCGACCGTATTAATCAAACTAGTTTCAGACAACAGCAATTCATCTAGTAACTTCTGCGCCGTCGGCAAAATCTGTAAAATGTCCGAGAGGAAGAAGTTACGACATCTCGGTTGTAAAAATTTTCAGATTACCTCGCAATACGTGTGGAACAAGCATAGTGCACACCTAATGGATTATCCACAACTGGCAAAGAATCACGGCATGCTATTTAAAATACTTGTAAACTTGTGCTCCTTTAAGCTCTGAATGTATAGAAAAGCTGACCAAACCAAAATCAAATGCCAAAGCAAGGAGTGATATTTGTTTTTAACATTTTAAGTCAGCTGAATATCAAAGACAACAAGCTACATGAGTTGTAAACAGTTTCTTCTGCCAGAGGAAGGTGACGACAGTGAGATCAGAAATTTTGATCCAAACCCAAATTTCAACAAAGAGGAAACATTACAAAAAAAACAACTAAGTTCCCTGTATCAATGAACTAAGTCTCCAACAAAGCAAGCATTGGGACTTGCCAAATCCTGTGTAATCAACCCTCTCTCGGGTTCTGGTTCCTCCTATCTTTCAGATCAAAATGTCTGGCATACCGCCAGCTGATTTTCTCATTACCATACGACAATCAACTAAATTTGTGAACATTCGAATCATACTTTGTATCATCTCTAAGGGGAAGCCCTTCAAGCAATTCTTTTGATGGTACTGTGTCCCCCATCTCATTGCAGGAAATAAATAATGAAGAAAGAAGCCTTGGGTAACCAGAAACCTAACGTTACTTACAGAAAGCAGAGAAGGATATTGCAGAAGAGAAACTAACTAACATCTGTATTGACTTTCAATATGTATATTCTGTGCATTTTGTGCAGTGAAGCAAATGAACTTGATAATCGATGAAGAGAATAGCACAGGCAATACTCAAAATATTATTGCAAAATCCATACTAACAGAAGGGTGGGCATTATTGGCATAGCAGACATATGTAAAGTGCATCCACGCTCATTCGCCCCACTGCATGGTCGTTGAACCAAACCTGACCCCTACCCTGACAGTAACCACTGAACCAATCCCCTAACAGCAACGGTCTTGTGACTGGCCCTGCGACTAGACTTTTTTAAGCCAAGTATCTGTCCCAACAATGACATCATAATTGGAGCGACATGTCAACAACTCTCAATCTGTTCCAAACCTTGGTGAAGAGACAAAGATCGTTGGAGATTGCAAACTCTCTGGATGAACCAACGGAGCCTATGACGTAGCGGTCACCCAGGAACGAAAGGGAACAAAAACCATTGTGTGACTGTTACATCATCATGACATGATTATGAATTATTCATGAGACTGTCACAAATGATATTTATCTCAAAATGGTCGGTGCAATGTCAGTTTTGTGAACCAAGCGAGTTTTGCGTTTGCAGGAAAATGACGTTGTGTGATTGTTATTGATTTGTATTCCTCATTTGTGACGAGAGTTTGGGGATAGTCACGACTATTCATTTCACCCACCAGGAATATCCATGCAAAGATAAAGCAATGAAATCACAGCACATCCTTGCCTGTCTGTGGACCACTGGACAGCGGCGTGTACGTACATGTCCTTAAAATCTTGCTGCTCATCACTAAATCCATTTCTTTCTAAAAAATTTCAGTTCTGCTAAAATGAGACAACTTCCCTCTGTTTTGATGATATTTACAAGACTGCTGAGCAAACAATAACATTCTTAAAAAACAAAATAATGAGCAAGCATTCCTAACCAGTTGGAAGGTAAAGTTCTGCCTCTAAGTTTTATCATAGTATGCAAAAGTGGACAGGCCTTATACTTCTGACATCCCAGAAGCACCTTCCTCAGAGAATTCAAATGGCAAAAGGCCAACACAAGACTCACATGAATGCGGATGAGTTTTGCGTCTACCAGCACTTTGCTAACACTTTTGTGAAAGTTTTAATTTTGCTTTATGACTGAATACTCACTGTCCTTACTTTTAGTTGAAAATGTTAATTGCTGGTCTATTGTTCATTTATTACAGAACTTGTTTTCATTTTGTACTGTATTTTCTTTTTGTTATTGCTTTTGTACTTTTTAATTACCTATTGAGTTATACCTCGTACTTTACGGGGAAAACTCCACTCTATTACGCCTTTCCTGGTTTGATGGAAAATTTCGCATAATGATGGTACTAATGTATGTATACATTGTCTGTTACTTCTGCTATCATGTATTTATTCTAAAAATTGAGATAAAACACATAAATAAAGGTAAATATATCAGTTTCACCCATCCAGTAAAGATGTGACACAAAAATGTTGTGTGCACAGCCTCTTCAGGGTCACAGCATTGCAGTGCTTGCTCCTACAAACATACAGATGATAAGCTACGACGAAATGAAGTGCTCATCAGAAGATAACTTTACCTGTTGTGGAAGTTCACTTATTAAATACTGAGCAAATTTCTGGAGCTGGTCCCTCTGTAGGCGTGAGAGAGATTCTGACACCGGTGCCCTGAGGCAGAGGGCTTCTGGGTGTTGCATTCTGTACAGACAGAGGGCCACCACGTGACTACACCACTTGCTTATGGTGTTGCAGGTGCAACTGCAGGAGGAAATCCTGCACCGGTCAAAGGTTATAGCTACGTTAAATGATTCTATGGTACAGCCTAAATGAAAACCTGGGAATTGAAAGAAATAGAGAAAAAAAAAAGTAACACCGAGAATTTTATTTTATGACACCTTTTTTAAACTGACAATTCAAGTCTCAATAAACCACATTCTGTTGAATTTAGAATAAACAGTTTGTATTGTCCTTTGTAATAGAATTGGTTAACTCTGATACATTCAAAACATTTTGGAGGCATAAGACTGCAGGAGCAAAAAAAACTTTCACTCACTTAAGGTGCCACCAAAAAGATCTGTATATTTTTCATTTTCAATTTATCCCTACACACCATGGTAGTAGCTTGACAGGACATCAGGCCAACCTTCTCTATGGTATACCATGCCAAAAGATGGAATGCAATCACAAATGCCAAATATCATAAACCAAAAAGTTGTGAAACAAATTTGCTAAGTGCAAAACTCCAACATCTCACTTACCAATCTGAAGAACGTTTTCCAGCAGCTTGCTCCGCACAAGAACCTCTCCTTTCTGGAATTCATCCGGACTTCCATTTGCCAGGCAGGAATATAATCTACAAGAATGAAGAAATATGTAGATACAGGTAAGAATGAAGACTGAATTTGGCCAAAAGTTGCATGAGAGTTAATTTCACATGGTTGTCCAATTATCTCACAGCTGTGAATTTTTTCCATCTGAAGTTTACACAGATGACCTGATGTTTAACTTATGATAAACCTGCAGGCAACTCTTTACTTAACTCACAAAGAGATTGCTTCAGAGTGTCTCGCTCTTGATTAGGCATTACCTCCATCACTTCCATTCCGGAATTGTAGTCAAAATGTTTCCTGCAATTTTTCTACGATTGAACATTGATCATGCCTACCGTTTTTCTTTTAAATTGTGAGACATTGCAACACTCTCAATGACAGTTGACTGCCTTCATCTGAACTTAAATGAAGGTTCACTTAGGGTCACCAGCTGTTGAAAAAACATATATACTACTGTACTCTGCAAACGTTGGAGGTGAGTCACCACAATTTAGCAAACATGCAGGCAGATGTTATCTACTCTTTACTGCCACACGGTATCAAACTGGAAGGCATAGGCCTAGTAAGGAAGGGTAACCAAACATGCAGCACTAAAACAGAAATTGATGTAGTGGGCAACTCTGCAAAAAATAATGGTGATGATTAAGATGTTTTAGTTGGTTTATAGAACTTCTACAACAAATTGTTCCGAAACCTTTTTGTACCTCTGATAGAATCCTTGCACTACAATATGTACCCTGAACGAAGTAAGACCTATACACGTAATGACTCAACAATTGCTATTGTGGTTGCCTAACATATATCAGGATGTACAAAATTGTACCATTAGGCAGTGCTGTCAAGTACAAAGTGAAGCTGTCATACTCATAATTGGCACTCTGTGCTCAGTGAAGCATTCTGACAACAAGTAAATGTTTGAATCTGAAAATCTGTCACTGCAGCAGCCTGGGACACTCCAAACATCGAGTGATGCCACCGACTGGAATGAGATCTCAACATAGTTGGTGGTCGACTTGCGAGAGGAAGAGTCAGGTCAGGGATCTTGGGTAGTTACTACACTCTTAAGATTCAAACATTTCCGAACCAAAAGCAAACCTCTGCAAGATCTTACATCACTTCAGATTTCTGAGTAGTTAGAATGCTATGTACACACACTTCCTTACAGGAAATTAAATCTAAGGTAATTAGCTTCTCAAATATTTAATAAAGCTAAAAACTGATTGTGCAACAATCAGGCTCAATGTCAAATTTACATCCCTCCCCCCCTTTTCAAGAAGAGAGACTTCCCCGATTTAGGTCAACGAAAACTTCGACTTGGCACATACTCAAGCATGGTTTATGTGATACAGCTCTAGTGCCAATACCACTTTAACTGCTTGCCTCCTTCTTTTGGCAGAGAGACAGTATCACTCATTTTTACCTGATGTCTTCCTCATTTTCTGGAAAACTCCAAAAGGCAATTCTAAGCTGAAGGTTCTCTGGGATGGTTGGGTACATTTTCTCGACTACTTCGAAGGGAATGTGATGTGCCACCGTTTTCGCTGCCAGCTCACAGAGAGGCAAAACTACGTAAAGAGAGCAGAGTAAAGGAAGAATAATTATTTTCTATCATTAAACCTTTGGTAACTGTATAATGGTACCATAACTACATCAAAATATTGCTTATATTTATTATACATTCAAACTGAATATGGCTTAATCTGTAACTTTGAAAATTACTATGTCCTAATTTCAACAGTTGTCCACTGAATTAAAATTTGGACAATGAGTGGAATGAAACAGAAGTGCAAGACGGTACACGGTTACGTGTTACTTTCTAGACCCTTTTTCTTGACAGCAAAGTCCTTTCTGTAAATTGCACTTACATTGTAATTATGAACATCAGTACAGCAGGAGTTTAAAAACCCTGGGAAGTGGAATACCATAATTAAATCTATAGTTCATGCTGGCCCAAGAATGAAATTTGTTTCCAATGAAAAACCATCATCTCATTTTTTCATACTGGAAGCTTTTCTTTTTTTTGTTTTGTTGCTACATTATCATTTTGTGAGTGCTAGGAAAGTATGGGTGCCTAGATACTTCTCTACACATCATCTCTTCACAATGTCTCTTTCAGGTGAGTTGCTTATGAGTTTTAATCCAATGAGAAACAAAATGTTATGAAATCCAATCCATAGTCGGACAACTTTAACGTGTCAAAATATGTCCATCTATATATTGTTTGGTCACATCCATCGTAACCAAGTAAACAGTGCCGACGAGGAGGTTGCACCACAGCTGAACAGGAAAGCAGACACATTGTGAAATAGAGGCAAGATTTGCATTCTACCAGTTCAGAAATTCAGGTGCTACTGAAATACATTTTTCTGAGTTAATTTTCAAGAGTCTAAGGTTCATTAATAGCTCATACAATGGTTCCTCTGTTAGCCTGAAGGCTAGTGCCCTCCGCCTTTATCCAAGCATCTATCGTGATAAAATTGTTTGAAAGTCTGTCAGGTAATGGTGACGGCCTTACATCGTTGTTGCAGGATCACAAAGTTGAGAAATTCTGTGAAATCACTCACTTTCTGGTTAATCCACAGCTGTTTGTAACCAATCAGGTGAATGACTTATCTTGGTGTGATCCTATTTGACCAGCAGATGTTGGAATGAGAGACAGATACAGGGAATGTGTGCCAAATTCAAGACCAAACTCACAATGTTGCTTCAAGACTTGATCAGTGACTATCTTTCAAGGACTTTTCTTTAAGCAGACCTTTCTTTTGTTAATGATTTCATACAACTTTACCAGACTGAGTTTTAATTACAATTTGCTACCCATTATCCAAGAAGGCTTTCTTTGTTGTACTCTGCATTGCTAAAAACAATAATGACCAAGGGTGACAATTTCTTCCTTCTCAGTCCTAGGAGAATCACTTCCTACGAATCAAAACATTGGCAAGATTCCAACCTATCAAGAAACAACAGAAAACAAATTCACGGGGTTAACTGACTCATGATTTTTGGCACTTGAAGCAATGAAGTCTAGGAATGACGAGATTCAATCCCTTGCCGGTTCAGAGTAAGACAGGTTTTATACTTTGTTCAAGTGTAAACTAAGGTTTTCTGAATAAGACCGACCTTATGAAAAAGATATCCATTTGATCTAACCATATTGAGTTGGTATTCACCCAATGTGGAGTCAAGTCATAGGCTTCCTCCATGCTTGTGTGGTTGCATAGCATCAAAGGATAACTGCCTTTCAAGGCCTGAATTATTACTTTTTTATTTTGTTACTGTACAATGATCTGCATTTTTTAAAGCATTTATCACCACAAACCTTCAGGATCCTTCTCCATCATGACACCGATTGCAGCTGTCGGTCCACCGTTCAGGTTCACGGGCCTGTCACCAGACCTTTCGTTGCCTCCTGGTTTCTTCCAACCCCTCCAGTTGTTGGGACAGAGACTCTCCGTGTCACTACCCATGGAATCGTAGGATTCATCCTCAAACCGATCGCTGTCCTCAAATGACTGGCGGTCACCTTGGTCGTCCCACTCAGCACTGTACTCCAAGAAACTCTCTAGATCCATAACTCTAATTTGGATTCAAACAATTTGCAAACATCTGTCAGGGCTGTCACCAGAACAGTTAAAAAGCTGGTAATCTGGAGGGGGGGGGGGGGGGGGGGGAGAGGGTGCATGGGGAGTTGGAAGATACCAAAAAGGGGAGAAAGGGGAATGAAATGGCACTGTTAGAAGAACTTTACAGAAGGCTACATGCCAACATCATACTTCTACCTCCCGTCGAGGGGTGACCAGGGCCGTTTTAGAATTTTCCGTCATTAAAATGATCAAAATCTAAGCAAACAGGCAGTTATCATAAAAACACATTTTTGGTTTATAGATCTTCTCACCATGGACTTAGTGTCATTGATCCCCACACAGATTGTTCCAGGATGACACTACACATTGAACCCCACATGCACCTTAAAGGGAAATATGGCGTTTAGTATAAACCCACATGGCATACATAGAAAATAGCATTAATCATTGTTAAACCATTCACTCTCACCAATAAACATCTGCAAAATCTTCATCTCCTCACAACGTTATGCATGTGATGAGTAAAGGAAACTGCATCTTTTGAATTTTGAAAAGTTTGGGAGAACAAATTGTTGTTAAGCAACAAATAACTGAATTTCTGCCTGTAAGAAAGTTATTTCTTGAAAAGAAGGCTACTGTCCTTCCTTACTGTGAATAATCTATCATTCTATGTCCACAAACATTGGTTTTAAAAATATGGTTGTATTCTGTAAAACAAACACCCTATTTCCCTTTAAAGGAGGGATTATCCTTCTCTCAATTTCATAAAATAAACAAAACAAAACAAGAAAAAAACTGAAGCAACTTTGAAAAATATAGAAAATAATGACTTGAAAACTGTGCACAGGTAATTTACGGTACCTGTTAATTTGATTGCAATGTTAATTTCATTGTAATATGCCAGGGTAATTACACATTACACTTTTATAGTGGCCATTTTTGGTGTCCCCATGACCCACAAAATATACTAAAGTGACTTAAGTTGGTGCAAAAAATTTCTGGAAGTTTATGAAGGTTTGAATTCTTTAGTTCAAAACAAATCTTTAAAAGGTTTCACGAAAGGTTTCAACAAATTTTACTCTCCATTTTGTAATTTTTCACCAACATACACATCTACAAGTGCATGTGTGAAAGAACATGTATGATCTTACATACTGACAACCTTCAGAGTTATACAACTTGATCTTGAAATGAAAACAATCCCAATTTTCCATTTTTGAAGAATGTGATAGCAACATACATTTAAAAAATAATATATGTTAAAAATGGATCTAATTATGGTATGATGGATACAGGGTCAAAACTATGTGATTAAATATAAAAAAATGAAGATTTTTCAGTGAACTCATAAATTGTTTTCACATGTGGAATCTCAAAATCGAAACTCTCCACAACAACCAATGAATGACTATATGCAGTGGGCATCATTGCTTAAAATTCATTTGATTCTCCCTTACATGTAAACCTTTGATGGACCCATCCAGTCTGATACATATACTCTTAATATAACACACCACGATTAAGATACTGTTATAATCATACTTACATAATACATTTAGCACTGTCTGAGTAAATATAATTACACCAAGACCTACATGACAACTACATACATTTTATTGCTTTACATACAACATTCATACAAGTTTAAAAAGCATCTCCCACTCACCCTCACCCATGTTCTAAAACATAAGTTTGAAATGAAGCATTATTAAAACAAATGAGAGGACATGCAAGATCTATTGGTGAGTTTGTTCATTCCTGACAATCATGGTCTTCATGTCATTCAGTACAAACCCAAATAAAAAAAAACACATTGTCAAATAGACAAAACTTGCTGACCAACTGAAAACAAGTAAAAAAAGGGGAAAGAAGTCCCATCAGTTTCACTGCCTGCATTAAAAGTTTCATAATGTCCAATCCTCCTTGTAGAACCTTTGTCCACCTATAGTCTATTGTGCACATCCATTGTCCCTATGCACTGCCAATTGAACAAAGGGACAATGTATACAAACCTGTGACTCATCACTTTCACTGGAAATCTGGAATATGATAAATCTTACATTATCTGATTCACGTTTTAATCCATCACCTTGAGCTTCTAGTGTTATTTTGTATTTTTACGTCATAAACATATTATAATAACCAAGAGAAACTCAAAACACTACCACTAACTGTGTTAGGATAATAACCGTATCGCAGATGAGTTAGTGCCTTCGTAAACTGTAGAGTAGGCAGGCTTCAACTTAATCAGCTGTGTAACATGTACACGAAATCCTCCAGACGTGCTTCACGTAAGAAATTATTCCACACATCACAATTAGCAACACCAAAATAATATTTGGACCAAGGTGAAATCCCATCATTCAGCCGAGATACAAGCAAATCCATCGAACTAGTCTCATCAAAATATTGTATCGTACTTCAATGCGAACTAACCACAGCTAATATCTGGCCTACGGTGAATCAGTGCAGTTTTGTGCACTACACACTATCGCTAATATGGGGACTGTCTCTCTGTGTACGTCGATATACAGCAAAACATCATACAAATGAACACAACTAGGGATTCACACCAGAAAGAACGGAAGGAAATCAAGAAAAATAACTTGCAAGTACCTGTCCATGGTAACAGGTCACGTTTTCATGAGCTTCAAAGAGAATAATCGTACATCTTTCCACAACGGGCGGCTGGTGTCTCTCTCTCGTACTATCGGTATTGTCCAGCTGTTCTCATTGTACCATAGTGTACGTATAGAGTAACAATAACAACATGGCCGAAAATATCCGATTGAATCCGAACGATCTCGGATGCGCCCGGAGAAACGAAGGTTTTGTGACCTTTGAACGGTGGGCGAAAACTTGGAAAGCGTAATAATGGGTCGTGTATTAGTTCTGTGGTGTGTAACCAGCAGTGTTCTTGGAAACATCTTTTCATGGAAAGTTGCCATTGACGAACAAAGGATTGTTCATGTGTGATTAACTGCCACACGAGGCCAAACCAAAGGTGAGCGAACAGTCACATCAAAGGTAAAAGAGCAATAATCTCGACCATGGAAGGAAGCCTCGACTTACCTTGACATCACACATACGACCACAGCCCTTGAAACCATTTACTGTTTAGAAATCTATGGGGCCATTTGCATGCTCTTCCTTTTGTTGAATGCTATTCCATTCCGTGTCCTACATCGATGACAAAAGCAGAAATGGCCTAGGGGAAGTGGGTGAGGGAGGGGTTATCCTCGTCAACACCTGGCCAGCGATCCAGATAAGGGGGATGGGACTTGCCCCAGTTGGAAAAATTTCATGGAGAAATTTGGGGAAATATCCGTCCCCATTTCTCATTTTTTTTTAGGATCATCCTTTTTCTAGGATAAGAAATTGTGAGACCTTTTCCCAGATTTCTTGTGTCGATGCGACATGAAGCATACAGAGTCGCGTTCCACAGAAATGCCCCCTCTCTGTATTTGAGTTTCGCTGTGTTGGACTGATTATCGGTACATCGGCCAATATTTGTAGAGCGCTAAGCAAGCCCGTCTAAGTGCTATTGAACCAGAATCTTTTCGACATTGCCTTTTCGATATTGCGGGTGATGAAAAATGCTCTGTTTCACATTGCCATTCTGAATTAGACATACTCAGATAAGGTCTCAAAATGAATATTTCACCTGCAGTGCAAAGAAAAAATAAATAAAATCATAACTTAGAAAATAGGGATTCCTGGAGATAAATTCAGTTCAAATCTAGCATCAAATATAGCACCATTCTGAATGTAGTTCACCCTACGTAATCATTTTTTATCTTCCCCAGGAGGGCAATCAGTCCTCAGATCCATCATATTACAACTTTACACTTATATACAAGTTTAGACCAACTTATCAGTGCCCCCTCTATGTCACACTCACTTTCAAGATGGACCCATCTAACCTTGAAAATAATTGGGGAACTTTTCGTATCTTTAACACTCCTGGAGAAAATTCTTGCTACGCCACTGTGGTCAGATCAAGTTGAGCAAACTTAATTGAAATGTAGCCATGGGCGCAGCAAGAATGGGTGTGGGAAGAAGGCACTTTATTGTACTGTACACAGTATAGCAGACCTTTATTTGTGGTGGGTAAATGTGGTGGGTAAGTGTGATGGATAGATCAAAGAGGAATAACCCCCCCCCCCCCCGGTATGATCATTTCGATCAGTACGTTCAGTTGGAACCCCAGTAACACAAAACGTTTTTAAAGCGTTTCCAAAACTTTATAAAACGTTTAGTACGTTTTGAAGAACGTTTTGTGTTACATGGGGAATTGCGATTATATGTGTAATAGTACGCATACCCTGTTACTGATATATGCAGGTATAATGATGCATGTTATAAGTATACATAGAATATAGCTTAATAGAAAATGGTTTCCCCTACACACAGGTATTTATTCATTTATGAAAGTGTAAATGCATACAATGTAAAAGGGTAAAAAGAACATCCGATACAGGTGTCGACGTATTCATGAAATATAAGAACATAGAATGTAGTAGGCATAGGCAAAAGAGTGAGTGTACCAATATGTCCACGTATTTAAAGCAAGAAAACGTCACTAAAATCTTTTTAATAGGGATACATGGTTCACCGATAATTTATATAGTTATAAGGCTAAAATGAGGCTTTGTAATGAGGCTAAAGTACCCCTCGAATTGAGAATGCAATAACGACAATGTCAGTAGAGACATTTTCATTCATTTTCAGAAACATTTACAAACAGTTTCATTTTTTTTCATGTTCTATACAGAAACTTTATTATTTTTCCAATGTCACAATATTAGTACAGATCAATTTTTTTTTTTGTTAGAGATGACAACCTTGTCTTGAAGTTGAATTATTTTACAAAACTTAGGGCCTTCTATATTTTGTGTAATGAATATTGTTTGTAATTTTAACAGAAGTACAAGTTGAATATTTCGCACGTTCGGTATGTGGTTGTCACAGGGAATCAAGGCCGAGGAGCCCATGGTTTAAATTTCAAACACTCCTTATTAAGGTGAATATAGGTGGCTAACGGTAAACGAGACATTTTACAGAAGCAGACCATAGTAGGCACACAGTGTAATATTGGAAAGTAATCTATCTGAAATATGCATAGGTGTGTACATTAAAAGATATGTAAAACACCCATCGAGTATTTATACGGCTTACATCATACACACTACTGCGCGGTTGGCTATGTATCATATGCCTATGTCGTGCAATATCTGAATATCCCATCAAGCAGAAGAAGACTTATGGGAATCGAACCCATTCGACACTGAACATAAGGCAGTGCAGACATCCGGTGAAGCCTTGTGCTATAACTTGACAGGGCATCGATTTGTGTGATAGTAATTCAAGTTGATATATGCTACAGTTTAACAGTCTAATTTGGCTATGCATTTGATTTGACGATAATTTTGAGAGGTAGCATTAAGTCCCCTATCAGATACAGATAGAAACAGGTAGAAACGGCATATATACGTTATTTTATCATTGTCAAACGTCAAAAAAGCCCTGTGTATACTTTGTATGTCAAGAATATTCAAGCTACAACTCTGAAAGTCTGCCACGCCACAAGTAGAACATTTTACCCGACACTTATGACCAACCAATCAAAACTCATTATATATGATGCTAACGTAGACCTACTATCATTGGCTAAGCGAAACTCCTGGTCTTGTGGAACGGGGGGGGGGGGGGGGGGTTCACCCCCTCGTACCTACCTGGTTCGACTTCGTTCTCTTAAAATATGGAGCTCCATATTCACAAGATCATCTCATTGCATGTGCAAGGGAACCGAAGAGAAGGGGGCACTGATAGACGAAGGAAAGTTTAGACAGGTAACGAAAAAAGGTAATCGAAAATTATCGTTTGGTTAACGAAACATTCGTTTAGGTCTCTCTCGGTTGTAGTATTATTGGTCTTATTATAGCATACCAGGTGCCAGGCTGCCTCAGGTTTCAGTGATGATGGTTGTTTTTGTATGATCCTCTGAAGTCTTGTTCAATAAGCGAAACGTCTCTAGCATATAACGAGTTTGGACGAGTCGGTCTCGCTGCAGATTATGCGGTTGACGGCTGCACTGATTGGCAAATTTGACAGGGAAATTGTGATTGAGATGCAATAGTCAGTCACAGATCCAGGATTTGGATAATGGTGGGGACACCCCCCCCCCGGCTAGGGGTTCTCACCCAAGCAAATTTGAATTCTAGATGCGCTTAGATAAGATTTCCCAGCATCTGGGAAGCAGGGCCCTAGGCCAGGATGTTTTGTGAAGGGGCAAAATCAACTCATGGTCCGTATTTTTGTTACCACCGTCCTGGAGGAGGGTTATAATGGCAGGGTTGTTTAGCATAGTTTCTTTTCTAGCTTTAAACTTAGGAAGTCACATGCACGTCGATCTTCAAATATTTAAAGGCGAACGGTTCCACATGCACACAAGGCCTTTCAGACATTAACATCTCTGGGAAACTATTTAGATCGAAATTCTACAGACACCTCGCCTCTTTCAAAGGCATCACAAAAGGCATCGAACTATTCTTCCACCAGGGAGGTGTTATTAGAATAACATCTCCCTGCTTCAACAACCTACCATCGCCTACAGAAGACTAAAAATCTAAAAGCTTTCCTTACTAAATCAAGGTTTACGAGTTCTGGCGACATGACGAAATAGATTCATGGGATACTTATAACACATAAATGCTCTTCTGGAAGCAATTAAGAACATTTTAACCTTTCTCCGCAACCGACGGTATACGCTACTGATGAAGTTCCGTCACACTTAGGCAAGAGAGCAGAAACTAGTCAAGCTTGATGACAAGAACCAAAAAAAAAACAAAAATATTCAAAACCTGGCAAATTTTAAATGAATTAATATCTTTCGCATGAAATTTGGAAAATGTGCAAAGTTCGACGACTGAAAGCAAATGTGACTGGATTGATCTAGTGACTGGCATGAAAGTGTTCCATTCGGTCAAATTAATGACTACATTAAAATGGATTTAATGTAGACATTAAATGGATTTAATGTAAACACTGAATGGATTTATTGTCAGCATTTAAAAATGTAGTCTGATTGGCTTATCGGGAAATCGATTTAACTGCAACAGTAATTCGATTCAATTTCAACATTAATTCGATTTAATGTCAAAATTGAATCGGTAAGTTTGTCAGCTGCGGCCAACCATAACCGGTCACCACTTGTTGACGAATGTATCCGAGATGTATTGAGACCACAATTGGCTAACATGCAGGCTGTATGTTCAATACAGATGTGAAGTAAAAGTTTTGAATTGGAAGATGACTTGTAAGATGACTTACCGAAACGAAATCACCCAAACCCAACCGTCCAAGGTTAATATCATCTTTCTCTGAAAAACGCATGACACCGCATAAAGCAAAGATTCGAAACGAGAAATTCCAAAATGTAACCAGTCTCCTAAGGGAAGGAAACAAAAACAAAAACAGTTGCAGAGATAGTAAACAAGTTAGGCAGCTTACTTGATACAACACGGTACATTAATTATGGAGCTAAAACACCGTAAGATGTGAGGGTATAAAATGGTTCATTTTCAACCTTTGCTCCATGAAAAGGACACATTAATAATGAACTAAGTGACCATTGCTGAACGTATAGCCTAATTACATATTCTGTTCCATGTCCAGACAAGCCTACTCGCATTCAGATAAGATTTTTTTTTTGTTTACCAATATATCGATGTTTCACTTGAAGATTGTATTACGACCAGCCTGGGAGTTGCTATACGATGGACTTCATGCGTGGAATGGTTGACATGATTTTAAGGGTTCTAAAATTGGCATCGACTGAGCAATCTTTAAAGGCAGTAACCCATCACCCTGTGCTATATTTCTGGCTTCCGGAAAGCAAAAATTCTCAACTGGTTATAAGTTACAGCACTCTATGATTGACTACAAATTCGAAAGATGCAGAGTAGCTCATATTACACGGTGTACACAGGGATCCATTGTTTTGGTTACACATGTGGAGGAGTTTTAGACAGGATGTGATGGTAGGGACTAGACATAAGTGGTTGGGAGAATTGAAACTGTCTGGGGTGATGAGCTTTCTTCTTGGAGGTACCCCTCTGAATTTAGCTACTCTTCTCAACTCGTGTCTCCCCTGTCCTGTATACCCTAACCACTGACCCTATAACTCGGTCCTCTCTCTTTCTACGCTGTAGGCGCCATGAGTGTCAAAAGTGTGACTAAAAGAAAGGATGAACAGAGTATGGGGTACATTGTGAAACGGGCGATAACAAAGGTATGCGTATTTTTTTTTTCTAATTTAATGTTCTATTTTTCTCCTTTTGCTACGTTTTCCTCTCATTTGCTCTAATTTTATAGTCATTTTCCCATATTTGTTATATTTTCCTTTTATTTGCTCTCATTTTGTTGTCGTTCTGTGCCTTTGTTCTCATTTATCCCTCTTTTTTTATCATTTTCTCATTATTTTTTTTTTTCGTTTGCGCTCATTTTGATCATTTTCGCTACATTGCGTTCATTTCATTCAACCCCTCTGATCCTAGACAAGTTTCTTCCTCTAATCCTCCTCTACACTTCCGTCTCTCCTCTTCTCTCTCTCTACTCATCAAGTAAGTTGCTTATCGAGCCATATTGCGAGATGGATAATGGGAGAGTAGGTGTTACACTGCTGTTTATACTTGCTATCGGATAGCTGGATATCCTGAAAGACAACAATGAAAGCCAAAACAACACGAGAGTGAGTTTATTACAATTTATTCAAACTATTTCATAAGCAATTACCCTGCCTGACAAAATTACGGTGCATCATTTATAAAAGGGGTGTACCCCCCTTTTTACAACAATGTATTATTTTCTATAGTACTCCTCCAGAGCCCTAACATATCTACTTTTTTAGACGCCAGAGAAATGGGTCTGAGACAGTAATTATAAAAAAGATGATAGATTCCAAAAATGGCAAATCTTGTACAAGAATTTCGACTTCGAATGCCGCTCAATGTTCACCAAACGCCTCTGACGGTACCGTTCTTAATTATTCAAAACTTCAAATGTACGTTCTGTTTCTTCTGTTTTTTTTTCCATTTTAAACTAAACTGTTAAAGTAAGGAGTAATATTCTAATGGTCAATCAGGGCCCTACCGTCCACTTTTGGCCACCGGAATTGCTAAGGGTCTCTGTCGTGTAAAGATGGGTTGTGGATGAGCCGCCTTTACCTGAAAAATCATGAAAGAGATTTACCAGTGGTGAAGATTGGTATTTCCTAAAACTTATTAAAATTCTTCTTCCTTTATCGATGAAAACAATATATGTTATATTTGAGAATCATGGATTTTTAAAGAGACATCTATTTCACACACAGGTGTATATTGCATTATGGGAAATCCATAATGCCACCCAGACACAACTACTTTGATAGTCCCTGATATTTCGCTATAATCTTGACTGTCTTTGAAAGAAACATTGCGATAGTTTAAGAAATGTGATTATGATTCCCGTGACTTCGAAGTCAATCTAGGTAAAGAAAATACTTCTGTTCGAAACAACAATAGATTCGCTGCAATTTGCCTCTTTATTATGGAAAAGTGTATCTCAACTTTGGTAAACGTCCCGGGTAATTGAAGAAACCCGAATGTGGTATCATTGAAGCAAATTGGTCCAATGGTGAGTTCCTTTGAAACCCGAGTTTCCTTTTTTATGAGTGAACGTGGTCGTGCCCAAGTTCTTGTACACTCCACACCAACCGATGGTGTCTCTCCTCTTAGATAGCGTCCTCAGACTCCTCCCTCATGTCACTGTATCTGGTCTACCACCAGTTTGGCCTCTCCCAAAGAAAGTTCCTGGATACACCAGAAGAGAGAAAAAAGAAAGAAATACCTCTGAGATACCAGCTTTGCTTTATTACCTCAGATTTAGAGAGCAACACAGCCGCCCAAAGCGAAATCTAATTGCGCCCTCTTTAAATGGTTTTCCATAGTAAGTAGCCCTAAAGTAAAACATCATCCAAATGGATCTCCCGAAATCGTTTTCATCTTAATTGAAAACACAATTTTCTTATGTTCCCCAAACAATTAAAAGTTCAGTTTTGTTTTTCCCTATTATATCTTGGAGCAGTTTTTTGGTTTGATTACATTGGTTCCATTTAAATGTTTGTGTTTAACGTTACATGCAGCCTAACATTAGCCGCAACGAATCAGCACTGTATAGGCACTGTGTTTTGACTTACCCTGCTGAAGTATCACTAAATACTAAGGTGAACCAATGAAAGGATATACGTTAAGAATTCAGTATCCTTTAAGTTTGTGTCTTATCATGGAACAGAGGTGTATACGCCAGCTCGGATCATTAAAGAGTCCACATCCTTTAAGCCTTCCTGGTTAGCCGACTTGTCAGTGATAGGGCCTATGCATTTACAGTACATACTTAGCCACACACCCTAACGTTGCTGGTCAGCCTAACGATAGTTTGTTAGTGTTACGAACCTACTGCTAAGTTAGCGGTCTTTTCAGGTTACGTCTATGCCTATTATGAAACTCTTCTCCAGAACCAGCGAAACATTCAGGTCGATATAAGCTTGCATATGTTCAGAGGTCAGTTAAGCCTAAGCAGTACTCAGGTTATTGCCATGATCGAGGCTAGGCTGATCCATGACGGCAATCTACCAAGAACAACCCACCTATTGCAGAAACATATTGTAATTTTTTTTTTTTTTTTTAAAAAAACAAGTCATTGAACTACAGTAATCCACCAAATGTTGACTTCTGTGTGGTAATCATTGTTTTGGTATTTGGACAGCAATTAGCAGAAGTAGGGCCTAGACCAGAGCTCACATGCAACATACCAAAACCCCATAAATGCAACTGTTAATTGTTGTAATTTTCAGCATAATAATAATTCAGGTTATTTTGATGTTTCATTGTGACATGAACCAACCGCTCACCTGTGGAGAAATCCTGTAGCATTCAGATGGGAAAACTTTACTTTTGCTAGTGGTGGACATCTTACTCATTGTGATGCCAGGAACCGAACCTACCCGAACTTTACCAAGCTTTGTTGTTCACTAATTACAAGATACTGTCAATAAAGTATAATTTGCATCCCAATATCACTGACTCAAGGGAAGTCTGAATTCTGCTGCTTTACTTTTCAGTTTGAGCTTCAATATCCAACAAAATGTAGAGCTAAATTTCCAAATCAGTCCTGTCAAGTGTCATGTGATTCGCACGAGTCCCATGCATTTCGAGCAGCATTCACACTCTTTGAGGTCTGTGTTTTCCCATGCAAACATACCAGAGTTTTGGTTGGTCATAAGAAGCAATACCCTGCCATGTTAATGTTTAAAATTTGCAAGTTCATTTTCACCTTGAAAAAACAGTTGCAAATGCTTCACTACAGATCCATGCAACAAGTTCATGTTTAACCTGGACGTTCCTCCCCCCAGAAAAAAAAAATTCCAATCGGGTTCTGCGGCGCTTTGTTGCATTAAATAGTGCTCACCTGCCAACCCCCCACTTTTCATAAAGTTGCACATCTAGGTGGTTTGAGGTGTGATATAAGTATTTTTAACTAAAGATTTCTTTTTACTCACTATGCCAAATGAAATGGTGGTGCTTTGTGCAGACAGCACTGCATCATTGCAAATTACCGAATCTCAAGTAAGGTGTGACGATTCTGTAACAAAATTTACCGGAACCTCCAGCATACTGACAGAACATCCTTGGCAGGTGTGCCAAATCCATTTAGAATATATTGTGATGATCTAAAACGTATTTGCTCACTTAGAATGGATTTGTCCCAAACTTCAAATTTTAGATTAAGATTAATGACTTGCTTTTTTTGGCTGATTAGGTGAAATGTCAAAGAAAGTAGTCACATTGTCTCATTCACATGAAGTTTTGAGTACCTCAAAGTGAATCTGCATTCTTTTAAAGCTTCCATCTAAGATCCTGTCATTCAAGTGCATAGATTCAAGGCTTTAAGACTTTTCCACTTGTGCAAACATTGGAGGTGAAGAATGTGTTGAAAGGAAGTTCAAAGATTTTGGAATCCTGTATGGCACATGGTACAGGAAGGAAAAGCAGGAAGCAGGAAGGAAGTGTGATGTAATTAATATTTGGTACTCCCAATGGCTGCAGTGTGAAGGACTGTACTTTTCAATTGTTGATTTATCAAGAGAAGGTAGTGAAGACTTTCAGCCATGCTCTACTTTAAAATGGGTCAATCCTTCCAGGATTTACAACTTCACTTTTCCACAAATCACCAGTTTGTTAAATATTTAACGTAACCAGCATAAACTTTCATTGTGAAGGCGGCACTGGAGAATGAATCAGCACAATATTGTACCAGCCCATACCACAATAACCTCAGCTAGACTTCTTTAGATGAGGATTCCGTTGCTAAGACCACAATATCCCAGTTAGCAAAAGTGTGTTGCTCATCATACGAAAAGTGAGGGAAAGTGTCTTGTTCGTAGTAATTTGTAGGAGGTTGGTATAGTGTGTACATCATCCTAGCATCCTGGGAGGAAATATCTGAGTTGATGTTTCTAAATTGTTTAGTTTTGCATTCATCTTCTCCATTTCTCCATCATACTGTCCAAATGTTTTTGCTGATGTAGCATTAAACAAAATATTTTGTCTCTTTATCTAGATCATGGCCCCTCGTAAAGGCAAGGCAGTCAAAGAACAGGCCCAGGTCAGCCTCGGCCCTCAAGTCCCCGAGGGAGAAAATGTCTTTGGAGTTGCGCACATCTTTGCATCTTTCAACGATACCTTTGTCCATGTAACAGATTTGTCTGGCAAGTAAGTTTGACATGTCTGGTAATTGTTGAAGACCAACTATATTTGAAGAAGCCTTTTCTTTTCAAATCATGCCACCAACACCATGCACATGTAATGTCCTGTTATGACTTCCTGACAAACTCGTAGCAACCTCGTAGTCTAATGAAGGTTGTATTTTCAGGTTCCCCACTGACTATGCATTGCGGGTACCCAGGTTCAAATTTTGGACCCACTGCAAACACTTATTATCACCATTCATTCTAGCTCTAACATATCATATTCTTGGTTGGTATTGGCCAATGCATTTTGCATAATTGCAAAGGACTTGGAATTCCTAAATAAATTTTCCACATACAGTAATTGAATCCTAATATTGGTATTAAGACAACTGTAAGTAATAAATGAAGGCATCGCTGTGTAACAATTAGGAACTTTGTATTAAACAACACCTTCAAATGGAAGTTGGAAGCTGGAAGTTGTTAAAGGCAAAGATTGCGTTTGTACAAGGTGCCCTAGGGATTGTTGTATTTGATGCAATTCACAGAAATATCGTTCTAGTCATATATATATATTTTTTTTTTTCAAGTGGTCTCTCATGGAAGTTACAAATGCATATGCAGTTATTTGTTCAGAGAGCTGTGTACTGTGTAATGATCAAAGCACCATCGACTTTGGTGCCAACTGTCACTTTTGTTTCTTTATGTACCATGGTTATCCTAGTGAACACCCTAGGGACATTGCTTTTTCTTTAAAAGGAGGGGGTGGGGGAGGGTAACAGAGGACCTTCATTAGGGATTAATTTTATTATTACAAATTCTTACCTTGCCTAGGCTATTTGAGGTGCATCATGGAGCAATGCACAGGACCGTAATATATGGGTCATTCCATGAAGTTGGGGCACATAGCCGTATTAGGACCACAACGACTTTAAAGTGCCTGCATAAATGTCCTTGAAGCACATTCAGAGATGTTGTGTTTATGTCAACATATGTGTCAGTAGTGTTTGTCAATTGTGACATGGTGAAGGTAAGCCATGAGTACTGAATGTATGGTGGAAGTAAATGTGTCCAAGGGTCATTTCCCTTCTTTTTTTGTGACATTATTTCTAGTTTATATTCCCATTACCACTGTCAAAGAGAAACTAAGTGTAGTGCCATATGAATCATACCATTTTGGGTTTTAAAGACCTTGTTACAAATGCTTGCTGTTACATTCCAAAATTAAACTTGACATCTTCCTCATATCAAGAGTGTAAATCTATGCACTCGGATGTAACTCCTGGTGTCCACTTTAAGAAAACAACAGTTACATCCAGTTGAAGGAATTTAATTTTTGAGAGAGAGGTTTAAACCGTCAGCTGTCTTGATATAGTAATAATAAAGATCAGCTTATGACTTCTAATGGTATGAGATATTCGCAACACTTCATGTGTATGAAATATATTGACTACAGCCACAAAAACAATGTTTGGTGTCCCCTGTTACATCCATACTTTTTTTAAAAGTCCTTCAGTCCTTCTGATGTCAGCTGTGGACAATGGACCCTAGATGTTTGGAAGATTAGCACTTATGACTATTCTTCCTTTGCATCTAAATTGTGATAAACCTTACTTGAAATTTTGGCATCTATGTCACACTTTGTGCCCCAACTTCATGGAATGACCCATATATCTTGTCACTGAAAACAAGTTCACTTAGAAAGGTCAGGATGAAAAAAAAGACTTAGGCTAGGTTGACTTAAATTATTTTTAATGACAGATGGAAAAGTGAAACATGTTTTTCACCTTCCTTCACTCCTGTAGAAAGGAGGGGGGGGGGGGCAGGTAAGATGTAGAGAGGTGGACAATAAATATGGTAATTTACTATGTACCACATAATTTCCAAGTTGCGTGCTTTCTCCTCTCAGAGAGACTATCTGCCGAGTCACCGGTGGCATGAAAGTAAAAGCCGATCGTGACGAAGCTTCTCCTTATGCTGCTATGTTGGCTGCCCAGGACGTCGCTGCTAAGTGTAAGGAGATTGGCATCACCGCCCTTCACATCAAACTCAGGGCCACTGGTGGTAACAAGTAAGTTGAGGTTGTATACTACCAAGATTCATTTTTTCTCCACCCATGAAAAAACTTGAGAAGCCAAGGGTAAAATTTTTGAAAGGGGAATATAGTTTTGATACAAAGGTGATGACAATTTGCCACCTATTGTGTCGTGGGTGTCCAAAGGTCTGTGGATGAATCCAGATTGGAAAAGATGTATCCAATTAACAGTTTATATTGATCAACATTTGGGAAGGTCTATTGATTTTTTAGGCTGATTTTTAGAAAGCACTGGATTGATGTTAGGCCTTGG
This sequence comes from Stichopus chloronotus, assembly GCA_021234535.1. Classification (NCBI taxonomy): domain Eukaryota; kingdom Metazoa; phylum Echinodermata; class Holothuroidea; order Aspidochirotida; family Stichopodidae; genus Stichopus; species Stichopus chloronotus. The sequence goes on from CM037844.1 coordinate 6,780,150, forward strand.
ATAACATGAATCTTATAATTGGCATGTAAATCATTTGTGAATAACGCATTTCAGATTAAAGGCACTCATTGAGTTAATATAATGGTTAATTTTGTAGAGGAGATTGAAAGAGACCATTGCATGCTAGACATTTCAAATTAGCCTCATTAGTCATGTATCTATCCTTAAAGTTACTCAAAATGTGAGAAATTGTAGTTTTTTGGGTTTTTTTGACAGGAGTTGCCCATGATTAATATCTTATTTTAAAGTGTCCGCTCACAGATTTATGATAAGTGATTTTGATCATTTGTCACCCTGTCATTGCGACTTCAATTGTGTGTCAGATCTTCAGAGTCTCTTAGATCATTTACCATCAACAAATAAGTGAAAATCAACAGGTGTGACAAAATATCATGAATTTGGTGAACCAACTCAGTGAGTCCCTTTAAGATTTGTCGCATTCACTGCAGCAGTTTTTGGCTAAAACGTTAGTGAAATGGAGCCCAGTAGTAAATGTGCCACACTCCTTGTGAATACTACCACAAAAAAACTCCTGTGCAAACATATTTTTGTTGGAAATCAGGCTATATTTGGACAAGTAGACCAAAGTGCAGGATAGCTTTCATCTTTTTGCAACTGTAAGGACTATAGCCGGTCCTTTGGTTTACTTTTGAAAATGCAGGAATAAAAGCACAACCTGCCGTAACATCAAATCAAAAGCTAAACTACAACAATAAGCAGCACTTTCGTCGGTGAGCATTTCTTTGTAGCAGCAGCCCCTGCATGCATGTCTTGCTTTTATTGATTATCACTCTGCATTCTCATCATTTGAAATTAGGACCAAGACACCAGGACCAGGTGCTCAGTCTGCCCTCCGTGCCCTCGCCAGGTCAGGCATGAAGATCGGTCGCATCGGTGAGTCAACAAATTTGCCAAGTGCATGGCAACACACTGTAAATATTATGTTCTCCAGGGTAGATTGGGGTGTGGAAAACTATATGAAGGAGCAACTGTCACCAAAATTTGTCAAAAGTTTGTCAAAGAGAAAACAGTAAAGGTCCAATGTTAGCAAAGATTCCATCTAACCACTATCAACCGTTTTCAAAAACAAAGTGAGAGTTTTCATCTCCCATGCCAAGAATGAATTTGAAATAAGCAGTTGTAGTGTAGTTTTACAATGGCAGTGTTGGTGTCATCTTTAAAGAACAATGTTAGTCTCATATTTGAGGACATTTGAGATGCACAAAAAAAAAAAAAAAAAAAGGAGCAAGGTGCTTTGTATTGCATCTGTGCATCATCGGTGTCCTACATGTTTGCTTTCAAGCGAACATATGATGTAAATGCCATATGCTAACCTTCTGAACCTCAAATTGTTTATCTCATCAAAAGCAAAGTAAATTTTGCCAGAATGATTGGATTTTGCCTCTACTCAGTAAATCAATATGATTATACGGCTCTGGATGACTGATCTGAAAGTCGTAGTCGATGTTTAGTGATATCGTTTTTTTTCACCGCAGGTTTTTACCTCATGGTATAATGTGGCAATGAATGACGCTTCATAATTTGTGAGAACAGTTACTAGTTAGGTACTGTGAGATGAAAAAATGGCAAAGTGAACCTGTCTGTTTCATCATATATCATTACCTGTATGCACCAGTTCTGGGAGAAAGTTCTACAACCATATTCGATAGCATCCCAATGGTGACCTGAATTCTCGTTATTAAAGACAAGTTATGGTGTGAGAGGCACATGAAAATGTTAAATCATAACTAAGTAGACAAATGGGAGGTTACTTTCGTGAAAAAAGTAACTCAGTGGTCCCAAACCATCATCATCTCTTTAATATCAAGTAATATATAAGTTGTGGAAGAAATTTCATCTTATAAATTTGTAAAACTGTGCAGGGTTTAGTTTGGCATAAAATGAGTGTAAGTACTCTGTACCTGAGTATTTTAAGTCGTCTGATAGGCGTTTCTGTCTTGAAACACTGCTGCAACAGTTGATGTCACCACGAGTTCCATGGTATAACACACAAATATTAGGATTGGTGTGCACCGACATGACAGTCATGGGTGGGGGGAAGGGGGGTTAACCATCTACAAATTCACTTCAGGGTGAAGACTTTGTTAGTACCTGATCACACAGTCTTTATTGATTCCTTGCCGAAGGCAGAGGAATCTATGCGATGGTGATGTCGTGTGTGTGTGTGTATACGTGTGTATGTGCGTGTGTGACGCCTGCTTGTAAACACGATATCTAAAGAAGCGTAACTCTGAGTGATCTCATACTTGGCATGTAGATTGCCAGTATTGAGTAGATGATCCCTATTGTTTTTTGTGGAGGTCAGAGGTCATTTGGGGTCACTAGAGGTCAAATGGTAAATATCTTGAAAATTGCTTGTAAACATGGTATCTCCAGAAGCGTAACTCTGAGTGATCTCATACTTGGCATGAAGGTTGCCCTTATTGAGTAGATGATCCCTATTGTTTTTGGTGGAGGTCAAAGGTCATTTGGGGTCAACAGGGGTCAAATTGTGAAAACCTTGTAAACACGATATCTCAGGAAAGGAAGCTTGTAGAAATCTCATGTTTAGTATGTAGTTGTACCATGTTGAGTAGAGGAACCCTATCATTTTCAGTGGAGGTCAAAGGTCATTTGGGGTCAACAGGGGTCAAATTGTGAAAACCATGTAAACACGATATCTCAAGAAGAGAAGCTTGAGCAGATGTCATATGAAGTGGGTAGGTGTATCTTATTGAGTACAAGGGTCACCAGAGGTCAGAAGGTAAATACCTTGAAAATTGCTTGTAAACACGATATCTCCAGAACGATAAATGTGAGAGATCTCATAGTTAGGGTGTGGATTGCCCATATCGAGTAGATGATCCCTATTTTTTTTGGCAGAGGTGAAAATGGGAGGTCAAAATGTGAAAATCTACAATATTTAACGAACGGTCTCTCTAGTGAATTTTATACTTGTAATGTAGAATCCTCTTGTTGATTTGAGAACTTCTTTTAGTACATACCAACATTGTCTCTTCGATAACCATAAAGAAAAGATGAAGACAACATTAAATTTGGTATCAAAGATTATTATTTGGCAAACTTTATGCCACTGTCCTTATAAGGACATTTGAGCATGCATGAATTGTAAATTGGAATTGATTAAATATACCACGGGTTATTAGCTTTATAAAAAGAACTAAATTACTGATAATTTGGATCAAATACCATTGAGCGTGCATGAACTGTGATTGCTTAATTGAATGAATCAAATTGTAACTGACCCACCTCTGTTCAAATTGGCCACTGTTATCTGACATAATTTATCACAGTTGACTGCCAGTAGAAACCACAATGTCCAGAATAAATCATACAGTCTGTTGAGCCAGGTGCACAATGGACTTAACCATTTACTGTATAAACAGTGTCTCTGTTTAGCCCTTAAAGGGAAATAGGGCGTTTGTTTTACAGAAAACAACCATATTTTTAAAACCATTACTTGTGGACATAAAATGATAGATTATTCAGAATAACCAATTACAGTAGCCTTATTTTCAAGAAATAAGATTCTCACAGATCAGAAATTTACTTATTTGTTGCTCAACAATAATTTGTGCACCCAAACTTTTTAAAATTCAACTGATGCATCAGTTACTCATCACATGCATAATGTTTTGAGGAGATGAAGCTTTGACAGATATTTATTGATGAGACTGAATGGTTTAACAATGGTTAAAGCGAATTTCTTTGTACACCATGTTGGTGTATTCTAAATGCCCTATTTCACTTTACAGTAGTTCAGCTAAGCTTTAAACAAATGACTACTGTGTATCAAACCAAGGAAACTTGTACTGTGTGTTGAGACTAAAGGCAAAATTGCAAGTCATGCTTGATTCTGGTTTAATAGGGTTATCAGTTTTTGCTAATTTTCAAGGACCTCATAGCCATTGGGAAGGGCATCACGCCAAAAAATCAAATACGAAAGAGCTGCCACCAATAGCTGTAACTCGACAAAATAAAGTGCTATAATTTTGATTAAATAAACACGTTTACCTTTTTATCAAGTTATTAGACACGACAAAATATAATTTGTTCCCCTGCAGCATCATATCCGTTTGGGAGTTTTCTCATGTTTGTGTAAGTCAAAGGTTATTTGGGTGACAAAAGGTCAAAACCTTGTATACATGATATTTTAAGGGTGATAAATGTGAGGGATCTTATACTTAGTTTGTGAATTGTTCATATTTAACGTGTTGATGGCCATATAGGGTAGGTGATCCCTATCGTTTTAAGTGGAGGTGAAAGGTCATTTTGGGTCACGAGAGTTCAAAAAGTTTTGACCTTACTAAGATGGTATCTCAAGTAGGATAACTGTGTGGGATCTCATGCTTGTCATGTGGGCGATTCATGTTTGTTACAATATATATCATGAGGCAAGGAATCACTAAGCCTTTTGGCTTTCTAGTCTTTTTGTCAATGGTTGAAACTTATAACAGTAGAGCTCATTGATAAATCAACTCATCTGCACTTATTCCTGTGTTGTTATTCAAGAGTGTACCTAGTTGAGTGACCATGCACCCACTGTGTGACTGGCAGAACAATTACATTGTATAAGGGGCATGCTGTTCATGTGGGCATTGAACTCCTGCAGTTGCACTATTGTGGAAAACTCTGTGATATACTCAAATTTACCCCTCTTTTGAGGCACAACCAAGTGAATTTGGTATTTGTGATCCAGAGGGAGGGATAGGGAGGAATAAAGGGATTAGGTGGTTATGAGATTTTCAAGTTATGCTTCACTGCACCTGTGAAGTGAGCTGTAAAGTGCACCCTGCAAAGACTGTGATTGTGAATGTGATGGCAAGACAGGTAACGTTTGGACCAAAACACACTCTCAGTTAAGAGAAAAGTCAAAATGTTCCCGGAGTGTGTGTCCCACTTTCAAGTGTAGATTGTGTGTCTCTTATGGATTAAGGGATTAACTGATCAGACTGTCATTATAGATTGAAAGATTAACTGAACTTTGTCAAGTCAGTTTTTAATCTTTATGTGATGCAAGTTCATAGCTTACTTAGAGAAAGCTAGAAGAGAAAATAAATATATTGTCTCTCTCACAACAAAACCGTCCATCCCTAACATTGGACACAGGTTCGGTAATCTCATGCTGACATTTACTGCTCTGCCAATTCCAAAATACAGTACTTGTCTCACAAATTTACAAGCTTATTTTTTGTGTATGTAGACTACGTACACTTGGGGTTTTGTCTGCTTAAGCATTTTGTCAGTGGGTTGAAAACACGAGCATCAACTGTTCACGATCCTCTTGGGCACATATGTGAAACTGTGTTGATTTCTCCTAATATAAGCATGCATGAAATACTTTGTAATACTGCTCAAAAACACGTGTTATGTCTTTTCACTGAAAAAACTGTTGTTTTATTTTAACTTGCAGAGGATGTCACTCCCATCCCATCTGACAGCACCCGCAGAAAGTGCGGTCGCAGAGGAAGGCGTTTGTGAATGGATCAGTGGTGGCTAGAATTGGCAATCTTTTTTTGGAGATGTACATTAACAACTGAAAGGCAAGATCAATAAATAAGAAACAAAAAGCTTTTAGAGAAAGTACAAAATCAAACTTTGTATGCGTGTTCATTTGTTTTGTGAGGTGTTTTTTTACCCTGATTTCCTGTGAAGTTTTGTATCAATCACTTCAAATAATAACTTGATGTTGGAAAAGTGAACCAGTCTGGCTTGAAGGTTTTGGCACCTGGTTTTGAAAATTGGAGACTTGCTTTTGAAACTCAGGGACTTGGTTTTTAAACTGTGCAAAGTCAATGCTTTCAATCACAACCAGAAGTGGATCAGGTTATGCCAGGAACAATTGTCCCTTTTTAAGTTGTCAACGTTTGGAGTACCTAGCTTGAACGTTTTGGCCCCCTCAAACCACTTTTTCACAAAATGCTTGGGGGGGGGGGCAATAAATGATCAACAATCTGTTGCATGCGCTGCTGGCCTATTCCCCCTGTTTCTGTTTCTCCATCCATCCCCCCCAGAATTTGACATGGCTGCAGGCCCCAGTCAGTGTTTACTCATAATTTGTTTCTTAGGTAGGATACTTCATACTGTGGTAAATCTATGATTCATTCATAATTTACAGCTGATAGTCTTTTAAAATATGTTTAAATGACAAAAAAAAACCCAACCGTTTCAGCTGCATTGTATACCATTGCTTACGTGTACCAGTTCTGCGAAGAGGTTCAGTTAATATCATGTTCTTTGTAAGCACAGTTACGGTGTAAATTGTACAAAAATGGGATGATCTATAATGTGAAATATTTTATGGAGATGTAAAATGATATCTTAAAAGACACACTAATGGCAAGATGTACTTCTGGTGGAAGCCTGATTACCGCTCATCAAGGATGTTTGGCCATAAATATAGCTGTAATCACTTAAAACTGTAATCACTGAAAACCAGAGTTAACATAAAGTATTAAAACCTCTGTGGTATCACAAACAAGATGGCCAGCAAGTTCGGTGTGCATACCATAGAACAGGATTGATCGACTTCCAATGTGCTGATAGAGGGTCACAACAGATCAGGGCCCAGAGTAGAATTCAGTCAGTGCACCACAGGATTTGATGACAGGAAAATAGAGGAATAATGGTCAATTTGGAGACTCACTCCACAGAACTTCATACCTATAACTTATTTCATGGTGCATTTCACAATAAAGTTGGAAACTGAATTCCGTTCAACACTTTTGGAACAGGCCATGATCAGGGAGGTGATGTTTTGATGCAGACAGGAGTAAATTTGAGCGAGTGCTCATACTTCTAAGACCCACCGAATGGAGGAGAAAAAAGCAGGGTAATTGGCTGAAAGGTACTGTATTTCTTTCCTGAATATTCTGTGGTTCCAGTTTGATATCATTCACCTGTCAGTCAGCTAATCCTTAACTAGCTCACTTAACAATACTCTGATCCTATGTTTGTTACGCCAACACCTTCAGAGCAGGTATCATAAAACTCGTAAGGACTGTTAAGTTACAATCAATCCAGTGATCACACGCAAGTGAGCTGAAGAGGCAGAAGACCAATGTTTCGTCGATGAGCATACGTCGATGAGCATTCTCTGGATTTGCTGAAATAGAATTTTTTTCATGGTTTGACCTACAGCCTGTTATACTGTCACATGTGTCATTGAGTGACCAAAGGCAGAATAATTACTTTTCCAACAACTGGCAATGCTGTGGCAGTGGGGGTAACTTTCCTGTGCTACTGTAAATGTAGCAGGTGTCATAAACCATATTCTTTGTTCTTCAATTTGTACAAACCTTACAGAAATATTAGGAACGATACAAAAGATAGATCATTGTGTGACCTTGGTTGTTTTGAACCTCACTTCAAAGCATTAATGTGTCTCCATCTAAATAACACCCTTTTTGGATGCAACACAATCACTGATTTACCATTGTGCCAATTTGTGTGTGAGCCACCCCTTACCTCTCCCTATTTCATTTCCACCCCCTGCTCTGGGTAACATGACAACAGACAAAATGAATTATGTTGTCCCTGTCGAAAAACAGTACATCATGTTATTTAGTCAACTTACATGAGCAAAAGGCTCTCAAAGGGGAGGGAAATTCCTCAGGTGGAGTCCCCAATGACTGGGGTCGTGTTTTACATATCCCCCTCCCTCCATCCTCAAAAACGAATCACCGCCTTTGATGTTTATAGGTGAACAAAAACCACATAACACCTGCTACTCACTTATATGAAAATTCAAATTGTAACATAATTTGCGGAACTAATTAACCAGACAGTACTTGTCTTTGCAATAATTGGATTTTGTCCTTTTTTTGTGTGTGTGTGTTTGCGTTTAGATTTGTGTTGTTAACAGAAATCAACTTAAAGGGAGTCACTCATCGACCAGACAGTTCCATTTTCCTAACCACTTTCTTCTAGCGCCGCATACAGCCTGTTTAAACTATTCCACCTGTGTAGTCAAAACAATGGAACCCTGCGTGTGCTGTGTAATATAAGCAGGGAGGTGTTATAACACTTCCCTGATATAAGTTTCTCTTCATCTTTCGAATTTGCTGTATGTCAAAGAGCAGCAACAATTGAGAATTTTGCTTACCCCTTGGTCAAAAATGTAGCTTGAGGTGACAAGTGGCTGCCTTTAAACTGAGAAATTTGTTTTTCTATACAGTTAGGTATACGAACAAATGGACAGCTCTCTCGCACAGAAGTTCAAATTGCTCAAAGAATATATTGAAGCCTTTTTTTCACCTGAACAAAATGGCGTGAGAACAAAAATAAATTTACAATTTAATGTACAAAAATTTGCCAAACTATATAATACATGACACAGAGAATAAATATGGCAAAATGAAAGAAAGTTTTGTAAAGTACCAAAACGTCAATAAATAAAAAAATAATTTACAGTCTGAAGGACAAATAGCAGTGAAAGAAAATGAGCAAATAAACATTGATAAAAATGATCATTTGTCCTGCACAGAGAATTGCAATATTTCTGTTTAGTTGCTAGTAAAAGTTACTGAGTGAAATTTACTTTCTGGATTGGTTAGAAGCCTAATCATACTTCACGAACCCTCCTGCCGATAAATCGTATAAATGTCTGCATTGTTAGGGTTTGAGCTGCGTGGAATAAATGTTTGAATACAAGCAAATGAAACGGAACGCCTCGTCATATTTCTCACACAAGCTAAAATGAAAATAAAAGAAGAGTATAGTCGTGGATTATTTCGTGTATTTTGGACAATCGTTTCCTTTTAATTATAGTGTGATTTAAATATAGTAGTTGCAGTTCAGGAGAGTAAATGGCTTGCCATGTTAGAATTAAAGATTTCCACTTAACAGTAGACTTTCGTTTGGTAAGCTCCTACAGAGTGTGTTCATCAACCGTGTTAATAACCCCTGACGTCTAAAAATATTTAATACCAATGTTTATTGCACTTTTTGTTTTGCGTTGGATTTCGATATCTGTCGCGTATGCATCATCTCACATTCTTAAAATATTATTTGCCAGATTGAAACGAAAAGTCACTCTACACCCTATTGATTTTCACCATTGTGAATACGTGTGTATATCTACGTGTATGTGGAGCTCAGAGAGGATGAGGGTGGGGGGGGGGGGGACTTCGAACTGCATTGCGTCGAAGATTGCCAGCATTTCAACATTCATCGAACTTCACTTCAGTACCACATGTGCCATGGAACGTAACCTGATAACTCACCACTTTTGGAATAGTATGACAAGTGGCACATCCCCAAACCGACCCATTGTAAGACATCGTTTAAAACAATTGTTTGCAAGGATGTGGAATGTTTTCTTATTTACATAATGGTCTGATTCAGTGGGACGACCTTTCATGAACAGGGTATCATTCTGTCAGTGGATGAATGTGCAATTATAACATGTGGTATTTAACGAGTAAAAACCGGAATGTTGCCCTCTTAATCAATAATTAGTGGCGAGCAAATGCGGTCGCCATAGTTTCCGTCCCAGTGAAAGAGCTCCGGTTTGCGACGTGATTTCTTGACTTTTCTATCCCATGTTAAGCAAGAACTAGAACTGATGGGGTCCATGACCCACAGTTCATGAACCCACAAGTGACAGAGACTAAAGCAGTCTCCTGAAATACTGCAATTCGCAAAACCCCACTAGTCTCGTACTGTAATATTTCAAACCCACGTCGGTGTAGGAGTTGTTCAACCCCCTCCCCCTTTTTATCTAGTCTCCTTTTTTACCTCTTCTACACCGGTATTTTACACCGCTGGCGGCATCTGGTACCACCTCCCCTCCATCCCTTTGTTTCTCTCTATGGCAGTGTTCCCCTGTACTGGTTTTACCAGGTTGAACCCGCCACAACGATTATTTTCATTGCACATATTGTCCGGATCAGACGTATTTCATACAATGGCAACATTTTCAAGAATATACAGTAAAAAGCCCCCCCAAAAAAAACGACTTTAGAAAGTAATATACAGATGAAGTAATAAGCAATTCCATAAATAAAAATGATTTATAAAATGAATACATTAATTTGCCCACAGAGGAATGCAACAAAAATGGCTTACGATTTTATTCGTGATTTGTGTTGTAATTTGTGTTACGGACAGAAAAAAGGTTTCTTCAAAGTGGCTACAAAGAAAACTTTAAAAGGACGAAGTTATCTTTGTGCACTCTTATTAGGTGCGTAAATACCGCCCTCCGGTTTTGTTCAATGTTTAAATTATTAAATTTGCTTCATGAATTCTGATTAAATAATTTTTCTTTTTAAAATGCTGGCACAATATGGTGTGGCAAAATAAAAGAAAACCTGGACGGAATGCGCCGTCTGCTGAGCAGAAGAACAACATTCAGGTTTTTCCTTCTTTGTTTTATGGCATATATGTAGTAGTGCTTCAGGGCCGTTAACGGCTATTAACTGTGAAATAAATTTGCAAACATTGACGTCCATCATGTGCAGGCCCTCACAGAGTACCTGGCAATGTTACGTACAATTTGCACTGTAAACAAGTCCAGCTCGTAACGCAGTTAGAATTAATAAAAGTCGGGCTTTCATTACTAAATATAGCGGGACTCGTGAAATACAAAATTTATAGAAAGCCTCGCAGACATTGCAAAACATTGAACAGATAATTCACTTCAAAGGAAAATGGACAAAACGCATGCGCAGCAGATAGTCGAACAACAGATGAGAATAACTTTTGAAAGCGATCTACCTTTAAAGTACAGACGATGATGAATCCGATTGTGGATAACATTATGCCATACAATACCCAAATGTTCTGGTTTAAAATCAAGTTTCTTCAACTTGTTGGGATTTGAATAGCTTAAGCTTGACGTTAAACGGTTGCTCACCAGGGAGTTGCAAATAGCAACTCCCTGTTCTCACGAAAAGCGATTCATCGCACGAATGTTGGTTTTTATTTTTTCTAAACCTCTGTACATCCTACATTCCGTTAACTTGTTTTGAATAACCGAAGACTATTTCAATTTGGGCCACCCCGAGATTTCTGATCGCCTATCGTCGCTAGAGGTCAAGTTGCACCTTGGAGGTTCCACTCCATGGAACGCCAAAACAGACGTCAATGTGTTCAACTTGGGTGAGACGATGAGCAACTCATGATGGTGACCGTACCTGACGGGGTGGGAACACATCCGGTCTCGCACCAGGTGCTAGTGGTACTGGGGGACATTTTGATGACGTCATCCTCTGTTTCAGCCAGTAGAGGTACTTGTCGACTCTCGTGTATACGCCAGGCGATGCCGTATCCGGGCTCTCGTGGCAAAAAGTGTTCTCTCCCTCCGACGTCACTCCCCACAGCTTCCATACGTTGTCACGGGTTTTGCATACGAGTGGGCCACCACTGTCTTTTTTGCATGTATCAGCTCTGCGAGACCCACTTAAGTAACCTGCGCAGAATCTCTTCGGGTTTAGTTTTGGTTTGTATAGATCTATCTTTTTACATTTGGAATTTCTGATGAGGGGTACTCTGGCCTCGCGAAGTACATCCGGCTGAAAGTCGTAAAGGTAATCAACAAAATCTGCCAAAAAGAAAAAGAGAAAGACAGAATTACAAGAGATGTCAAAAGACAAGTTTTTGTTTTCTTTTGAAAGTAAACAGTGAGAAAAGGGTAAATGACGCACAACCAACCCATAAGGAAACATTTAAAATACACGAATTTTAGTATACTAACTCATACTTGACATGATCAGATAGTAAAGAAGAATTATTTGACCACGGAGGAAATGAGAGGCATCGTCACCGGGCATTTTGTCCAACTCAGTATATCAGCACACTAAGAGAAGGTATGATGCTATAGTTCCCTGAATTAAAATCGATAAGCAGTAAATTTTGTCACTGTTTTGTCTGTTCCTGTAAGGTATATAATCATGAGAAATCACAAATTTATATTTTCTCTGTCTCTCTTTCGTACATCCCACCCAAATCGACCATCAACAATCAAGCTATAGTATGTATCGTTTGTAGCAGTGGGCGTAGCGTCGGTGCATCTTTCAGGGTGGGGTGGGAGCTCAACTGCCGCCCATCATCATTCACATGGTAGCTAGAATTGCCCGAAGACTATCCAAGTAGAGCGTCGCCATACGGTCGCGTCACAGAAGCTTTGGGGATGAAAATGTCCCCTACAGGCGCTCCTTTCACTCTTGCGTTGTCCCAAAAGAATGTTGCTGTGCCCCCTCCCCCCCTTCGGGACTCTATCACTGGCATATGAGTAGATTAGTACAGCATTATGACTTTATGCACGGCAAAACAAAAAAAAATCATAAACAAATCAATGGCCAAAGCTTTGATGAGTTCACTTATAATTAACCTCAGCATTGGTGGATATTTTTCTTACAAGATAAATGCTATTCGCTGAGAAATTTTGTGAAAATATTATCAAAGACCACGTAAATCAATCTGATGTGGAGTGATTGTCGAAGTGAAAGATGTAATAATAAAAGAAAAAATCGTTACTTGTGTATCCCCATCCAGTTACGTAACATTCAGCGCCTGGTTGGAACTCGTTTAATTCTGGTAGGCACGCTGGCATCACCTCCGCACTAATCGAGATGTAATTGTCGGGGTTGGTACGGAGCTTTATAAGGGCAATGTCGTTTTCGTAAGTTTTGGTGGCACCGTGGGTAGGATTTTGCACTTCGATCTCTCGGTAGCCCTTATGAATATGAACGCATTCCATCTCGAAATCCTGTTCGTATCCTTCTTCGATTGACCTATCTAGTTCTCCCACTCTGACGATGAGCTCGCTGTGATAATTTATCTTGCTGAGGGAAGAATTTAAAAAAGACGGATTTGAGACGAGAAGGATGATAGATCATAAAATGAAAGTTAAGAAAATTAAAGGAAATTATGAAGCCGAATGAAAGACAAAATAAATATGGGGAGAAAATTACGCTTCTCTAATCAGCAGAGCCATACAAATCACTGCTTGTTAGAAAGGAGGATGGCGTGTGTCTGTGTGAGAGGAGGGGTGTTGAAGCTATAAAAGTAATGTGAGAGGGGGGAGGACACTAAGCAAAATCGATTGGACTGTACTGGATGAAAGTAATACTATCTACTGGAAACAGTCTTCATGAAATCGGATAACGAGGTGGGACTGATAATAACAGCTGCAACCACGACCACAACAACAAGAGAATAACAAAGGAGTAGCAGCTGTCTAAGTTGCCCAATATGACCTTATTTGGTGATTTTAATATAATTTATGAGACATTTCACCTGATATTTTATCGTCTGCTCTACGGGTATATCGAAGCTCATCACAAGGGGGCGTGGTACGCACGTTAAGCAAAAAAATTCATGTGCTGTTGTTTAATTTAACATACTAAAACCTTATATTTGATAAACTGTATTTAATCATTCTCTTTCGGCACCTCATCCCCTAAAAATCGGAGGGATTTACACTACTGTAAAATACCATGCTCCTGGTACTCTTTGAATGTCTCACAGTGACGTATTGTTCTCGAAACAAATTATGCCGGAAAAGTACAGAACGATAAAGTGTGATAACTTGGTGTTCACCAACCACCATGGTGTATTATCAAACTTTATGGCCATAAGGACATAAATCTCCAACTTTAAAAGCCTTCTGGTATGAAATAAGATGAAGCAAAGTAGGTCTGTTCAAAAAGAGGTGAGAAATCTCAGGGCTTTGTTTTTTTTTCTTTTGGACTGCTTTCCTACAGAACAACGAGTTGCCTTCCAACTCCTTGGACACAGAAGAGGTGATGTGGGCAAGGACGTATCTTAATGTGCTTAAATTACGCAAGTCATTTTTCCCCGAACTGTCGATTGATGATTGTACACTTTCGGTTGATCTTACGTGATGATTCTGTCTCTATGACAACAAATAAAGCTGCGACTGCAGGCTGCGCATCTGTATTACATCGCTGTATAGAGGATGTAAAATAATCTCCAAATACATACAGAAATTGGTGGCAGTGTTTGTGTTTATGGTAATCAAAAACAAGTCACATGCAGATGACACGCCCACCAAACTTGTTTATAATAGCACATCTCCGTGGTTATATCCTGGCAATTTGGCTCCCTCTTACACAATATAATACCATCTTCGAGTTTGTCAGGTCCTAAAATGTTTTCAAAGTACATTATGGTAGATATGCTAGGTTTTTGTCCTAGACTGTGTTCGTGCAGGTCATTCTGGAAGCGTATAATAAGAGGGGTTGTTACTCACTCCTACTTACTACTACTTTTACGTGATTTCGGGTGATTCCTTCCCCAAATTAGGGATGGGATAACATGATTTGATTGTCATAGATAGAATTGCTGAAAGATGACGGCGGGGCAATTGAAACAATTCTTCAATTTCGCACTTTTCAATTTTTAGAGCTAAGAATATACCCTTAATGCAGGACTGCCTTTCATGGCAGACAAGTAAAAAAATAAAGCGGCATGGTTGGCCAATGTACCAGATACCAGGATTGGTAGCTAAAGTGCTTAGTCGGGGTTATTTATAAGGTAGTTATAGCAAAAATACACTTTTGAAGTTTATCTCAATTATCATTTTGTAACTTGTTTTCAAAGAGACAAATACACGTTGTCCAAACTAAACTAAAACTAAGCAGAATTTTAGTATTGGTCATTTTTACTTGATACTGTGGTATTGCATAAGATGTATGTATGCTATCAAACATGTCGCTTATTGAAGCATCACTGCGATTGGCTACAGCGTAACCTTCTATAACGGACGCCTTGATTGGTCCTAACTAGGGAGGTGACATTGCTCCTCCCAATAGGTCCTAACCAACTGTGCCAGCGTTATACGAGCAGGAAGCCTGCTTCCTACTGCAATTAGCTTACAAATTCATGTACACATTCATCGATACAAGACAGCGTTGCAGTTATATGTGCACTCAGTATGTGTGAGAATCTGAATCGATCTTATCCTACATTTTACAAATTCTCCCCTACTCAAGTCATTGCTGTCATTTTAACTGTAACTTGTAAACAGGGCAAATTGCTGAAACGAAACATGATTGATGAATTATGGAGTCATAAAGCAAAAAAAAAACAAAAAACAAAACAAAGCAACAAAAAAACCCTGATAATTGCATGACAAGGAAGAGTTCATAAGCAGTTTATGATATCACGAAGGCACACACAGGTCCCTATAAATAATTCTCAGGGAATGTCCCTATGCATGTAGGACAACCAATATCACACAGGGTGGTACGAATTTAATATCCTATTTCGAAATGTTCGCGGACGAAAATCGGAAAAGGAAAGATGAGGTAAGTCTTTCTCTTCCTAACCACAAAGCTTGTGATGTTTATTCGAGTGCAGAAATGAAAGTTTAAGGAGAAGCGGATAGTTGAAGTTAAAACTTTTACTTTCTCAAGTAGCGCATATGTGCTGTAAAAGATACATGTGTGAATCTTTATGTTATGTACATGAGCATGTACATGTTATGTACATGGAATGGGTAGAGATGCTGTGTATCCGAGCATTCTCTTTAAAGAGCATGGGAAGGAAAACTGATGACCATTGTTCAAATATTTACATCTCATACACACATATAACCTATAGGCCTAAGTGCAACCACCCAACCATTACAGTTTCGACCACATCTAATTCTCATGCCTGCAAATTAGCCTTTATATTGCTGAAATTCCTGAAGTTATCAGCACTTCCAGTTAGCAAATAAAAGATGATGGGCGTCACGTCTTGAACCTTGGTTCCCCCCCCCCCCCCCATCCCTTCGAAAATATTCAACCAAGCGCCACAGATTATGGAAAATGTTCTTTGGCTGCACACACACTTACTCATGAAGGCAATGAGCTGCCGTGACAATGTATTCCTCGTTGACTAAAGTCCCTCCACAAGTCGATTCTCCAGATGATACATTGTATAATTGTACCTGCCAGGGCCAACGGTTTGTGGACTTGATTCCCGCCACTATGCGACTTCTACGGATGTTGCTGTCGTCTGCGCGAACCCCGCATATAGAGGGCGGTTGCCACTCTACTGTGAAAAACGAAGAGAGAAACAAACAAAATATCACAAATGTGCACGCTACTATAAAATAACAATACCAGAGTGTTTCATGTAAGGAGCACCTACTCTGACATGGACCGATTTATCCCATACTCTGTGTCATTCAAGCCACTGGAGTAATGAAGGGGTTGACAATGAGGACCGTGGTCTCACCAAAATGTGTACCAAAAATCTGTTTTTATGACAGATTTCAATTGCTAGGGAAAAGATTTGGTCAACTTGTGTCAGTCTGTCTATCTACGAGTAATGTCATGCAAAACGTGTGTCGTTGGTTATTCCTTGTACCTTACCCGAACGTTTTTTGTTTTTTGTTTTGTGGGTATATTTAACGCAACCTGTTCGATGGCAAAATGTGACAATAATAAAATGTTACTGCATCACAAACTAAGGAGGGGGTGGGGGGGAGGTGGGCATGATGGACCGCGGGTCGTCTGGTCTTTTTTTTTTTTTCGTAGGATGACAATGGAAAACTCGTGTTTGCATTTTTTTAAAATTTGTTTCAAAATCATGTTTAGGGTTAAATTTAGGATTAGTGGATTAGAATCAAATCGATAATTGTCTGATTCTATCATACTCCCGTGTTAGATAGCCGGGGTGACACAGGGGTCGCTGTTAGCTTGGAATAAAGGGTGTGGCCAATTTCCTAGAAAGTGACTAGTCCATTAGCATGATTCTTCCATTGCAAAAAAAAAAAATACCTGTGGATCAGACAACGTGTTCCTAAAAAAAAGTCAGTTACATTACACTGGTTGCAGGTTAAAGCGCAAAACATCTAGAAACAACACTGTCCAGTATTCGGTAAATTAAACAATACAGCAATTGAAAATGCAAAATTTTATAACGAAAGGTTCATGAAATATTACGTAACATGACACTGGAAAAAAAAATCAGTAATAAATGTAAACATGAACATGCATTTTTCTGTTAATTAGAAGCTGCTCGGTGAAACCTAAGATAGGATTTGGTTACATACATGATACAAAATGATGCTTCGTATTCCTTGAAATCCACCAAAGTAAACCACGGCAGTCACGTCATGTTCCACGTGCACTGTTTTAGTTTCACGTTAATTAGGTCACAGGTAGCAGGTTATATTTTGATATGGACCTTGCAGGAAATGATCTTTTGATACAGCAGTTCCAGTTTCCAAGTTTTTTGTTGCAAGTTTTACGACTCACACATACACACTTTTACATACATACAGAATCTCACACACGCTGAGAAAGTTTTTCTGTACTTTGAAAGGAAAAAAAGAATGATCTTAAAATCGATGGTTGATTAAGTTCAGAATTTTTTTTTTCTTATTTTGAATGATTTTGTTTGTCTTGTTCATGATATGTTTATGATCTGTTATTCGTCTGAATTTATAGTAATGTCGAACCATAATACACATGTTGTGTATTTTTGGATACATGTAAACCGTTCTCTCCTTGAGTTAAAACGCTCTTCAGGCTAACAAAATATGTCAATGAAGGGGATTAACTTTATGCGGAAGATGTTTAACTTTGTACACCAGTTTCAAGTAAATGAAGGAATATGTGCATGCGTGGCTTGATCTGAGTCCACAAATTTTGTTGGAATAAAGCCCTTTTACACTTTCCATAGCTTTTCAGGTTTTTTCTTTTTACTGAAAAGAAAACGTTTCTATTTACAAACCTTTCTCCTCATTTTGTTCTTGCAATAGCAGCTCGAGAATCTCGGGATAATCTGACGATGCTGTAATCTCCTCTGGCGCCCTCAATTCTACGGGTGACCATCCGGCCCATATTTGTCTCTTGAGTCTGTCCATAAGACTTATCCGGTCCAATTTGGTCTCGTGGTACGTTTCGTTCGGGATTTCGTCGGATTGCTATGGAAAAAAAATCAGAAGAAAACGTTACATTTAAGTCAAAGTCAACATAGAGTGAATTCCCACTTATTATTTACACTCGAAATAACATTACTTCGTTTGAAGTAATGTTCGTTTTGTAGCTCTTCAATTGAATACATTCGCAAGTATAACTTTTTAACACTCAATTCATGCACAACGGTAAAAAATATGACTATGTATGGTAGTGGTTGCACGGCGTCCAAAAGCTCTGATTTGGGTTCCCGTCATCCACAGTTTGTCGGATAGCCGACCCGAAAACGTAACTTAGGTTAGGTTTCGACTTCGTTGTGAAGTCATAATTGGACATTTTGCTTTGGACGTTAATAAAACGCCATGTATCATCATACGTTCGGCATAAAATAAAGTTGTTCTTTGTTAGATATTAATCAGAATTATGACACATGTACTAAGAACGTTGATGAAACTTTGAAACCGGTTAACAATTTCAGAATCGGATTCTGACGGCGTCGCTCTGGTAAACGGGTATCCGATGCAAACACTACTAATATTTGTCTTTTTTCCCCGATTATTTTAAGTGTAAAAAAAAGCTTAAGTTGACAAATTTGGTATATTTAATGATATATAAAAACCACACAATAGACTACTTCTATAGATGGTATGTGTGCAATATTTTCCATCGCCGATTGATATTAAGGCTACATCCTGTTGTATCGGTATTGCCTGAACAAATGCATGCGTCAATTGTGGGATTTAGTAATTGCAATAGTTTTACAGGTGGTTATAGTACTTGGTTCAAAACAGGTCAAACTTGTACATCAAGTTATAAAGAATTTGTCACTGTTTGACTCTTGACTTTGCAACGTAATTTATTTGTTATGATACCGATGACTCCCTCTTTGAAATTTCATTTTTTCATTTATTTTTTATCTGGTTTCGTGGGAGTTTGATCACTGATTATGCCCACACGTGCACGTGTGAAATCTGTCCCAGTATCTGCTATGTACGCAATGTACGCAGACGATCTTGTCACGGTTGAGAAGTCGGTGTATGGACTAACACAAAGCAATTAAGGTAGACCTGTCTTGAAATTTCTGATGTAGAGCAGTGACAAATGTAGACATTTTGGGGGGGGGGGGGGAAGTTCAATGAACTTACGTACACTAATATGAGATTGTGGTGGGACCAAATACGATGTCAACGAAAATTCGTTACGTAAGTTAATGCGGTCACAACAAATTAACAAGCAAGAAAAGTGGACAAAAGAACAAAAGAATGAAAAAAAAAGAGAATAAAGGCGTTACAGTGCTCTTGTGGGGTATGTATTGTTTTTCATTCCGTTTCATTTCAACCACATGCGAACACACACACAAAAACCAAACCAACTAGGTCTAAGGTATATATTGACCGTTCAAATTGAAGTCACAGTCCAAATGGCCAAATCTTTTAATACATGTTCCTTTTGTTTAAACACTGCGGCATCATCAGTTAATATTGTGCATCATTAGCATAACATACGCCATCATATCTGGTCCAACTGGTAATGAGACCTTTCGATTTTTTTTTTCATGTGACGTATCATATTTTATTCTTTTCTTGCTTACAATAGATCTTCAGTACAATATACATAACTGATATAAATTCAGCTATCTGAAGGTCAAGAATAATTTCTTTACAAAACTTTCCAAATTCAAATGATGCATCCTCCGAAGTTCATCGAATGCATGAAATTTTGAGATAAAATTAATGTCGATCACTTAGTATGGTGAGACTGAGTGACTACTGATTAAAGTTATTTTCTTTGAATGCCATGTTAGTGCATTTTAAAGGCATGCATCTTTAGGAAGTAGTGCTATTTAGCAGCTATTTCTCATGTTTAGATGCCTATAGTTAGTCGGTATCTTCTCCAGAGTTTATTTTACGGTATCTAATGCGGCCATGAAAGCCTGCTAAGAGTCTCTCCTTTTTTTGGTTGAAAAAAATAGATAATTCGCTCTCCAAAAATGTGCAGAATGGATCATACTTTCGAAGGCTGATTTTCATTTTTCGACAAAGAGCGTTAAGTAAGGTATTAGCTATTGTCCCTCGCGGGGTAGAGGTGGTGCTTTGTTTCACGGTGATACCGTCCCCGTGATAAAAGCTCTTCTTTATCCATCGCATCCATACTCATGTTGTAACTATTGTCTCTCATTGTACAAATTCATTACATTATGTACTCGACAATTTGCTGGTAGAGAGATAGATCTATTCCTGTCTGACAGATGAACTTGCAGTGTCATTTGTACCCACCGTTAGCCCACTATAAAGAAACCCTTCATTATTGTTGTAATGAAGCCAACCACTATACCAAATTGTTTACTTTCCTTTCAACGGCGTAAATTGTTGAACTGCAGGAAATGAGTTTGCCAGATTTCTTAGAAAAGGCTGTTGTTAGTAGTTTACTACCGTCCGGTACACTACAATACATAACATAAAACAATACGGACTTCCATGCATAACAGGTTTTGGAAAAAGGAAAATGATTTAGCGTGATACTTTCGACAAATTCACATACGAAGGTTTTAATGTAGTTGTCGAACACGAGTCCCTGTTTTCCTCAAAGGAAGAAAATCTTTCGACAAAATTGTGGTTATAGCATGGTCAGCAATGGATTTTGTTTTTGGCCAGAGTGTTATTCAAACCAGTTGCAGGAATAAGTCCTCCATGCAAAGTACAACGTGGCGTGTCAGTGACCCAGTCTGAGTTGAAGCTCAGCGAATTTGAAAGGCAAAAAGAGGTGATGTTGTCCCATGTTCCGCAAACAAACAACCAAACAAAATACAACAGAATGATTTTTGCCACAAATGAACCATACAGGCAGGAGAACAGTTATTTCAAGAAATATCGTGCAACGGCTACACACACCACGAGGATAGCATACACAATTTCGCTCGAAAGATGGAATTCGATATTGTTATTTCGGAGAGAAATTCCTCTAATAAAAAGCTAAAAAAGTACGTTTGAAAAGCTTATAGGGGCTTCTTAAGTTCTGAAGTCCTCATACCTAGGTGTTTGTTGTTGGGGACTTTATTTTTGGCAACTAAGTATTTCTTTGAAGAAACTCCATCAGCCTGGAACCATAACGCTTATATCATTGGAACGACCGTGTAAAACAATGCCCTCAGCGTCGTCATATTGTACTTTTCGCAACATAAACAAAATTCAATTATAAGTAATATCATTTGCACTTGGCACTAATTTTACCACAGTACATTGTCACAACGAAATGTCAAAGTAAGCTTGCCTCTTGTCCTTGCAAGTTAAAGGTACGTCTAACACTATTTTCTTCTATGGTGTTACTTGTACGTTTGAATTGAACTGTAATTGTCTTAGTCATGATGTGGGGCAGTATTATTGCAAGTCAGTTTTCCGTGACATAAATGCGTGTAGTACTATTAAAGCATTACGAGGATGTTGAACTTAACTTCCCCATGTCACACAGCATAGCCTTTATAGCTTGGTCTACGCTGGCCTATCATCTGGCACAATTGACATCAAAAGGTACAGGCTCCGTTGCCTAACGATACCAAGGATATACTAACATCTGTACGCTTAGTTAAACAGCCTCATAATGAAAGGTGGCCAGGAACTACAGCCTAACTGTGTTGACAAATGGTATGAGGGTATACCCCAGTTTGACAAATACTTGAAAATGGCATTCTTTTCTGATAAACAAAATTCCACACGGTTCTTAGAAAAGAATCATCCATGCGTCTAGATCCATATAGTCCATTAACAAAAGTTAGTAACTGTTTTGTTTGCGTTTTCGGTCCGTGTGTCAATATTCTACGACCTCCCGTGGAAGTTTAATTATTTGACTTAACAGCTATAAGCCGTACACGAGGCATTTAATATAACTCTTAGCGGTTCTAGGATTAGTTCTTTATGTTCGCGTTTTTATTGGCATATTTTTACTTTTTGTTACATTTTATTTTTTTTTTGTTTAGTTTAAGGAACATCAAAAGAGGACTTCAGTTCAGTACACCGTATTGTTACTTTATTCGAAATTCCAACGCGCTTTGTGTGCAGTAGTCTACAGAACAAGGCTGTGTGTAATTGAACTCGTATGTGATAGCAAAATCCACAACAGGTCTCTCATTTCATATCCTCGGTGGAGGCATATATTCAAAATTATTTTTCATATTGTTATTATTATTATTATTATTAAGCGTTTCCATTTGTGGAAAATATCGAATTAAATGGAGTGTGGGCAAACTAAATGAAAACCCCAAATTTGAATCTATGTCCCCAAGTTTAAAATTAAGGTCAGTGACCTCTGAGGCAAACGTCTGACATAGAAGTGAATATTGTAATTTGCATCTAACAAAAGCCTGCGTTCTTATTTTAAAGGCTCAGTGTCACGATAAATGAGTATAAATACATCTAAACCTAACCCTTTTTTTCGTGTGACAATTTTCGTATAAACTATTGTGGTGGTACCGTATACGATTAAGCCAGAGTAAGTTATTCTTTATATTTTATACAGTTGATAACATTGTAGTATCTCGTACTCGCAATATGATAGGCCTGTTTACTGCAAAAATTGATAGAAGTCAAATTGTAGGCCACCGGCATGTCATGCGTCTTCAATAAACACCTTTCTAAAAGAGCAAGGACACAAATGTGGACAGAGACAACCTAGACGTCCAATGAGGGTGATTATTTACAACGTTTTTGTTACCAAAATATCTCATCACAATGCATGCGGTCATTTGACAATGTATGGCAGATTCATCTTTTACGACAACGGTTTCTGAAAGTCCAGAGTGTGAAATTGCAAACTGAACCTCAACATGATATCTTTCACCCCATTGTATGTATTGGTAGTAGTTTTGCGAAAAGTTTCCGAATTAACTACCCATTTAATAGCAATTGTGGTCTTACCTCTGCATGAGTAGGGTGATAAAATGATGTGAAAGATTTATGGAGACGTTAAATCATGCATAGCTAAATCATACGTTGACATCTTAATGGCAAGATGTGATTTTTTGTGACAAAATAAGAGGTCTAATTTTACCGTGACCAGTAAAGCGACCAAAAATTGATAAACAAAATAAGTTTAAAGGTAATAAGCAGTCATCCATACTTTATTTTGAAAAAATAATCATCAAGATCTTGCAATTCCCTACTCATATCTCTTGTAAGAATTTTTCATGATGTCGTTGAATATCAGTACTACATAAGCAAGCTATTATGCTGCAAAATTAAGCAATTCAACAACAAAAATGATATCACATAAGAACCAATCATTAAGTAGTGTAGAGGAGTATGCGAATTCAGTTTGGAGTGACTGTATTTTCCCTTGAAG
The DNA here is from genome assembly GCA_021234535.1 of Stichopus chloronotus. Classification (NCBI taxonomy): domain Eukaryota; kingdom Metazoa; phylum Echinodermata; class Holothuroidea; order Aspidochirotida; family Stichopodidae; genus Stichopus; species Stichopus chloronotus. The sequence continues at coordinate 6,803,381 of CM037844.1, forward strand.
CCAAAGGCAGTATCTACAACACATACTGTTAAGGCGATGACAATACCAACTACCTGTTTCAAAAGAAATATAAAAAAAAAAATTATGGCCTATAGATATGCTTTACACTAGCAGCTGGTAGGCAACCAGTGAAATCAAGTCGGACCGCCTAAAACTGTCTGACGTCACACCGCACGACACTTTGTAGCACTTAGTTAACCGTTTTCACTGCTTCCGTGAGCAATTGACAGGAATAAAAACATTTTGACACTTACCCTTGCTGAAAAGATACCCGCATTGGCTTGTTCCGGTGCCGACAGACACAACAGGAATATTACAGCAAATAAGTACGTAGATCTCGAAAGAATTGTCCCCATGTTATCGTTAAAAGCTGTAATTAAAAACAATGCCAGAAACTAATTAAATAACCAAGAAAGGATCACACTGTATTAGATCCTTTTCGATCACGGAAAAATTTAAATAGGGGAAAGATACGTTATCGAGCTTTTCAAGTGTATACGTTCCAGTACATTTCTAACCGGGAACTGAATACACAGCCACCTATTCGAACTGCAAACGTTGCAAATTCACATACACCATACATAAGATCTGTAAGTCACCGAGTATTTGGATATAATGGAATCAGCAACACCGTACCGTGAAAACCACAAAGTATTATATAAACAACACTTAACGGACTTTAGAACTTTTAAATCGCTTCTTCTTCACCACCTATCTGTTTTTATACTCTCCAATTGAGTCTTTTATTTTTTCCTTTTATTTCTTTTTTTTTTTCACAAAAGAAACAGGATTAGCCTGTACCGAAAGACAGAAGATGCCAAGGGTAAGGGGCTTGATTTTGATTCAGATGGAACTGGTTTTTTATTTAAAAAAAAAAATAAGTGGTCAAAAATTTACAGTGCTGTAGATGGTTACAAGGCTGTGATTAATTGCTAAAAGTAACTATAAAAGTTCACCTTTCGCCCCAATAAAAAACGGAGGGCAAAACGACACATTTTTTTAGCAGGAAACTTGTCAACTGTACTCATGGTAATGTTATACTATTGGTTCGTTCTTGAAACTGTTTATACCTATACTTCCCGTCTGCGTACAGTCATATGATGAAACTGTAAGACTATCACTGAGAGCTATCTGGTCAGTGGAAGTTACAGAACTGAGGATATGATCAGGTGAATACTAAATGCGTGGCATGAAGGCAAGATTAAGTACAGGTTACATGTAGGCCTGATATAGTCCTACATAAGTTGACGACAGATTTTGCATTCTGGTATATATTTTATTCGATTGTATTTTTTTTGTATATATATTAAAAGCATGCTGAAACTCACTAAATAAAACAGACAGACAGAATAAAAAAAAAACAATTGGGTTTTTTTTTTTACGAGACGTGAATTACATCTGACTTTGAAATTACAGAGACTTCGCATAAATCTGGAACATTTTATAGATTTTTTCAATGGATCATTCTGGTATATACAAAATCACAATTGACATTGTGCAATAACAGTGCTAGGAAAACAAAACAAACCTCCACAAAGAAGAAAACGATACCAAGAAAAGTGTCAAATAAAATGCTTTTTTTAGTGCAACAGATAAAAGACCAAAAAAAAAGAAAAAAAAAACAAAACACACACATCACACCTTTTGCGTCTGGTCCCACCTGTCAAGTCCCTTGCGTAACTCCTTTTCTTGTCCTTGTACTGCTTCTTCTACCCGATGGTTTTGTCGAAATAAGTTCTTAAACACGATCCTATAAGGTTCCAAGGGCGATATGGACCTTGTTGTTGAAGTAACTACAGAAGACAAACCTTTCTGTATAAATAAAAAGTTTCAAGTGTTTTTTTTTCTCTTTTTTTTTTTTTAGCAATGAATACAAAAATAGTCCTTGTGAAATCGAACTAAGGATTGTCCTGTTAGCACAAGAGAACAATCGAAGTTCACCGCATCCTCGTAAGTGTTATTATCTACTAGGCTACTTGTTCAACTGCGATTATATACCTCGCGGATGCTAATCAAACAAAAATTCCCCCGCGATGACGTCAGGTTTTAGGTGGCCGATTTACTTCGCGCCCTTTGTTTGTCGGTCGAAGTGTTCCGGAGGACAGGTATTCCCTAAGTATCGCGCATGACGGCTGCAGATACCGTTTTTCTGTGAACAGAAATATCCGTTTCAAAACACACTGAGTGAAAGTAAAGATGATATCTTATTTCTAGCTGAATGCATGAGTAATTCATATCGAGCGAAGCTGTGAAAAAAAAAATGCTCTTCTGATCAATCAGTTAATCCAAATTATTCGCCTTGTGCTATTTCTGGAAATGTGTGGATATCTTTATCAGCAAGTGTTATGAATGAACTTGATTTCGGGAATCTTGTAATTTCTAAAACGTCATTGCGCCACACGGTGTGTACGTGATAAACGTGAAGCTATCACAAACACTTTTCCATTTCAATGCAACCCTCAGTTAACGAAGGGCTTAAAAACGTGTACGTTGCACAAGTGACTTAAGTCGTAAGTTGACAAATGAAATGCACTGTAATAGCCTGAACATGTTTTGCCCATCATGGTACACTACATTGCACATAGGCACTACCTACATATCAGTATTGCTTGAACTGTTTGTAGAGCTGTATGCGTTTGTAAGCTATAACTGCTTCGTTACAGACCCCCCGCCGGCCCCCCCCCCCCTCTCCTCTCATGTACTGCTTGCGACTGAAGGATGAGGATGAGGTGGTCAATTGGGCGATATGATAAACCCAAGTCGTCAGTTTCTATGTCTCTGCGTTCTGTATTATGTAACACATGTGCTTGCTTCCCCATTCGAAATTTAATACCAAGCTCAGAAATACGTTGTAATATTGCGGCGCAGATAGCTAACATGTGCAGATTATTCTTACGTGACGTTTTTAGTGTCAATACAAACATGTATTTTACCTGTAATCTTCTGATAACAAGTCAACCTTTTTTAATTCGATCGAAACCGTATAGTTTGTACGTATATTACGGTATTCAAGTGAAAGGCCAAGATGCTTTGGACTGATAGTAGGGACCATAATACCCTATATCGAAAGCATTTAGCCCATACCCCAATGTATTTCAGTTGTTTACCAGAACTCATACCAATTTGATATAAACGTTAACACTTATAATACAGTTACCTTACCACATCAACACACAGTTACTTCATCGGTTGCGAGAGTTAAGGTAATGCAGATTCTGCGCATGCTCTGTCGGACAGGATGCGGACAGAATGATTGAGCGTGTCTGCGCAATCGCAGTTTGTTTAATTTTTTTGCAAATGTAATGACCTCAAAGAACTTTTTTTTTGCGTTTTGATCAATCTCTCTTTCTACTATCGTGCATTTAAATGTAATACGAGAAGCCTTTAAAACCAACCAAACGCTCGTGAGTGAAAGAGGCTTCCGAAATAATATTCAACGACGGAAGTAACTTAGGAAAGTGACAAACCAGTTCACCGTTTTCTTTTGAGCGAATTAATACACCCACGTGTTTAATTATGAGGCGGAGACTTCAGGAGGGTCAGTTTGTAAGTCCACGAGAAACAAATAAAGGGACTTTGTTCTTTTGCACGATTTAATCTATACTTAGCAACTGTGTTGCATAAACTATGTAATTTGTTTGGAATATAGTTTGTTGCATGTTTATTTTCTTGCGCAAACACGACTTCACGATCGCAAATGAACGAATAAAAATAATTCAAAATGGAAGCTCACTTGTCACCTCTTGTTATAGATAGATGTAGCCAATTAGTCATAACCAATATTGAGAACAGGCGCAGAGTTCTATGTTAGCATTTGGAATGTCAGTAATCCGATCTGCATTTACAGGGACCCTCCAGTTAACAGCGTATTAAGCGGTACCTCGATTGTCATAGTTATCAGGTTATATCATTGAGGTAAATAATGAATGTGCAGTTTTAATGTACTGCTCGTTAGTCAAGTACGTTTTGCCAATTAAAGTCTACATTAAGAGGGTACTTACACGCGACGAAAAATTAAAGCTACCTTGAAGTTGTAGTAATACATTTGCAGACATCATTTCATTGATGAAGATATGTGTATACATACGAAGAGAGACTAATCATTTTTGATAGAACCTAACTGCATGAAGTTGGAGAGACAATAAAGATCAATATTTGCCTTTTGATGACATTAATTTCGTCGAAAGGATATACACTCTTCTTTCGCTGTGTGTAAATAAGGTATAGGGCAGTCATATATGAACGCCGATGGTAAGGTATAGATTATTGTCTAAACATGTATGTGAATAGATATTCAAATCACTTACATAGGTCGAGACCAATATTACAATAGCAGATGTAACACCAGCACCTGCATGAAAAACAAAGATGGCTCGGGAGACATTGCGCGGACAGTTTATGTTACTTTAAACAAAACAAAAGATTTTAGTAAAGTATTTGCTTTTACAAGTTATATAATTATCTCCCAAATACAGGACAGAGCATGCATGTTAACGCCTAGAAAAAGTTTTGGTTGATGGGACGTGCACGAAATGAGTGTAAGAAAAAAAAATCCCTTGGCTGTTATTAATTACTTAGGCAGGGAGCTAGACTCATGGGCTCAGAGATTTTGCCCACTGAAAGTATCAAAGTGATTGTGAGCTGTGGTTCAATCCTATGGAGTAAGCTCCGATCTGTCCTTTTTTAGTGTGAGCTATGTTAGAAGGTGTAGGAAATTATCGAGCCCACTTGCAGAGAAATTTTTCCTTTGTTTACTAGTGTGCATAGGGATCACGGTAAGGTTTTCGTTCACCATCACATATACATATGGACACACAGTCATACCGTTTCTCACACATTAAGGTGAACCCCCCCCCCCCCCCACCTCCTCACCGTTATCCGTTTGGCTCTATCTGATTACTGCTTAATGTACTAGTAGCCAGAATCAATCAAATAGAACATTACAGCTCTGTGAGATATTTTTGTTTCGGTTTGAGTTATTTTTGATCCATGTTCAATCCTTTGTACAAATCATTTCCCTTTACATTTCCCGATAGGAAATAGGCCATCCATTAATTCCAATGCAACTTCATAAGCTTTTAGTTTCTGAGAATGCTGACCATCCTTCAAGTGAATGAACACTAGTAATGTTACACCGTGAGAAAATCTAGTACGTAAATGTAAAAACAAAAATCCACAGATCTACAAGATTGTCAAGTCCTATCGCAAAATAGTCTAGAGTAGAGAGGGACCGATGGTCACGTGGGATGAGTGGCTAACAAACATTCAATTAAGAAGAAAGATGGGCGCCGCTATCCCACGCACATTTTAAGTGTGACATAGGACAGTTTGAAATTCTACTTATCTCTCCCCTCCCCATGGGCCTCATCATCTCTTCACCCCCTGAAATCAGCATGGAGTGACAACTTCAGGATGCTACTCCTTTCTTTGGGACGGTCCAAACTGGTGGTACGGTGATATAAGGGAGAGGTCCAAAAAGAGAAGCCGCCTCCCTTTCGAAAAAAAAAATAATAATAATTCTATGACTGAATGCGTCCTCAGATGCGATTTGCTGCAACAAAAGTGTACAATTTTGAAGGTAACTTTCTTCCAAAAAGATTTCACGTTTCATTCCTTACACTTATATCTCTAGCTAAATCGTATAGCAATGTCCTAGTTGACATTTTGGGCTGGTCCATGGCACCGTTTGTACCCCTCGGATTCGGCTGTGAGGTGGACCGTTTTGACGGGACCTCCCGGAATTAGTGGCTATTCATGGTCAGGTTACTACCAAACACTGCGGGATCGAGTCCAAACAACGTGGTCACGATAGTGATACTTAGTGCCACATTTACCTAAATTTATAGATTTTGATTAAAGTACTCAATTCTGACTTCATTCTTCTTTTTCTTTTTAGACGGGGCAAGTAGGAATTAATCTTTTGTAACCAGAACATTAACTCATAGCTCGAGATACCAGTGCGCGATCAGGCTGTAGCTTGTCAGCTACACTTAGGTGGTAGGCCAACTGATGTGGTACTTTAAAATGGAAAGGCTGGTATTACATCTCGTCTTGTGGGAAATATTTTGAGTGTGGCGATAACGGGAAGCGCAAAATTGTCCGCAGAATTTTTCGGCAATTTTTTAAAGTTATCGAGCATTACTATAAAAGAGTAAGTGTTGGTCATCCCCCCTGTTCGCATTTTGTGAAACTTCTCATTGTCATATCCATAGTTTAAGGACTTACGTAGGTGTGACGTCAAAGACATATTCTAACATCATCAAGATCAGCATATATTGTACGTTGTGCAATGTATATATCGAATGACGGTGAGATACAACGCAGATGTATTATATACCATAGACATGCAACGCTGCCTGTTTTCTTCCGCGATGTGTTTTTGTAACTCGCCAGGACCATCATCGTTGTGGGAGGCTCTCACAACGAAAGCACGAATAGGGAAGCCCGCTACCACGATAGGAAGTGGTAACATTATAAAATATTTTCCGTTGACTAACAAGTAAATTTGGTCGGTCTTTTATCGCCTGGCTTGACTCAGATATGTGAATCACATCGGTGACATTGTAAGGTCATCGTGAATGGATTGTACTAACTGACCCACACATTAAAAAAGAGAGGAAAGAAAAAAAAAATAATAACAGCAACAAACGGAACCACGCGTAGGCCCTTCATGTCAGCTGACAACTCCAAACGTTGTCATAAGCTTTTGCTACATTTGACCCCGATTTTCACACGGGACTGTGAACTATTCCGTCTTAGGCTATTTTGCATTGAAAATGTCACATGTCGATTTTGACGCAATCTCCAAATTTCTGATGTATTTTGCAAATAAAGTTTCGAATGGAAAAATCCTTCTACGTGTTAGGTATTATGTAGAGCTCGTCAGTGAAAAGGTCTTTGGTCAATGATAAATGAAACAAAATGTGAAAAAAGAACGAAAAACGACATGAATTGGGGGTTGCGTGGATGTGTCTTTTCTTTTAACTCAATTGATGAAATGCGTTAGTAACGTTAGTTACGTGGACGTTTGTAACTTAAAGTGATTGCAAGTGTACCCTAAATCAGAAGGCCCTGTGTTTGATCTCAAGTTTTTCTTTATGTTTGAAATGTACAGGAGAGGTTGTTAATGTACGGAATACATCATTCAATGAACGAAAATGACGATAACTGCTTTGAAAAGCAATGGGAACGGCATGAAAACAGCAAAAAAGAGAAACCATATTTGAAAAATAAAGGTTCTTGCAGTGAGCACCTACGTAATGATGCAACAGTGCACGTCTCGCTATGGTGCAGACTCGTAGGGTGAGTAAAAGTGCCTGATTTTAGTGCGAGTACAATCTCATGAGTACGAGAACGAGTACAACCTCATGAGTACAATTATGTGTACAATTTCATGTGTGCGAGTATATACATGGCCATGAGTTGGACTACATTCCTATGAGTACAAGCATGGACATTTGTATACCAAAAATGAGCAGTTTCTTTCTGTTGATACATTGACTTTGGACGAGGAGCATGATTGCAACAAGTTAAGTCAATTAGTTCTCATAAAGAGTGTGATAAAAAAAAAAAAAGGTGACAATATTCTGAAATTTGGTAAAGAAAGTTCATTACGCCTATTGGTGAACATGGTAGCCGCAAGGTTTCAAAATTTCCTACGTAAGAAAGTAAAGTGTTAAAAGCAAAAAATGGAATTAAAGGAGCATTTCAACCTTTAAAATTGACGGGACTAACTGTCGCACGTGAGGGACGGACAGGTTTGAGTCGAAGAAAATTCCAATTGAATTTTTTCTAAAGGTGGTATATTACCCTAAAAGAGCAAAATGGGTGGTTGGATACTAAATGTACTCACTAATTTCTGAAAAAAAAGATGAAGTTTACTTCTCAGAGAAATAGCGGGGCGTATCATAGTTTCAGTGTAGGAAATGTGTCTGTCCCTCTAGCAAAATAACCCGAAAAGGTTTCCTTTTTTTTCCCTGGAAAACTATCAGCTGAAAAGTTCTCAAAGGTACCATATCTATTGACAACTGTAATCACATATCCCATTAAAATTGGCAAAATTTTGTCAAATGAATTGAAAAGGAAATATTTAACTTTAAAATTGTGAGGGACAGACACTGAACATCCCTCCTGCGTTTGAATTGTGCGGAAATGTTCGTCACCTCACGTCACCTCATGGCCATGCATCAACAACAGTAGAAAACGTTACAAAATCTTATCTTAGAGACAAGCCATGCATGAATTGTATTCAATAACACTCGAATGGATAAACCTAAACTTCCTGAAATGAAATTATGATCACTGTCCTGATTTAAAGGTTTGTCCGTGCCCCACGCCCCGGCTTGCTTATCCCATGCATATCCAGTGCCCTCCCCCTCAGTTAAATAAATGCCGGTGCACGTTTTTCATCATAGGTCATACTTAGGGTCCGACATTGCTCCTTCTTATTTGCTTAATTGCTTTTAAAGATATGTCAAAGTTTCCATAGAATTTCACACATTGTAGAACAATACCAATACCTTCATTTTTTGATGAATTCGGGAGGTCAAAAAGTTGATGTAACTTATTAAATTCACGCAATGTGTTTTGGCCGGTGGATTGTAAATTTTTTTTCACAGATCAGACTGTTGACTAAAAATACTGTAATGATACAACTACACATAACCAGTATTCTTGGAGACATCAATTACAACATTAATGTTCTCACAAGAGAGACGGAATTGGATCACGCTCTAAATTTCCCTTAAAGCGCATGTAGTAAAATTAATTCCGATATGATGATGCTGTCCATAAGTATTAAAATTAGCAATTCCAAGTGACGGACAAAGTGTTTCCCTGCATGGCAGGACCATATACTATCATTTAGCAAAAGCATATTTATAACAAGAAAAGAACCTTTCTGCATAATTGAGAGTGAAAGAAACCAGGAAAGCAACTATAGGGCAAGGTTTGAGAGCTGTACAATGTGAACGGATACATCTTTTCACAGATAGTTAGTATGCAGTTCTGTGCATAATGTTTGGGAATCACCAAAAATGTCTTGCATATATGCAGAAAAGAAAAGGATAAAATTTGTTTCGACTTCCTTATTAATCAGCTTAATTAGCAAACACATGGGTGATTAAAGTGATTGCATGTGTATAGCCAAAAAGCTTAAACATTGAAATTTTACCTCCAAAAGTTTGGTAAGGCTTTTCATTGCACCATTCAGACAATCTGGGAAAATAAATAGGTTTCAATTGGTAAATTCTGCCATATGATTTCAAGTTCTTCTGACATAACGACAAAAAGTATAAAATACGATAATGCAGTGGCCGACAGTTTTCATTCAAATCAACTGCGTGCTTCTTTGAACAAGCCAATGGGAAGTAAACTAGTATTGAATATTCAGGTAGTCAAAACAACTCAGGATTACTGACGTCGCAACGTTGTGATCAGTTTGTAGGTTATCGTAAATACAGTGCTTCCTCTTAGCAAATACTAAAATTCCCGACACCGACCAAGGAGCGACGACTTAGGTATATGTTTGTGATACACCAGTGTGACCTTCACTGTTGCATATTCATTACGCAGTCCGCTCATAGTAAGAACGGTTAATTTTCAAATATGATTTCTGTTTTTTACTGTTTTTTATGCCAATCCCGTCGCTTTTCTCTCATTTTCCTTCATTGAAAGACGTAGTCTGTCTATGCACAACCTCGCATGTGCATTTAGAAAAAAAAAGAAAAAGTTAAGATCAATATAATCTTATCAATTCTGGTTTTTTCAGTATACACACGCAATCACTTTAATAGCATGCGCATCAGAAACGTAGGAAAGGTCAACCCTGAGTATGACTAAAAAGTCTCGAGTATGAATAAGCCTCGAATACCGGTTCAAAGCCTCGAGTACGAGGACGAGTACCTAATTTTAAAATTTGTAGAGTACGAGTACAAAGCCAATGAGCAGGAGAACAGAAAAGTGTTCCCTAGTACGAGCACCTCTACTCGAATACCGTAAGTCTGCTATAGTGTATAACAAAAACATGCTACTCAAGTCCTTGTTCAGTGTTGTTCATTCAGTGATATTGGGAATTGTAGTATTATGAAAGGAAGCACTGCACTGTTTTAACAAATAACCTAAAAATTTATCACCTCATCACGGTGACTTTGGCCAGCTGTTTTGACGAAAGCTGAATATCTATTGCTAGTTAACCTGTCACCAATACATTATTGTAGTTCGCAATTTTTGTCACTATGTTTGAAGAATCTTACCTACTCATGCAATTACGGTAGGTCATGTACTCTTTCACCCTTTTTTTCTGGTTATCATATCCTCATATTTTATTGAATGTATCATATATAACCCTTGCTGTGCACGTGCTTAGAGCGCGTTGATAACTGTGCCTAGTGATGATCGTGCGTGAAACAGCGTTGTTACACAAATATAATTCGTATCGTACTTTGCCATGTAATATACAATTCTGCTTCCAGCACTGCTCACTTTATTTTGGACAGTATACGAATAGATTTAATATACAGTGTAGATACAAAATTTATAGAGCCCAGCTTTTATGCTAGCATGCATGCCTAAAGAAGACAAAAGACATGTACAGATTTACTTGGGGAGGACAAAGTAAACGACACACGGAAACTTTACACATGCAACTCATAATAATAGTGAAAAAACTTTTGAAAACGTTTTGACTCAGGATCCCATGATGCGGGACATAAAATGAATTTCAAAACTTCGGTTCACGAAAGGAGAAAGCCCTTGTCCCGAACTTCGTCTTTATCATTCGAACAAAGGGTAAATTTGGAAGCATATCAGAGCAAAATATAATGATAACAATTTTCAAATGATCAGTTGCATTATAATACGTATTCATGAAAGACGAAATGGTTTTGAAATGAATACGATTTTTCACAGGAAGACAAATTAAATGTAACTTCTCAAGAACGTCCATAACAAGCATATTCAGACTCGACATGAGACTATACTTGTGAGCTTGTTAAGCAACCAGACTTTATTATTCAAACGCTCTCCAAGAATTTTGGCGAGGTGTGGATGTGTCATGCATCTCTGTCATGCTATCTATGCAGTAGGATGAAGCATGGATCTGCCATGCACATCTGTCATGCTATAAATGCAGTACGAAGAAATATGAATCTGTCATGCTTATCTGTCATGCAATCTATGCAGTACGATGAAGTATGGATCTGTCATGCACATCTGTCATGCTATCTATGCATAACAATACAGTATGGATCTGTCATGCATATCGGTCATGTGATCTACACCTTACGATGAAGGATGGATCTGTCATGCAACTTGTCATGCTGTCTATGCAGTCTGATGAAGTATGGATCTGCCATGTACATATTTCATGGGATCTATGATATAGATAAGTACATGAATCTGCCATTTGTATTTGTCATGGGATCTATGCATTACTGTTACGAAGCATGGATAGGCCTTTGTCATGTACATCTGTCACGGTAGCTGTCCGTTACGATGAAGTATTTTGCTCACCAAATCTCTTGAAATGATTTGATCTGTACATCATACCGACGTGATATACCCTATGAAATATTTACACGAGTTTAACGTTGATGGAAGAGATAAGGTCAAGATTTGACATCGCTTGAGGTCCCAACTCATCAAAGCTCTCAGAATTTGACAAAGCTGCCACTATATATAACACGTATTATATATTTCCTAACAAAGCTAAAGCATATTTATACATACAAGTAAGTATGTACGTCATGTACGGCCCCTGAGCCGCGTAAAATATTGATGACAATCTGACTCCTGAAATCTTACCTTATGTGACTACAAAGTATAACCGTATGCTAGTATATATATATGTATATATATATATATATATATATATATATATATATATATATATATATATATATATATATATATATATATATATTATGTAACGTTATTGTTGTAAAGAAGTAAATTGTACTAAAACGTTAACGATCGTAATCGTAATGTTTTAAATATTTCATCATGTTGAGCCATTGATATATGTGCAACGGTGATGTCAGTATAATTTCATCTTTACAAGACCTTCTCTAGACTGACAGCAAGCATGATAGTTGCAGATTATACACAGCAGATTTTATTGCTAAATCGAGTTATCGTTTCTTAGAGAGGAATAACTCAAGGTCATTTGTCGCTTTTAAGTCAGTTGATAGATATGTTTTTTCCCCATTTCTTTCTAAACGAAAGGTTTTATTTTCTTTTATATAAGGCCATATTAGAGAAAGAAAGAGAGAGATTAATATTGCTTATTCAGCGACGTAAATCGCAGCCATTTATTTCATAATTTTAATAGGATTTTTTCAGCCAAAGGACAGTATAACATAAAACATTAATCACGTCTTCTCGAATCGATTAAGCGTTATTACAGAAAGTCACTTTTCCACAAAACGCTTGACTCGAATTGAACGCTAAACTGTTTAAATATTAAAATAGCTATCCCTTTATCTTTTTACATGTCTATTGCGTTTATTTTTGAGAGTGAAAATTTCCACTGTATGTATGTATGTATGTGTGTTTTTTTTCGCAACCCTGCTGAGTTTAAAGGTTTCAACAGTGTGGAGGGTAAATTTATAAAGACTATTTTTGTTTAAGTGAATAATTTGATGTTTGAGAGTGACTGGCGTTACTTTGTTTGTTTTTTTTTGTTGTTGCTGCAACTACCGTATGCGTAGGGAATTAATGACAGTATAAACGTTTTTGTATTTTACTGACTTGGCAATATAGTATATGGGTAAATGATGCAGATGTGCTATATAGCTATATATACATATAGCTATAGCTGTATGCAATGGATTGCGTTAGGGTGTGATGTAAAGTGACATGCATGGTGGGATAAGTCAATTAGGATGAAATGTGTTGTCACATGATTTACGAAGCGATGAAAAGTGATGGGACACCATAACGAAGAGTAAAAGTAAGTAATTTTAAAGGAGTAGAAATAAAAAAAGGAGTGAAAATAAGAAATAATGGAATTGTGCATATGGCACGATTTTGATGAGTTGTTAGATGATGTGGTACGATGTATTGCGATATGTTGGCGTGTGACAAATTAAACAAAGATTAAGAACGTGGTTCCGTTATTTTACGAAAATGTACTATATCAGAATGTCATTACCCTAAGAAGCACACTTAACAAAATTTGAAAAGATTTCATAAGTTTGCTTACACTTTGTTTCAGTCAATGTAAGGGAAAACATTCGCAACTGCTTTCCAACTGAAGTGATTTCTCAAGATCTAAGAGGGAATTAAATTTGGAATGAAATCCTTTCGGATATTGTCATATTTGTCAGGAATAAACATTAATACAAAATATACTTCTTGAGGCGACGTATTAAATGTCTCATTTCTATATAAGGTAAAGTTATTTGGAGAGGAATCCTCGTCTGGCCTCCGCATTAATCTGACAGACAACGTCACCGGTTCGAGGTATTATACTTCTGTCTCTTTAACAAGTACTTTCTGCACATAAACTCGTTGTTATTCCTACCTTCTGTAGATAGCGTCGATTAATGAAACCTCACTAGTTGGATTTATTCTTATCGATATGTTTCAATCCGGAGTAACGAAGATATTTTCAAGTGGGCAAATTTCAGATTTTTTGTATTTGCAGATTGGGGGGGGGGGTGGGGATTCAAACTATTTCGCAGAGCAGGGGCAATCCTGTTACAGTTTTGGAGTGGGGAGGGGTGTAAATGTCTAAATAGGGACTCTTGACACTTTTTGTCAAGGACAGCACCTTACTTTGATTTTTTGTTTGGGGGGAGGTACGGGTTGGGAATAAATTCTTCCTTTACGTAACCACCAGGTAGCGTCGGCCATCTTTAGAAGGTAGACCTCGTTGTGTGCTGAGTTATAACTTACTTCCTTTGTCACTGAACTGGTTAAATGGTTAGTCTGTTGAACAAAGCAAGAATTTTTTTCACGCGTAGGTGAAATCTTCACTATGATTGTATACTTGTTTTAGAAGAAAAATTATATTATATTTATTGAACTAACAATTACATAAATTTGAGCAAAAGAAAACAGAAGGATTCATGACATAATTTTGATTTCACTCATCCAAAGAAGAAAATCGTGTTCGTAAAATATATTTAAATCGGAGTCTTGATAACATTTCCACATTAAAGTTCTTTCGACTGTTGACAAAATGTTCCAATGGTAAAATTTTCGTGGACAAGAACAAAATTAATGTTATAGAAAGAGCAGGAAGCTTCTAAAGAACAGAACGTCTGTTTGCTGATTATACCAAAGACATCTCTTCTAAGCACTCGTCCTTTGTTTTTGTTTGATTGTATTTTTGTACTCATCATGATGATATGTATTCTCGAAATTGTTGTTATATTTTTAAAAGAAAATAGGTCACTATAAAGTAAATTCTAATGTTGGTAAGAAGGTGTCGATTGCTATTTTGCATCAGGCAATTTGTGGAAGAATTTTTCTGTATCCGTTGAGAACAATATTTAGCCCCTTCAGAAAATCCTGTTTACCAAGGGCGAATTTTCCCCAACCATACAGTTCCCTAAAATGTACTCCTCACGTCAGGAGAGAATCGGATACCACACATATAATATAAAGACCTAAGAATGTCACCTCACATATATATTCTGCTTTCAACGAAAGCATCATTAAGTGGTATCTTTATATACATGCTGACTTTTACATCAATTCACCTCAATGAAATCTACAAATTTAATGTTTTTTGTTTCACGAGTTATCACACGTCAGTGGAAGGAATAACCTGTAATAAGGACATTACACAAAATTTATTTCCCACTTTTAGAAAATATAAAAAAAAGCAAAAAAAAATTATCATCCTGACAGATTACAAGTACCCGATCGTTTAGTTTGATTAACGATGGCGTTAATTTACTCATGATTGGCCATCCATTTCCAGCAATGAAAGACTGCTAACAGTGGAAACCGATTGCAGATCGATTTTTCGAACCCACCGTCGTTTCTCTCTGTTAGTTTGATTCGTTCCTCTGAGTTAAAGCATCCACGGTCATGATATCATCACAAGCACCGAGTACCATCTTTATTTTAAATTGAAGTTTTGTGTTTTGTTTTTTTATAGTCATCTAGAACAAAGAAAGGTCTGTTTCGCTATGCATGACTAGTTAACTTGTAAATATTATAGAGCTTAAGTAAGGTAAACGAAATAAACATTGTTGTAAACGGTGGCGGATAAGATGTAATAGACCGGTAGAGTTATGATGCTGGACAAATAGGCTATGACGCATGGCGTCATTACGGTATGTCGTTAGGGAAATGTTTACACCTGGAATATAAAGTGACCATGAAAATGACCTCTCTAATTGACGGTTGCTTGAAATGATATACGAAGCGTTAACACTGTGACACTAGAAACTTAGATCTGAAATTCAAAACTAGCAAGAACTAGAAACTAGAATGTAAGGTCTCTGTAACGAAAGAGAAAAAGATGACAGCTATCAGTGAATCCAGGTGAAGTGGGTGTGTTGGGTCGGGAGCATGAGTATTGTGTTATTGCGAAGTGGAATGTGACCAAGTGCAATGACAAACAACTCACATAATTTGACTGTCACACCTCTCTACGTGACTATGAAGAATGACTATCTGGCCAGCATTGGCCACGATTTTATGTCTGTCTCTAACAAAATAGCCTATGCCCATTGACTCTCTTGGTGGTATACGCTTAGGTGATGTGACTCTTTTTCATGTGATAGTTAGATGGGAGAGAGAACGAGGCGGAGCTAGTTGGGGAACTTAAGATGAACTGTGAGTTGTAACCATTCTGTGATCACTGTACCGCTTTGCGGTTATACCGTCTTGTTACCGCCTTTCGTGTCAAATCGAACATCACATTTATATATATATATTATTTATTTTATCTCTTTATCTATTTATTTGGTTTTGCTGACTTAAAAACCAGTGACTGTCTTAATTAAACTTCCTTTCTGATACTCATCGACCTGTTCAGGCCTGAAGACTTTGACTTAGGTCGAACCGATAAAGATTTATATCTTTCGTCGGTAAAATAATGATTTATCCATGAAAATGGCATCATTCATTAAAATACGACAAATGAGTAATGTAATTCTACATATGATGGACTCCATTCATCCGTTTATGTAAACTATCAACGTGCTATTATTACAATTATCCATCTGCGCATGCGAACTGTTAAAACAACGACCGGCGTATATACAAGACGAAAATTGTAATGACTTCCTGTCAGCTATCAACAAAGTAAACTCCATGCTGTAATGAGTATACTCTCGTGATAAATGGAGAAGAAAAAATTCTCATTTTCTTCGACCTATGACGTCTTGTATTTTATCCGCCATGTTCAAGGAAGCATCAAAAATTAGAAATAAATAAATGAAAGGAAAACCCTTTTTGGTAAAAACAAAGAGTAATTATCTACAGAGTTTTTTTTTTCCCGTTGTGGGTTTTTCAATTCGTCCCTATAACAAACACAGGATGGATTCTCATCAGGTGTTATTTTAACAGAAGTCTTTTTGTAATATCCATGTTAGTACTTGATACACACCGTTATCACGAGCTGATCCAAGTGCTTTGTTTGGAAGGGACCAAGCTGGCGGTGGTACAGTGACATGGCCGGGAAGGGGACGGGGGGGGGGGGGGAATGGGTGAACATTTACTACAACTAAACTAAATGCCTTTATATGCGGTTGGGTTTAACAGAAGTGTACAATTACTATTGACGTACTTTCTTTCCTAAAAGTTTCATTTTCGTAGGTATAATTCTTCAAAACATTCTTTTTGCTTACTTTTGCGCGGGGCCATAAGTTCCTCTTTGGTCACCATTGGATAAACCAGTTACCATGATGTTGCTTGTTGCTGTTTGTTTTAAAGAAAAACTTTACAGTAGGAGGAAGAAGGATCTAAATCTACTGTTGCTTCTTTCAAATAAAAAAGTGTCGTTTGAACGTTCGAACCCGTAATTGCATAAATGCGATGAGTTAGGTCATTCACAGTGAAATGCAATGAAGATAAATTTCATACTTATAGGACAGTTAATCCATTTTTTATTTTGAAAAGTAGAAATTTCTGAAACAGAGATAATCTAATATAAAAAGAATTGAATGCCGGCAAACATACTGCTTTTTCTCAGTACACTTTATTTCATTTCTTGGTTCCAACTATGAAAGTGTAAAATAATAAATACCTAGTACTTCATTGCAAAGTAGCAAAACTCCAGTCTTATAATTGTATCCAGAAATATTTGAAAGACCAAACACACTGCTTTGCGGATTAAAGAAACATAAACAAAAGGAAGTGTTCTTCAAGAGGACTTGAGGAGGATTGACCGCTCCCTCCCAACCCGGCCGCTGAGCCGAGTAAAAATTGCTTCCCCTGACATCCCCACCCTACATTAAAAAATGTCCTCCCAGTACAATAGCTGGGCTGGGCTTTTAAAAATGAGTTCAGATAAGTGCAGGCTTTTTCCTAACGTAATTTTCGATAAAAATGTCTCCAAATTCACCGTCGACAAATTATTTCGCAAAAAGGCAACTTCAAGCCAAACGAAGTTCAACATCATAATCTCCATCAATCAAAAGATGTTTTGCTAAACTTCACTTAATTGTGTATCCCCTGAATCTCTGCGGAGAACACTGGAAGGTTACGGCATGCATGAAAAAAAAGATGGTGAGGATGATTGTGATGGGTTTTAGTGGGTATATATTCTCAACAACTACCTGTGAAAAGTTGTCTTTTACCGTTGTATTGTCTTGAATACATTTATCTCGACAACGCCTGATAGAAACTAGTACACGATTGTAACCCCTGTGTTGGTTGCTATTTTAGACCGCTTCGTCATTACTTCTCACAAAATGAGGAGTTTATAATTTTACGACAAAGCAATTTCATTGTTCCCTTTGGAATATAAATATTATTATAATATTCGCCACTTGCGATTATCACAAAATGCAATAACTTTTAGTTCAGACGGTTCAATTAATGCACCTCACCGCTATCATATAAACATTCACATTGTACTTTTATGGAATGGAATCGACTTTTCGTGCCCCAAAGAGGATTTTTGTGGAGGCCACTTCCTATACTTTGTAATATTCCTCTAACTAGCTTTATCATATTATGGTTTGCTAACGTTTGCTAACGTTTATTCAAGAGTGTTATTAGATTTTATCCTGTCCTCATGCACGGAGTGCAGGTGGTTTATGATGTATGAATAGAAAATGCTGTGTGTATGGCATAACAGCGAAAGCCATGTTCGAAATACCCTAACGGAGTTTTAATGCCAGCAGGAATTGTGTCGAGGTATTAAAAAATGACAGAAAATCGGAACATATAATTGCAGAGGGTCATTATCCTTTTAATGTTTAGAGAGATAATGAATTGCATATAAAATGTAAAATGAGAGCAACAATGAAGAAAAAGACACGGAATGGTGAAACCGTACACCGATGACGTCAATAAGAGAGATGAGTAATAGGTAAATATCCGGTGCCATAAAGTGGACTTTCAGATGCTATATTTGCAAGAATTAAAAAAGCCCACGTTCCATGGCATTTAAACAACATGTTACAAACAATTCCCTGTACAGCTTCATAAGTTCATACGAAGGTTGCATTAACATTGTACTGGACAGGATCATCAACCTTAACATTGATATTCGCTTGAAGTTGGTGACGTCATGATGACGTGAAAATGTACGTAATGAGGTATGCTCATGCACTTTGATGGTAATTCCTGTTCGCAAAGATGAACAGATTTCATCCAAGACATCAGCCATGTCTCTCAATGGCACATCTATTTGCGACACTGAATCGAACAAAAGTACAAACGTGTTTTGTTTTGGTAACATATTGGAGACATATCCGTAATTCTTCGTCTTCCCTTGCCTCCTCCCTGTAGCCTTTGAAACTTAACCAATGCCGATATAGGACATGAACGTATAGTCATATACTTACCCAAGGAAAGGTCTCCTCACAGAGTTTTAATCATAGAGGAAAACGTGTTCTGTTTATTATAATTTCAAAAATGAACAGCAAGTAAGTTTACTTAGTTACGGTTTTCCTGTTTGTTGATGAAATGATGAAAATGCGATGATTTGATTTCGGTTTCATTATTGTTTTGATCGCCTTGCATGTATTGCAGGATAACATTGAGTAAACAATTTAATCCTGTCGTGTAGACGTGTGCAGCATAATGGTAGTCTAGGAGATAAATGAAACACCTTTGCTTTACAGTGCTGTGAAAACAAAGTAAACCATTCCTTCGATGAATTATTCAATCTATTAATATTTCTCGTGATGCCTACATGTATTGACATCTCTTACATGAACTATACTTTGGATGTATGATTATGTTAGGGACGATCAAACTAGATTAAGGATAGTTTAGCAAACCGAACTTGGAGAAATGGAGAAAGATCCCACACTAGCTATACTAACTGAATAGAAGGAAGGGATACACGTACACGGAACCACACAGGTGTGTTTCACCATGCAGCGCTATGGTCTCACACGGCTACAGCTCAGCCTACCATATATGTGTCGGCATAGGCCTATATATATTATCATATAGAGCTTCATATATTAGGCCCGTATACTAGGCTATATAAAAGATGTAGAGCCATACAATAAACTGTGCATAATATAGAGCTATATGGTATACTACTAAATGTACAGGAAAGCCCTATGAAGAGTGAAAATCACGACGCAGTAGTAACTACGAACACAAATGTTTAGAAGTCCAGGCTCGGTACGCCACTAATGGGTAAAAGACACTTATCGATTTAGTTGTAATGCACCCTATCTATTTTAATGCCGTTGCGTTCATTAAACGGACATATGTAATGTTAAATGCTAGGCAATTGAATAAATATTCTATTCCTTGCAGGAAGGAGAGGCGACTCTGCTATCTTATTTTCTTCATTACGTCGCAGAGAGGAAAATTTAATCTGTCAAGAATTCAAGACATTCCGATTTAAAATTCATCATTTCGAAAACGCTGTTCGCAAAAGGCATAAATATTGCTCTGTGGCTTAACCCTTACATCTTTCACGAGTGTTCTCTGCTGGTATGTCCTTGGTGGGAAGTCCTGCTGTATTGATTTTAACTTTTATTCTTATAGCGTACTGCATGCCTCCTTTTCTGTTCGTTTTCCTTTGCAAGCCCATCACCTTCATCGTAATAGCTTTATTTGTCTCTCTTTAGACAGATACTTCCCTCGAAAAGCTAAACACACATCGATGTGCCTTTGGCCTGTAGCTGAAAAAAACGTGTGGGATTATATCCTTTGGTTAATAAAGAAATTTGGCTGATCGGTGACTCAGGAGAGAGGGGAAAATGTGTATGTTTAGCGTTTTCAACGCATGAGGCCAATACAACACACCCATAAACCGATCGACTTTAAATCCAAACAACCTGCTTCATGTACTTACATGCCATTGAACAGAAAGAGGTATCTTACAGCAAAATGTCCTCTATGAAACCCTCTGAATCTGGTCGATAATTTTTAACAAAAAAAACAAAAAAAAAGAAAAAAAAACATTCCTTTTTAAAACCCGACCTTCCTCGTCCTCATTCTACTTTGGAGTATTAAACTCATCAACCATATATCTTTTCCAATCCATCCCTTCACTTATTTATTCAAGAGACGTTAATCACAAACTCATTTTGATATCCCAGTATTGGAAATTTCTTGTCTGCTCATCGAGGTATCAAAAAAAAAAAAAAAAATCAGCCTCCTCGAGTTATGTCGAATATTTCTGAAAAATTATCGACATTTTTTCCTCTCTTTTTTCATCCCCCCTTTTTTTTTTATTTTTTTGCATCTTTTCGAAATTTTCATTAATCATCAAAGAGAGAGATTCGGCAGACGGTAACAAGTTTTTAAATTAAATCAAAGCAGAAACGATCGATGTTAAGTCATTGATTCCCTCAAATCCGCCTCGCCATTTTTGATGAGACTTGTCGGGTGAACAAACTCCAGCAAATATTGGGATAAATTAAAACAAAAAGAAAAGCACAAATCACAATTTGCGGTATACGCATGACTATATATCTAAAACATTACGAGAGGAGATTTTTGGGGTTTTTTTTGTTTTTAGGAAAAAAAAAAACTTTCGAGCGATGCAAAGTGCAACCCAAATTCTAAGGTGTATTGTAATTTTCGAAGAAACAAAAATTGTTTGTCTCGGAGAGTTACACGAGAGCAGAAATAAAATATGTGGCTGTCAGGAGTTCTTCCAAGAAATTCGTTTGTTTTATTTTTCTCGGTTTTTATGTTCGATAGGATGACGCATACCATTCCTCCCCCCCCCCCCAAAAAAAAAAAAGTCGAGAGAATTTTGTGGGCATAACTGCAAAGTCATAATTTTAGTAATGTATATATATCAGTGTAAAAGTTCTGAAAAAAACGTCACTCAGTTCCACATGAAGACTACAGTTAAAAATAAACTAAAAACAAAACAAAAAATGTCATATGTGTGACCAACTTCTATTAAACTCACGCGTGCATTTTTCATGATAATGCTTTCACAGAGTGGGCAGTTAATGTAATAAAATGCGTGAACCAAATTAAACCTTTTTTTGTTTGGTCCACAGGAAACCTTGTTTTATTCATGAGATTAATTGCACATTGCTTCTTGCACGAACTTTTCTGAGTAAAGAAAATCAATGTTAATAGATTTTTTTTTATCCACATTTCCTTTACGTTATTAGTATATTTTTGCAATTGTGCATTTTCCAAAAAGGCCGTGAGGGGTTTTTGTCAGATATAATAAGGAAGTCCGATAAAGCAATAATGATATCTGTGTGCACCTCTTAACATTGATTACATGTAATATATCAAAGCAAATTGATGTAACTTATTCTAAGGCCTATGCTTGATTATTTAAACATGTTCGTAATTGAAAATAAAGAGAGAAATCATGGGCCTTCCTTTTGTTTTAATAAAATAAGAGAAGAGAATCGCTTTAGGAAACGAAAGGGAACGATTCCTTGTATCGGTCTTGTACTTCTTACGTTTTGCTTATCACTGCTCTAAGAATATAGTTTACGATAACACGATTCTAAGGCACACATACACACACACACACACTTTTGTTTTCCATTCATTCCGAGGACCTCATTGTGCTTTCTTTTGTTTTTTCTTCCTCAACCCTAACCTTAACAAAAGACTGCATGTCTGTCTATTATTAATCTTGAGAGGACGGGAGAAATCTATTGAATTTTCGACAAAGGACCTAAAATTTATTGTTTTGGTCCTCGATCCCACCCGAAAACTAGTGCACACATACACACACACACATACAAAGGAAACATGTAGAGGCTATTTCACTTGAACTGCCTCAGTTTGAAATGATGCATAATAACATGACTGGTAGAATGAAAACCACAGATTTTAATATTTACGCTGTGACTTTACTAAGCATTCTCTCCAATTTCACATTCAGTTACTAAAGCACATAGCCTTCTTAGTTTACGTTTGGGCCGTTTTTGAAAGTCACCCTACAGAGAAACTCCGATTAACAAACTGAAGCGGACTTGTAGACACCCGCAGTGCCCGGCAGCTCGTCATTTCAGCTGCGGGACCCCCTACACTAGGACCAGTGGACTGTGGACAGAGTCCACGCAACTAAGACCAGTGGACTGTTCTTGAGTGTTCTTTGTGTGAGACCAGTGGACTGTGGAGAGAGTCCACTTAGCTGAGACCAGTGGACAGTGGTGACAGTCCATCAAGCTGAGATCAGTGGACTGTGATGAGAGTGGACTATACCTAGACCAGTGTGCTATGATGTGAAGATCGAACGTAGTTCGTTGGTGATACAGTGCTTTCGGACAATGTCAGACAGTAACACTTTTGTAATTCTACAGCAGATAATGCTGACAGTTAACTACAGAACGTGGTATCGGACGCCAAAAAAAAAAAAAAAATACAAAGAAAAGGTAAGAAAGGAACGAATAGAACAAAAAGAACGTCGTTGGGAACTCCATATACATGTTAGTTTGAGAGTTAGACAGCTTGTTAACAACGTCTATCATGGTATAAAAACTTCGTTACCGGCGAGCGATAACCCAAAGCCTAAGCGTACCTGGGGCGTCTAATGCAGTGCTGTATATAAGAATACTTTATGTTTACTAATGGGATATCAAATACGACGAAAGAGGGTGCTCAAGGGAACACCAATTTCACAATAATATTTTGTAACAGTTGTGCAGTTGAGGACTATACTTTGCAAATTTCATTCTGTTGTGTGTACATATTGTGCGTGTGAAGTTGGCGTGTATACGCCTTTGCATAACCAACTGGTATACTTCCGCGGTCATACGACTTCCAATTGCCCTTTGCTATGTGGTTCAAAGGTCATTGCCCCATGATTCCAAAAGAGTGACTGACATTGCGCTATTGTATTTGACATTTCATGTGGTTACGGTGAGTGTGTGTCTGTCTTTATTAGTGCACAATTGTGGCCCAAAACAAAAATAATTTCTACTGTTTTTTTCACTGTTTTCTGTTTTCTTTTTCAGATAATCTGTTTAAATAATATTCGTTAGATAATAGCATGATATGTTATCTGCGGATAGACAATGGCGCCTAAGTGGGTTATGGCCCAACAGTATTGTTCGAGTTTCAAAGAATTAATGTGTATTACATTTTAACCAGTAAACCGTAACCGAATTAATTTAGACAAAGTAATCGTTTATCTGTTCACTCCCGCCGCAGAATTAAATTCGTCACAGCCAAATACATACTTCATTCAGCACGTATACATACCGAACCCCTAGGTGGATACACCTGCTCCGAGAGCAGACCTCGAAAAACGTATGAAATTTCATCTGGGGGAAATATGCGAAAAACGTGCATGGTTTATATTTTCTGTTAGCTAGAATGAGAGAAACAAAAATAAGAAAAAAGTCGAATGTGCAAAGTTGTCCTACCCAAAGCCAAATGTAACTGAAACATGAAACCGATGGAACACAAATCTGCCGGAGACTTCTGACAAAAAAAAAACATGTCTGTGTGCATGTGTACATTTTCTGGAATCGTCGGTTCGTTAATTATGCAGCCGTTTCAAGAAAAAGGTTCAACAGTTGAGCAAAGAGTAATTGACTCTCAATCAACAAATGTTGGAGTCTCGAGGCTTTCACAATTTAAAACATTGATATACCTCAGACATGTGGGGCAGCAAGAATCATCTCGGGGGGGGGGGGGAGACACTTTTATAGATGGCCACTCCTGGGACACACTTTCTGAATTCTCTCACTTTCTCTCTAGGGATAATATATAGAATGTGTATTTGCAAAAAAAAGTAATAGTAGTAGTAATAATAATAATAATATAAATAATAATAATACATTCACACGAGACACCCGAAAAGGGGGGGGCACGATCATGCCGTGGAGAGCCCCCCCCCCCTCCCGTTCTCAGACTTCGAAAGATTAAAAATCACTTCACTTTAAGGTTACACTTTGTCAAGATTGCTGCATTTAGCCCACTAACTTTAGTGCTATTTCATTCTGAACGAATTTTGGTATTTTGGAGGGATACTATAGCCCATTACAGAATTTGTCTTATTTGTCGTAGTACATCTAAATAAATCTCGGAGGATCAAGTTCTAACGGACCACTTTCAAAACGATGTCATGAACTTTGTAAACTGTACTTGAAACCTAACTTAGCTGACAATAAATCCCGTCCTGCGTGGAACAAATACACGTTTTTTTATTTATTTTTTTTAATTTTGCTTTAAAATTGCTCAAAGAGAGAATGTGAACATTTCATTTAATTTCTCCCAGATGGCTGGCCATTAGACCTGAATTATTAGGTGCAGTTAATTCAAAGCCAAAAGATTAAATTCAACCAGAGTAAAGTCTCAAACACCGTGCTTTGTTTCCTCAATTTCTGTCACTTATCTTTTTAAACTGTCGGTAAACACTGTCATTTTGACTTTCCTTTCGTAATAAATTCATTAATTATATGCAAATTTAATGAAGAATTGTGTTTGAGAGAGTTTCTCGGCGGCTTCTTCGTATATTTTAATTCGATCCCAATTTTCGATTTAGGCTGGTTCGTAATTCATTAGTAATTCATTAATTCGTAATTCATTAAATTAAATACATAAACGGATATAGAAAGCGATTACACTAAACGAACTACAACCACAGTGTAATTACGTATGTCATATTATGCACAAATTGGCATTCAGAAAATGAAAATATATATCTGCAAAAACCCAAATTGAGAGAGAAAATGTTAGATAAATTTGTAAGAAGTGTGACGTTCGAAAAGTGAAAGTCAAAATAGGCCTCTGCAATGCCTCAGTGTATTTTTTTTTATAGCAGTAATTCACATCACGTTTAGTTGTGTATAGCTACGTGAAAGACTTCAGTGCTTAATAGCAATGTTATATGAATCGTGGAAATGTTATGATTTTAAACAATGGACTTGAAGGGAAATAATTCAACCATTTTTAATATTCATATTCATAGCCGTTACTTCATGCTAAATGGTAACTAAAAGTTCGAGGGTTTACTTAATTGTACATGTTATGGGAGAATTATGCACCCGACATGTGTGCACAGGTTTCATGTGAATACCGTCATCGTAGTTGATAACTAATTAAATGGGTGGGATCCACATTAAATATATTGCAAAATTTAAAAGTAAAAGCCCATATGGGACAGAATTTTCTTTGGTGCTGGGTTATTGTGAAAATAATATGACCCAAAATAAATTTTGCTTAGGCCTTACGAGAATTATCTGTTTTGCCGTAGCCTAAATGCTATAGGCATTCTGTATTCAATAATTTCTAAACTAAATTAAATTTGAAGATTTCTCTAAAATAAAAGAAGTGAAATTCACTCAAAAAACAAAAGAGTGTACTGGGAGCTAACTCGAAGTAAGAGTGAATTTCATCTGGAATGAATGAAACTTCACTCCAAAGGAAGTGAAATTTCATTCCATGTGTATAATTAATTGCTCCAGCCTTGAACACTTTCTTTTTGAGTGATTTTCACTCTTTGATATAAGAGAGAATTTTTAATAAAACATCTGTTCGAATGGAGCAACTTCTTCTTTTAAGTTACAACCAGACGATTCAACCATTTGCACAAGTTAGTACAATCACGTTTACTTTTCTTGTTTTCTTGTTTCAATATTCACAAACCAACAATTATTGTAGTAGCTCAGTAAACCGTAAAATTGCATCTCAGAGAGTGACAAGGGATTAACGGAGCTCAGTTGTTCGGAATGGCAATTATGATGAATTCACCCCATGTTTAACGAAGAACTCATCATTTCGGTGGTTTGGACGGAGGAAAATTAATCCATAAAGCAGCCAACGAGAGGAAGGATGCTCAGTCTAACGTAGCCAACTTCAACGTCCTCGCTGGGCAGTGCACACTGTGGAAAATAGTTCCTTGACGACAATGTGTTGCTAAATGTAGCGGAACTGATTCAATGTATGATGTCGGCAAGTTTCACATATAGGCACAGTAATGTTGGTTTAAGTCCCGACTTAATTCTATTACAAATATACACTTGAAAGGGGAGCACAAAAGGTTGATATGTGAGTACCTGATTTTAATATTCGGAAGGAGAATTCGTGTCAAATTAGGGGTATCATTGTTATTAGTACGAGTTTAAGTTTAGAGTACAACTATGAGTCCCAGAAAAATTGTCAAAGCTATGTATGACCACTTGTGATCGAAACTGAAAGGCGGATTATGAGTTGCAAAATACATCTTACATGAAAAATAAAGGAAGTGCAAAAAGTTATGTGAGATGTATTTTACAACTCCCTGTCCTCCTTGAAGGTACATTTTGCCAATCCCTGAGATGCAAGTACAAAGTATTTCATAGTACAGATATTTCTAGCACAGTCAGTTCATTCATTCACAGTCCTAACTTTTTTCTGCACCCCGTGTACTCAGAACAACACGAGGTGAACAAGAAGGCCTTTGAATATATACCATTGTGCAAAACTTAACAATGAGAAATCCCACACCCGTCCACTTGTACGTGATTAAGGTCGAGGAGTATGAGTAAGTAAGAGTACAAAACCTCAAGTATGGGTACGGGGACCAACACACAACCTCGAACACCACGATGAGTGAGATTATGAAGACTTGAGTATAAGAAGGAGACAAGGCCTAAGAAGTATGGGTACTGACTTAAAAATAGTGGAGTACAAAGTCATGAGTAAAAGAGTGAGAAAAAAAATCACTCGATTAGGGGGAGGTATTCGAGGACCACAAGTCTGTGCTGTGACACCTCTGGTTTTTATGATTAGGTTGTGATAATGTGTATGTAACAAACCCCAATACAGGAAATCTCATGTTAGCTTGCAATTGGTTGTCACATATCAATACGTTCACAGTCAACTGTGTATGTGTTATCCACGTACTGAAATTTTACATGAAGAAAAGACGAAATGAATAATGATATTATTTCGTCTGTTTGATAGAAAATTGTACTCGGAATAGAATATCAGTGTTATTGCTGGAAATCCATGTAATTTTTACAAACGTGCAACGTTCATGTAAATTCTTAGCCCAGATTAGAGAGACCGAATTCTTCGTAACATTCAGAGATGGAAAATAGTTTGGCATTGATTAAGAGTCATAATTCTCATATAGGTCATGACATTTGCCGTCTGAAACACCGGAAACTGATTATTGTGCATCCTGAGCGCGGGCCGGATGCTGACATGTGATTGGCTGTTACTCGTTCCCATCAATTCATTCTAAAAGCTCAACATTATCCAACAACTGAAATTCATAGACCTTCACATATTTACATTATATGATCCTATCCTGACAGACAGCCAGAGATATGTATCGATTGGTTGGATAAATGTGACGTCATTCTGTAACCTGGTAAGTTGCAGACTCTAATCAGACGGTGCGCACAATTTTCTATTCCTTTTCGAAAAAACTTGTTTTGCAATAATTTTTCTTTCTCTCTCTTTTCTTGTCTCTGCTTCTGCTTCTGTTTTTTTTTTTTTTTTGCTTTCTTCTGTGATTCAACGTGTGTGTTACGGTAACTCAAAGACAACTTCACAGCCCATAAACTTTGGAGAAGACCAACCAAGGAATGGAGCGAAAAAAGAACTTTCGTCATTTTGCCCAGGAAATGAACGTCATTTGTGACGGGGAGCCGATGAAGGAGAGAGAGCAAATGAGGGCAAGTTCAAATGAAGATGGAGTAAAAACGCCGACAAGAAGGAGGAGATCTGTTGGATAAAAAGGAACAAAGAATAATAATGAAGATGTCTTTCGTTTTTTGTTTGTATCAACGTTTACTTGACGTAATTGTACTTGTTCTACATACTGTGAACAGACAGTGTGGTACATAGATTAATATTTCAGTCTAATTCATATTAGTATTTCAGTCGTATAACATCAGTCTCACTGAACCGAGAATGGTTTCCAACATGAAAGCATAAGATCATGAAAACCAAGATGGGTGCTTATTTGTAATCATTAATGTGAATAAAGAATAGTACGCCATTTCCACTTCAGTCTTCAATGACCTTTGCTGACTTAAATGTGTCTGTTTTTCATTAATAACGCATGCAGATGACGTAACTGTGTGTGACTTTTTTACTATTATGATTAGACTTACACTCACATCTTCTTTCACTTGTCATATTGACAAAAAATGTGCCCTAATTACAAAGACTTCAAAATGCCCCCTGGATAGCCCATCCACAACCCCCCACCCCCCCACCCGGTCCCCGATGTGGTTGCATCGATATTGTCCGTTATAACACAACAATAGCAGAACGATACATTGAATTGTTTCATAAACAAAGAAGAAACAAAAAAAAAGCAAAGAAATGCATTTGGGGACATTTTAAGATCCTTTAAATTGAAAAGGAAAAGCCATGACGAGAATCAGGGGACGGAGACTATACCCTTGGTTGATAAATTTATACTTTTCGAATATGTGTATTTAACGCCTTTTTATTTTTTTATTTCATTTTAATCAAACAGAGTAAATAACAGAAAATAAAGTTCGAAAAAAACAAGGTCGGTAAGTTGATTAATCTTTGTAACCTTTATCGTGGATGACGAAAATTGTTTTCTTCTCTGATTTCATAAGAAATATGATAGTTCCGTTTCTGGTGATAACTTTCTTCTCGTCAGCTGTTTTTTTTTTCTTTTAATTTATTCTTATTCAATAATGGAAGACTTCGGTTAAGTTTACCGTAGCCCACAGACAAGTCATTCACCAAACGCTGAATAACTTCCTTTTGCGACGCTATTTTTGGTCTTCTTACACCGTCGACGGTTATTATGATGATTTGGCGAAAATACAGGAATACTTTGAAATTTTACAAACATAAAAAACATACAGTCAAAGCAAAAGTAAAAACTTTAAGTTGCGTTTCTTTGAAAAAAAAATTGTTTTTGAAATTTGCTCTGAAGAGAAGTAAAGATTTGAGTCACGAAATATTATTAAGTCCAGGATGAGAGCTGACTTTTTATTAAAAAGTAGGGCGTGAAACAATGACAAGGTAAAGTTGTTATTGTTTTGGTTGTCGTGACGCAAACCGACTAATCGATTGAAAGGTCTAACTTAGTTCTCAAATATGTTACTGGAGAGCATATATGTGATCCATGTTTAGTCTTGTTAGTCTTTATGTGTTTAAAACTGAAACTAAAACTGAAATCTAACCGAGGAAAAGTGTTCAATTATGCCTTCAAACTGATCATTAACACTCCAGAAATTTCAAGTAATTCCATCTAGTTTGACGGTGCTTTTACATGCTGGTGTGCAAATGAAAACGTTAAAACATTAGATTCTTTGAACGACATGTCACTAAGTATACTCGCCAATTCATATTGGACGAGGTAGATCAGTCGTTAGCTATATATGATTCATTTGTGGCTAAAGGCAGCTTTAGCAGTTTGGTGAAAGGCCGGTTTCAGTTCGTATCTAGTGGGTGCTGTTGTTAAAGTGCTAACTTAGAGGGACGTGGAGGTACCAGTATAGATGAAAAATATCAGACCAATTTTCAACACTTTTTTTTTCCAGTATTTGATCCTAACACGACCTTTCCCCGGTCATCTAGTTATACTTGTATCAAATTGCTTGCTACGAAATCAAGTTGCCATTTATTTTTCTTTCAGACAGATACAGAAACACAGAAATTGTCCAACGTTGTCACAGTAACCATTTTTTCCAACATATTTCATAAAACGTGCCCCCTCTTTTACTATATAGACTAGTGTAATATTCGAGATTCATTGCATACCGTATATCCGATAATGTAACAAATATCAGTGAGTTACCGTGGCAGCTGTTGCTAGTGACTTCTTATGTCAGTCAAGAAGAAGGGGGGGGGGGGGGGAATAATCTAATATTTCATTGAAAGAAAACTTTGGAGTACCCTACAAAACACAACTGCGCGTGGAAAAAAACACTGCCTCAACAATTATTTTATTGTGTTACAACTTCAGTTCATGTATGTATGTATGTATGTATGTATGTATGTATGTATGTATGTATGTATGTATGTATGTATGTATGTATGTATGTATGTATGTATGTGTGAAATACTTGGAATAATATGTTTTTCATTTAGATTTCAGTCTCAAATCACACGTAAGTGTTTAAGTCATGGCACTTGACAAGTCAAATATACACAGACCAAGCAGGCCCTTACGGATACTGTGATCAGTGGCCGGGATGGGATTTACCCCCAACATCAACTTTTGCTACTGCTTGGGAGAAACATGGGAAAGTGTCTGGAGTTGAAAACTTATTTTCAAAAATAGCGATTGTCAGTGTTATAGCTCTGGA
Source organism: Stichopus chloronotus (assembly GCA_021234535.1). Taxonomy (NCBI): domain Eukaryota; kingdom Metazoa; phylum Echinodermata; class Holothuroidea; order Aspidochirotida; family Stichopodidae; genus Stichopus; species Stichopus chloronotus. Next base: position 6,834,202 of record CM037844.1, read on the forward strand.
CAAAATTTTTCGATCTAAATTTCTGAACAGACCACATGAACCTTTTATGTTAAATTCGTAATACCTTTTAAGCTCATTGAATTCTGCAAGTGGTGAGCAAGACATACGATGTTATCGGAAAGTAGGTTAGCTCAAAGGAAGGTTTTTTCGGTTGTATCTCCTAAATTGCACCTCCCTGATGAGATAAGTCAACGGTGATGCAGTCACGGACCCATCGAACCAACCACTTGTTCGTAAAAAGAAAGGGGCTCTTTCGAACCTTCATTTATCGGTCCAGAATACAGCGTTAACCTTTGCTCGGGAAAATGAGCCACGGAAATCACTTTTTCATCATGTTTTTAGACACCATCATTACTTTCCTTTTACTTGGATGTTGAAGAGCACCAATGAAAGACCAATGAAGGAGATCAGTGAAGGACAATTGAAGGAGATTTAGATTGTTTTAAAAAATCGAAGGTTTCGTAGTATTATTAATTTAGCATAATAGTATATCTTTGAGCCTTGTAAAGGGGGTGGGAGCACCTCTCAAATCTTTCACCCCTTTTAGCTCAAAATCTGAATGGTCAACTTACGGAAATTTTTAAATGCCATGATATGCCGGGTAATTACCAGTCACATGATATAGGCAAGAAGCCGCTGATATGACGTACCTTGCATGCACTAGAGGCCCTCAAAGATCGGTATTTTAGTGTGTAAGTCAATGGAGATATTAATGGTAGTATGGCACGTTGAAACATGCATCTCTCATACAAATTGTGCCGCCACATCTGTGTAAGAGATGTTAGGACCAATCAGAACAAGCGTTACGTTTTATCCAATAGCGAGATGTTTCAATAAACAACACATCAGCACCCTATTGACAGCATACGCATCCTATACAAAGCAGCTGCATTCAATAGCTATTATCCACACTATCATTCTGGTCAACGGCAGGATCATGTACAGTTTGGAAAGAAGACGTGGAAGTGCGCCCTCTCAAACCGAGTTTGCAGTGGTGTCAAGTCATTGATAGTTACCTCATATACACTTCTATTATAGTAGCTTTGGTAACTTTAAATTAACCTCGTTAGAATGTATGCTGTAGTTACGATTGTTTCGTTTTGCATGCCTTTCGTTCTGCCCTTTGTTGATCATAAAGCTAGAAGTGAAGAAGCCTAATATACTGTGTCTGTCAGTACTCGTATATCAACGGCAACGAACAGTGCACGTACTTTTGTTCAGGGTTCACTCTAGAAAAGAAATATCGTACTGTCTCCTATCGCTATAAAACAACAAGCATTATACATGTCTCCGTACATGAGTATATGCTTGTTACACTTTTAATATAAATACGGCTGTGTAGTTTCTTCCTTTTATCATTTCTTACAAAAATAAAAACAAAAGAAACAAAAAAGTGAGTATTAATTCATTAACATATTTAATTCAGTACTCCAGACTTTCATGCATGCATTTATTGTTACAATGCAATAGTTACGTGATAATTGCATGTTCTCGTTGTAAATTATTCAACAGTCGATTTATCCTCCATCACCCATAGGGATACTGGAACGCTCAATATGTCAGAACAATTTTAACAAATACTTCGTCGTCTACGCGTGGTCGATTGTAATAAAGGAAGACATATTTCAGAGAAGCAAACCTCACGTTAAGTCAATCTGTGTTAGGATGGCCTAAGTAATCCACTACATAAATCCGTGACTACGTCACTAGTACGATTACCGTCACTGACTAATTCACATACTAATTACATCCTAGTCAGTCAAATTGTCAGTAGAGGCACCATCCTGACTAGTTTAAGTTTTCTGTTGATGATCTTTTTCAAATTGTGTCGGTAAATTTGGAAAACTCCGTGGGACAATTCTGCGTTCACTTTCACTTATACCTACTAAAAAGTGCAAGCGTCTTGTTTTGTCTTCAACAGTATCTTAAATTATTTTCATGTGTACAACGTGTTGTACTTTATGCCACTTCTTTACATGTTGTGTTTTGTTTTTCTGCATCGCAGGTGATTGACAGTCTTATTAAATCCACGTGACTTCAGTCTCGTCTCCGATAACTCTTTCCAAACCTGGCTAACATACGGTTTCTCTTTGCCATGTACTCGTGTTCAGGAAATAATAATACTGTATTATTATAGCAAAACGGTCCATACGCTTAACCTGATGTTTCATTACTACTTGCAAATAGTGACCGTGAACTGTTGCCATTGCAAAGACTTGTCGTATCAAGACGTCACATGACGTCATATGAATTTAATAAGACATCAATCACCTTTAAATGTTGGGTAAATCATGATGACCCCGTCATCTGAAGATGAATACGATATTAACGAAGCAGGAATATGTTGAGATTCCGTTGTGTTTTGAATAAAAGTTCATCATGCGATTGGTTGCCTCGAAGGACTGTATCTTGTGTCTACTCGTGCAGAGAGGTGGATCCAAGCTACACATTGAACAAATTGAACGATATATCACCTCAAATGTGCTTTTTCTTAAAGACGTTTGAGCAGGTGTAAGCAATACAGTCTAATTTAAGCTAACAGACCCTGGATCAATTACTAATTTACAGAAGTAGCTTAGTAATTATAGCAGGCCACAAACGTGCCTCAGGTAGATCAGAATTTAATTCTCTGCTACACTGGCCGCGTGGGTTGGCCGAGACTCGATTGGCGTCCATCATCACTTACAAGCTAGATAGAGTTGCAGGAAAATTCTCTAAGCGAAGCGCCACCACCTGTTGACCTGAAGCGTCCCACAAAATGTTTGGAAGAGACTACCAACTTCATCGTCCGAAATCGCCTCCACTTGCAAATACAGGCGTCTTTTCACTCTTGAAAGCCCTCAAATATCCGTCGCAGGGGGGGGGGGGGGCGTGGCCTCCACGTCCCCACGAGGTTTCCCAGCCACGTAGTCACAGCGGACACAATGAACAACGAGAAAAGATAAAAACACAAATAAAATAAAGTACATAAGTAACCTAATTACCATAGTCTTTTTTAGGAATCGTAATAATATCCCACAGTATGACCTTCGGTTATAGGGAAGTCTTTACATCTACAAACAGGAAAAATCCTCTGAAAGTTGACGGATGATAGGAAGCCGTTAAGAGTCTCGAAAAGGTTTAAAGTCAAGGCTGATTGTGAATAGCGCTTCTATGTTTGATTACTCTGACGTCAGCAGACCAGCATTGACTCACTGCCGTTACGATGTGATTGCCTGATGATATATGACGGTCACTAATTTTGGGAAAAGTGATAGGGAGTTATTACGTTTGGTCACTATTTTGAAGAATAGTTACCAAGACAGCAGAAAAATACCTTTTTCTTTGAGTTGGTCGATGGTAATTTCAGCTTCGTTGGTATTACTTTTCAGCATAGACACCTGTAGGATAAGCCACAAATTACTTTTCCATACCTTTCCTACTTTTGTTCTGAGGTGGCATGGATGATTTGGCACTATCGGAGGTCATTTTTTATTCATTTCTTGAAGTTAGTCATATATCAGGGTTGAAAGGATGATAAATAAATGAAAAAAAAAAAAATTAAATAAAATTAAAAAAATAAGAACTTGGGAAATAAATAGAAGGTCCTTATACAAGTTGGCTGGAGTCGTGACGTAACGACGAACGAAGGGTAAAAATGGGGGGGGGGGGTGACTATACCACTGCGTGCAGGCTACTGTAGTCTTTGTTTCAAATTGGCAATGCATGGAAGCCGTAAGCCTATACGCGTCCGCTCCTCCACAGCATGTGTATTTTCTTTTATCCTTGTCCCCCATTTTGAAAACAACAATCGTCCCAACATGGCTGACAGCAATGTCAGTGATTAGCAAGAAAAAAAAAAAAAGGTCGAGGCTGATTTTATCTTCGAAAATGAAGTTCGGCTCACATGACTTATGTTCTTCGATTCACACCTCTAGTCAAATATCGTGATATGTTCAAAATCAACTCAAAATGATGATCTTGAGCCTTGTGGCACATGACTGAAACTGCTCAGAGTACTTTAGACGGTGCCGTTATTGAAACTGATATACCCGAATTAAATTATCTCGAAGAAGATACCGGCGGGAGAGAGAGAGAGAGAGAAAATTCTGAGCCTTTTGTTGGTACCAAGATTTTGGGACCGTTTCCCAATGAGTCGAATCAAATATCTCGAGTTCAATGTCTGAGCCACAGGGGAATAGGAGGCCACTTACCGGAGGAACCTGGAGACGTCACCGGTGACGTTAGACACAAAAAGTAGACGAATCGGAGGAACTTTGACGTCAGCAACTATGACATTTTAAAACCTGAATATGTCATTGGGTTACAGGTTACAGGTTCGAAAATATGATTTTCAAATGAAGTTGCAGATCTAAATATCCTCCAAGTCTGCACTAGTAGCGGTGTGCTGCATGGGGATATATTTCAAGTCGACTAACAGTATATTTGACAAGATATTTAACATGTAGGGGAAATTATCACGATATCCTGAAACGTTTTAGTTGTTTCAAATGTTCTAAGAGTTCTATATCGTTCCCCGAAGGCTGAGCAAGTGCAGAGCTTGATATCCTTTCAGTCTTGTATAGGCCTACATCAGGAAACGCCTTGTAAATACTGGAGTCAGATCCATGAGATCCTGATGTGTCTGTTATAAGAATAGAACTCGTGTAACGACATTAGTTTGGTAATCTCGCGCAACTAGTACTAATGAATAGACATCGAAGATAAGACGTTCACATTCTGCGGCTGCAACCGGTGCGTTCGTTTAATACTCTTTCCAGATATCCCTTGACATTCTCTTATCGTGGATTAGTTAGTTTCCTCCTTCTACCACCAGGCTGGAATATTGATCAATTGATCTTAAATTGACTGTTGACTATGGACTTCTTGTTCTTATTGCGAATGTCATTTCGTTTCAACAACAACAACAAAAACAACAACAACAACAACAACAACAAAAACAACAACAACAAAAACAACCAAAACTACACTCGCCATATACTGTAACGAGTAACATCACATCTCCGTAAATAATTACAGTATCTACACCCGCTAGATAAATGTTAAGAAGTGTAAAGGCCTAGTACGTGTGCAAATTTCGCACTCTCCCAGTTTTGCTCACTCCTAAAATTACGAAGGAAGGTAGCCTCCCCGTCGGTTGTTTGGTTTCGGACCTCTCCAGATGCAAGTAAAATCTGTAAGATCTAGGCCATCGACTACTAATCGAACTCACATTGACACTCGGAACTTAAGATGAACTTGGTATTGTCTATAATACTATATTCAGTTAAGTATACATTATCTGTAATAACAATCAAAATGGTTATTGGCTCAACTCTTATTATTTTGTGGTTTCCTACATGGATGATGGCAGAAGAGAATGACTTTTATTTTGAAACTGGTATCCACGGTAACAATCCATAAATTTCACTTGTTTGTTTGTATTTCATACATTAAACCGTCAATCATGAATCATCTATCAGCAAGGTCAACATTTGAATCAGACTAACAGGTTCATCACATGAAAAAGAATTATGTCGAGAGCCTACATCAATTAAGTACATATGTAAGTTATGACAACGTCCCTTTTTATTGATGCAACCTATTCACTGTACTGTATATAGTAAAATTAGAAGTATATTAAAATACGGTTCAGTGCGTGTATGTATTTCGTGTTCGTACATCACAAACCTCATCACATTCTTTGGAACATTGCATGAACGGCAAAGGGAAGTACATGTAGCCTGCACTGAGTGCTCTTGTTCACCATCTCCTGGATTTTTGAAGCTACAAGCCTGCATGATGATGATTCTGTATTTCGCGGGCTTTTTGGTGATATGTGCGAGAATGGTGACCAAATGACGTCAATCTTTGCCAGAGGATATTCAACCTTGAGTTGGATATAAAGTAGTGTGTAAATTCACTATTGACTTATACGGTACTTCAATGTACATATCTACACTTTGCAGTCCAAGAAATATTGATCACGTGGTAGGAGATCTTTATCACGTGCTAGAAGATCTTCATCACGTGGTAGAAGATCCTTATCACATGGTAGGGGATTTTGATCACGTGGTAGGATATCTTCACCACATAGTGCAAAACCCGTTCAACTGCGGGTAGCACACCACAATTTTGTCTTCTTCATCGATTTGCAAGCAAGAATTTCGACTTTTGAGGGCTCCCTTATACGTGTAAGTTACGTAACATCGGGTATTTCTACCTGTCCTGAGACAGCTAACGGGTTGACGTACCAGTTTGTTGACTCCAGAACCCCTTTGTCTGGTGTCTCTTAAAGAAGTTCTACCATTTCACCTCCAACTTTCGTGAGTGGTCTTACTCTCTTTCAACCACTACGAATCTCACACCATCTCACTTGAAATTTCACTTTTAATTTCACTCTCTCACATATAATTTAAACAAGCCAAAGTCCAATCCCCGCCACCCACTGTGAAGGCACTTTGCCCTGGCACAATAAACTAATCCAGTGGATGCACATTATCAATAATTATAGTCTGCTTACCATATGGGGTATGTCGTTATGTAATGTCTGTTACTTACAAAAAAAAGTTTATCGAAAATTGCAAATTATTTGTTAGCTACATTCCTTCTATCAGTTTGGGGACCAAAAGGAGCTTCACTGAATGGCTTTTTCCACAAATTCTACACTTTTGTGAACATTTTTCACTCAAACCTAACATGGCAGGTCCACCTATGGTACATGTAATCCTGAGAAGCCATGCACAGAAAATTGGTAATATAACATCCTAGTAGCCCCCCCCCCCTCCCAAAATGAGAGCAACAAATTAACAATAATGAAAAAAAAAAAGAACAAAATCATGCATTTTGCCCTCAAGTTCTCTGTTGTTAATGTAGTGTGAGCGCAGGTATACATGTTATACATTCAGGTCTGAAATTCCCATACTTTAGGAATTATATTACTTACTTTGCTTACGTTAAACCCCTTGATTTGTGTGCGTGTGTGTGTGTGTGGGTGTGTGTTACTTTGCATGTAGGTATACATACAGAGACACCCCGAGATTGTTCGTGTTTCTTCCTCTTTCTTGGAGATCTGTCGAGCGAAACACACGTCTAAGTGACAGTCATATTGAATCGATCAAGATTCGGTAGGAGATATCTCTGAAAACAAAATCCCGGATTTGGAGAAGTCGGGTCTTTGACTTCGGCTGACAAACAGCATTGTACGTCACCAAAAACTTCAATATATACGACACCGATGTGAAAAAAAAAACTATTTCTCGGTGGAACCAACATTTTATTTTTTTTTACAATATATTCATAAAATATTCTGACTCCATTAGAAAGCACACAGTGCTCATTAATAAAACATTCTGCTGCTCATACATCTACTCCCGACTCATTAATAAAGTCTTTTTTTTTTGTTCATTAATATCATTTTACGGCTCATTTATAAAGCATTATACCTACATTAGCGAACATCCTGGTTTCAGTGATAAAGCATTCTATCCGCATAACTAGACATTCTTGTTTAATAAATGGAGCATTATGGACTTATGAATCGAGAATTATGGTATTAATAAAACGTTCTGGATTGATCAATAAAAGTACGGTACCCTTATTTCATGAATGAAGTATTCAGGACCATGTAACAAAACGGTCTGAGTGAATAAATAAGCATTCAATCATAAAGCATTGCGGAGTCGCTGATTATAATTTCTATGCTCCTTGATAAAACATTTCGTGGATCTCTTACAAAGCATTTTATTCACGTTTCTTAAGCACACTACGCGCACATAAGTATAGAGCGTTCGTTTATCAGCAAAGCATTTTTGGGCTTATTGATAAAGCATTCTGGGTTCATTATTGGTAACATTTGCGATCAGTAAAACGCATCTTCGTCGTATTAAGACATTATGAACTCATTTGTAAAACATTCTGTCATCACTGAGGGAAACATTTTTGGTTTATCAATAAAGAATTCCTGGACTCATTACGAAGGTAATCTGGACTCATTGATAAAATATTTTGCCATCATTTATGGGATATTTTGGGCTCACTATGGCGAAACATTCACTGGATCATTTACAAAGCTATCGACATTCATCAATAAAGCATTTTGAGTTCATGAAAGAATCAATCTAGCTTCATTACTAAGACGTTGTTTGCGCTGTTTAATCAAACGACGCTGGCTTTATTTTAAAAAAAATCAATGAAAAGAAGCATTCTTCGATAATTAGCAAAATATTATGCTTTCATTAGTAAAGTATTTCCCCAATTAGTAAATAATTCTACTCAACTAAATAAAGCATTCTTATTTCATCAACGCATGAATCGCTCTCGTTTCATTCAATAAGCTGTCGGGACTGATTAATATAGAGCATTCTACCTTCGTTAGTATTCTGGCCTCTTTCTGATATATAATCAAGCATTCAGGTTTTGTCAGTTTAAACAAAACATTTACTGATCCATAGCTTTTAACAAACATCTCGTCGCTGAGAATTAAGCGAAGCTTAAACGTTGCTGCCTTTGCTATTGGTTATAAAAAGTATATACTGTCCGCCCTGAGAGACTTTCAATACACTTTGTATTATACATTAAGAGATGGGGGGATGGCAAATCTTGACTTCTCTTTCCTCTTTTTCTAGTAATTTAATCACACTTGCTACACGTTGCATATGTACAGGCTAAACATTGTAAACGTGTTAAAAAATAAACAGTACAAGCGAATATTATTATCAGGATAGACAATTCAAAAAATCTGTTAAATAGTGTGACAGCATTATATTTCACAATCTTAACCAAAATGTGACAGTCATATCTGGGACTACAAAACGTGTAAGTGTGTGTGTGTGTGTGGGGGGGGGGGGGGGAGGTATCTGGTATAGGGTATGGGTGGATGGAGGCGGTAGATCATGTTATGCAGAATACATTTCAACTTTGTATGTTATGTCGAAGTCGTTCGCAAGACCGAAGGCACTGAATATTTAGGATATGTAATCAGTAATGAAGAAAGATCTCTTAATGTTCTGATGATCTCTTCCTCTCCACCCACCTCTCTCTCTCCACCTCTCTCTCCAAAAGACTGCATTTTTTCTTCGATCACGGTGCTGTTGGTATTTGAGCGACGTTTTCTTTCAAAACAGATGAGCCCAAAAAAGTTGATATCTTGTCTTATTCATTTGATGTCATTTCAGGTTTATCTTTATCAGGCTGTGCAAAATTGAAGTCAGTGTTAAAGTGTATCGTGACTTAGTTAAATATATGTGAGGGAACGGATGAAATACCTTATATTGCTATATCCTGGAATGTTTCGTGATTGCGTAATGGTCGTAAAAGTTACCTCAGTAACTACACTGCGCATCAGATTGCCTGGGAGGCCCCGGTAACTCCCATCATAACCTACATACTAGCTTACACATCAATAGATTACGACTTTATGAATAGAAACTTAAATTTCAGTTCGATTTTCTAATGATTCATCCAAGCAGGTGGTTAAACTCTTGTTCTGTTTTTTGTATTTTTTTTATTTTTACAATTTCTGTTGGTGGCTGTCATCCATTAAGCCCGAACACAGCTTTGGAAGTGCCTACCCACCCCCACCCCCTACCCCATCTCAACTCATCCACTGCCTGCGCTTTTCTTTCATGATCGAAAATTTGTTGCTTAATTAAATTAGTTCAAATGAGGGTAATAAGGGTTTGAAACCTTTGAGGGAAGGGTTAGTCACTAACTGCAGGATAATGCACGATCGATGATTAGTGCAGCGATGCACGAGGGCGCAAATTGAGTTCATTTAATGGAGAGAGAGTACATTATCCTACGTTTAATGCACAGGTCCAAAGGTGATTACCCTTGCTCACCCATACAAAACGAGATTTTGATGAAAAAAAGACGAAAGGAAATGTGGGTTTGTAAACAACCGCGTTTTTATTAAAAACGAAAACGAAAAAGACAAGAGTCACAACATGTCAACAATGTTCGTGCGCGAGAGGCAAAGTACCACCATTGTTTTGTGTAGCAGATAGCAGACGACAAAACACTGTTCTGTTGTATACATCCGTCGGTGATTTTGCTCTTAAATTGACCGTGTTTAATCTGCAGGATAATGCACCGTCACGTGACTGTAATTTGCAATTAGCAGTTGAGGATTCTTCTCAAGTATGCTGGAACTACTCTTCTAGCACGAAAATTATACATTGCTAATATTTTACGCCATACCTGTAGGAGTATGACTACTTTATTCAATATGGTGGCCAAACTTTTTCGCAGAACTGGTATGCATCATCTGATACGTACAACATGATGTGGGGAGTCTGTAAACTTTTTTTTTTGTCATTTGCATCTTTCGCAAGATTATCAGTAACTTTTTGTTAGGAATGTTATGAATTATAAGTCTGTGATACATTTTCACGTTATACACTACATTGCAACGACGTATTTCGCTGATAAAGGAGTTGTAATGTATCAAAGCACCATTTTGTGCGTGTATGTGTGTTTGTTACTTCCTGCATAGTTCCAGCTTTAGACTCGAAAGTTGCCTGCTGCTCACAACTTTTTCAAGATTACTGAAATTGAATCGGAACATCTTGTTGTCCGAATTTTCGTGTACCCTTTTACCCGATCGGGTTTAAACAGTTATTCGGTTGTTTTTTTTTTTCTTTTTCCGGTTACCTTATAGTCAACCATAGTTTTAGTGCGTACGAAACTTGACTGAAACCGACTTATTAATTGGTCTTTAAATCTCATTTTCAGTCCCATTCTCGTGTCATTGCTTAACTGCTAAATGTGCAGTGCTTGCATCATAAAAGCAACGCTATTAGCAGTATTTTGCATTTCCATACGATTTTCAGCTTTGAAAGTTGCTTTAAGTTTGTTTTGATCGCCTCATGAGTACACCTGTTCATGTTGCGGTTACGTAACCATTCCTTACGTAGTTTCGAGTCTGCGATACCGTAAGCAGATGCTAGAAAATATCTTTTCGTGGTGTTTGTCCATATAGGGTGTTGCCAGCGAAAGGTATTTTATGTGCTTAAAAGTTTCTACTTGTCATGTGGTAGTTGGGCGTTGAACAATAAAACTGTCATTGGTAGGATCTGAAACAGCCGAGCAATCAGTGTTACGGTTGTTGTCCTATGCAAAGTTCAATAAACCTGGTCTGATGGTCCTATTTCCACGAAAGGACTTCGTTAATGCTTTGTATATTTCCGTAGCCCAGCAGTCGACTGACACGGGACGACAGTTTGCCAAGAAAATCTGTCTGTTTTTGGAAGTATTTGAATTCCCTGTTGGAACATTTTTGTGGTTTTCTCGGGTAAAAAGGTAGGTGACATTTCGCAAAGTTCGTCTTCGTAAGTCTGTTAGTTTGTGCAATTATGAAAAGTGAACGGGACAAAATACACAAGCGCAAGAAAGAAAAAGGTCATTGACTCCTATTGCACCGTCCACGTATCTTAATTTTAGTCCATGCCCATCGAAGAATGTTGCATGTAGGTGGGTGTAAATTCCTCCGTTCAGAACGTTTAAGCGGTGGTACATTGAGTTGGTTCGTGAAATTCAGTATTTTCCACAAACCTGTCAAGATGACCTCATATACTTAAGGTCAAACTTAGACCATCATCATATTTTACATGGAAAAGAAACATGAAGGATATAAACATGAACGATTTACTCCTGTTTTAAAAGAAAGGCCGCCACGAGACACTTCTCACGTTATCATTAACCATATACACACGATCGTCATAGGCCACGGTCCAAAAATTGAAAATTTTGACGTTATTTGTTACTAGTGGACGTGGGACTTGGCTAATTATGCTAAATTATTAGAATTTTTATGCAGTAGTACCCGCCTTTCAAATCTTGCCAGATTTGTTGATATCAAATCAACGTGCTGAATTAAATGACTATTGATATGCCGAACTAGATAGTATAGGCCTTGGTTTATGCGATAGTAAAGTATGGTAGGCTGGCTATTCGACTTACGGTACAATTTTTTGTGATATCGATGTAACTTCTAGAAATCGTGACATTTTAATAACAACGAACAAGTTGAAATATCCTTTCAAGCCAAGGGGAGAATGATAAATATAATTTGTACTTCTTTTGACCGTTTCGCAAGGATATGGAAAATGTAACCTCAGAGAACCCTGTAATAAAGCAACACTCTGCTCCAAAGATAAGAATGATTCCAATTGGTGAGTTTGATAAGAGAACACAATCAATTCAAATATTACAATTACTTTACTTCACCAAGAAGAATTTCAGACGATTTGCTATACTTTCTATTGCTCTAATGATTAGATCCATGCACACATTTTAGGATATTTTACCTTACAGTCACACATCATGTTTGGCATAGCTAATAAGTGCCGTCGCAGACACCTGCCTCATTGAAAGATATCGTAAAAAAGAATGGCATCCCCTCCCCACCCGCGTCATTCACGTAAACTGCATAATGGACATATACCTGTACCATATTTTATAGTCCAGTTTGCCGTTTTGTAATCGTTCTGTAAATTTTCTGTCTCCCCTCCCTCCTCCCCCTCCCCTACGTCATCAATTTTACCATATCCCAGATGCCCAACCTCATTAATAATCTGTAATTACAGATTAATTATCTGTTATTACAGATTAAAAATATTTATATAAATTGCACTAATAGTCTTTCGTAGCTGACTGCCACCGTCTTACAGTTTTAAAAGAAGACTAACTTCTCGCAATATTGCAATGAGTGGCATGCTGATATAATTTTAATATGGTAGCTCATATTTACAACAGTCACCAGTACAAAGACTAGATTCCCTTCTGTATGTAATCATCAAAGATTTGAACAATATTGTTGTATATAAAATAGAACTTCTCGGAAGCCGTCAATATGACATTAAGATACACAAAATATTGCCCAAGATTGCCTCTGAGGTTAGCTTGAAGTTGAAATTTTCTCAAAGGGAACCGGTGGTAAAGACCACCCAAACCAGCGATCCCTCAACTCATGTCCACCCCCACCCAACATCAAAATACAATAATGGACAAGTTCGTAATGGAATTTAGTCCCAAATGTGTATATGTTAAAGCCTTAATTTAAATTGTATTTTCAACCTTTATTCTCATTTTGAATTTCGTATTCCTTGTTTTATTTGTCGTAGAATGAACTTCCCATCACCTCTATGTTCACCATCCGAATTAAATTGTGAAGTCTGTCTGCTTTACTAAACTTGTCTCCTCCAACCTTAGTACGGGGAAATCTAACCAATAACGACCCGCACGAAATGTGAACATTCTCAGAGTCACACTCAGGATCTACCGTACTCTAACAATTCGGGTCTCTCTTTCGGGGAGAGGGGGGGGGGGGGAGGGATCCAACTCCATAGGGAGGGATCCGACAAGATATAAGAGAACATAGGGTGGGATCCGACACCACATGAAGGGACTCGAAGCAAGAGGAGTGTGCACTTATCGTACTTATGTGGTTGGTTAGTTAGTTGTTGTCACTCCACAATCTCCTCTATTTTATAGATAGCCTAATTATGTCAATTATTCATTTGTACTATTAAAAGAGGTAAAGTCCGTTAAACTGAACACCAAAATGATACCTAGTCCTCACATAATTTCCAAAATGTGCTAAAATCATGTCTCAAGAAGACCTTTTCTTCATGATGGAACATGACGCGATAGCCAAATATACCATAATGGTTAGGATAGGTACCTCTCGAGAAGGGATAAGCATGCATGACGCTATGTGAGGATTGGTTACAAATGAACACGTTCAAAACAAGACAACCTACAGCCCCCCCCCCCCCCCCCCCCCATCGTGGTAAGTTGTATACTTTCAAACTTGTCGTGTAAACTCATTGAAACTTTCTCGCCACCAAATGTCTCCTATGACTCATTTTGAAGTGAGACGCAACCCAGGGATTAACTGAGGAGGAAAGCCTCCCCTGGCCGCAAGGTGGCATTTCAAGTTCAAGCAGTATATTTCGTCTTTTTTGAGGGTAGTAGTTCATCGTCGAAAGGATTACACTATGTTCTATAAGGTAATCACTCGGTGTAATCTACATCCGAAAAGGATTTACAGAAAATCAATGTACATCTTGTTTATTCTTTGTATCACCATTAATGAGAATACCGTATGTGCCAGCCATGTATCGATAACGTCAAAACATGTACCACATCGTCTTTTAATCCTAATTGGTTAGGCTAAGCAGACAGTCATCTAGACATCAATATTGTCACTTCTGGTCCTGATAGGCTTTTCTCTGACATAAGTTTCGCCCATTGTTTCGTAATCTATACCGTAATCTATACTGGTCTTCATCTCAACAGCCCAAAGGGTCAGATAGACTTAACGTAATATCTCTGATGGCTATAGGATCTGTTCCTACTGTCGTCCATTTGATCAATAGGAACGAAAAGACAACTTGTTTATCTATGCTGTCCTTCATCTCAACTGGTCAAAGAGACTCATTTTAACATTTCAGTTGTCCTTCGTAAATCATCTACACATTCTCAGTCCGATCAGAATATTATTTCCAGTTATTGCACATTTCTCAGGTGTGTTATATGTATTTAGACCGGGATTGTAGCTAGGCCAATTTTAGTGCCGCCCCCATAAAGGTATACCTGCTACTTCTGGTCGGGTCCGGGAGTTCGCAACAGGACCCCTTGTGGGATCCTGGGCGACGTCCTCTACTTTTCGTATAAAACAGTGTTTTATATCTAAAAGTACTCGAAAAATCTTCAAACGTGAACTTGAAACTCTGTTAATCTCATCATATTTACTACATTTCGTGAAATATGTGCCGGTGGTAAGACTTAAACTGATCGCGGAGGAGGCCGGGCGGGAATTACTTGTCCCAGGCGCCACCGCCGAGTGTCGTAAACCGTATAGGTACAATCATGATTTAGACATTTGCTATCAAATACAATAAATCTATGCTCTTCAAACTTATTCCACCAAATCTAGTTCCCCATCGACACAAACTTTCTTCTTTTTATATTTTATTCAAACTCAAACTTTCGTTAAGGCTATATCCCCTACCGATGAACCATTCGCTCACTGTAAGAAACACTGGCATGGCCATTTTGGGTGAATACCCTCACGCGTTATTACAAGGATAACTTTTTCGGCGTAAAGTCTAGGAAATATGCCGTCCTAGAATAATCCAGTTCATTGCCTCCTTTACAGAGGCTCGTTGTTTGTGATGAGTGTGAAATTCAGTAAGGAATTTGGTTTGTTGGTTTTCCAAGTTTGCATGCTGTCAGCTTTATCAAAGGGATCAAAATCCGGGACATGTATAAAAATGAACTGCGTAGACCAGAAGATGTTTTGAAAGTCTTTTTCTTTGTTGAACACGGGATGACGTCGACAACACTGCATGATTTAACTACATTGGTCTAAATTCTTTGTGCCTTATTCTAAAATCGATCGGTCTTTTTGATAGGACGAGTAGGAATGAAAAAGCCCAGATGCCTCCTCTCCCCCACCATCACCTTTCCGACCATTGAAACTGCAGGCGATTACTGATACTTTCATGATGTTAACATTTAAGCAAACGTCTATTTGTAAAAATGAGAACATTAAAAAAAAAAATCGTTTTTCTTTCCCTGTAAAACTACAAAGAATAATCTGTGATTGTAGATGAAATTCGCATCCTGATTTTGCATGCGCTTGTTTGAATGAAGTCTTATGAACGCCATCTGGCCTCAGCATAGGGGCATGACGTCATATTAACAAATGAACTAAAAAATCCATTCCCTTTTCTTTATCACCGGAATGTCACCATTCACCATCGCAACCTTAGACAAAAAGCAGCACGATATTAATCGAGTCGCCCACTCCATTCTAACGTCCCCCCCCCTCACCTGTCAGAATGCCTTTCGCTCAAAGTCACGAGAGTCGTCTACATGTTGATTGACCATCGGGAATGGTGGAGATATGCCATAGTTAGACCGGGGAGCTAAATCGCAGCTCTCTGGTAAGACAAAGCTGACAACACACTACAAGGTCTAGTAATTTTCATGTTCTTTTTTTTCTTCGTGTCATAAATTCAACGTGACGCTATTTCTGTAAATAGTTCTAAAAATAGTTCGAGTGCGGTCCAATTTTATCTTCTACCCCCCCCCCCCCTTCTCGTTGTAGTCTACTGTTTGAAGTAAACGGACGTAACGATGACTCTTAATGGGGGATAGCTTTTCCCCTGGATAATTTTGGTACCTAGGTAATTGTTGATAGCCTGTGCAGTATTTTATTTCATTTTTGTGTATTACTGCAGTTCTATAAGATTATCCGGGAGTCAGACAATCTGACAATCTAGTGGCTGTACCGAACGTTTATTTCGATTACCCTGCCAGATTCCATTAAATGTAGGTTGCTCACATATTTGAGTAAGTTAGTCTCGAAACTGGTACATGGACTATACGGTGGTCGAGACTTCAAGTTATAACTTTTGGTATACGTTCTAGAAGAGGGATACTTAGGGTGGCTATTTGGAAAGGGAATAATGGGACGAAAAAGGTGAAATACCACTCCTATATAGCTGTATACACTACACCGTGTATGCTGACGTCCTCTCAACTTTGTGAGTGAGTGATATATTTTCTGTAAAAGGAGTGTGGTTGAATATTCTATGGCCATGACAATATACCCAAAATAGAAGTGAAACCTTAAAAAACATGCGCTTTACTATCCTTTGAGTTTTTTGTACCCCTTTTCAATCCCCCCCCCCCCCCCCACCGCACCCTTTTCTTTGCACTTAATCAGACACATCAACGGGCATCAGCTTACCGGAAATTCAGAACACGAAATATTCAAACATATCCAAACGAAGTTTTGATTGACTAACTTTTTAATTGCTGTGTGGAATCGTGTCGTCATACTTTTGCAATGGTTGGTCTTTTCATCCGTTTTGTCTTCAAGAGGGTCTCTTAATCGTCTTTAAATCATAGCATCTAAAAAAGTCCTGGTTATTTAGTCTTTGATCTTCCCTTTATTCGTCTCCCTTAAGTGGAACTAAATCCGGTTCGTTACGAACAAAATGACGAGGTGACTGAACAGTTTGGCCATTGAATAAGACAGATGAATCTGTTGAGAATTTGGGGGTTCTTGGATGCTCGTTTTTCGGCATCTTTTTAACTGTGGATCCGGTTGATTGGGTAGGTTATATGTCCACCGCAAATATTTACCGATTGGGTGCCGCGCAATATACATGCCAGGAACAATTTTAGAAAATATCGTCATATGCTAAAATTCTCTCTTTTAGACTTGCGCA
The DNA here is from genome assembly GCA_021234535.1 of Stichopus chloronotus. Lineage (NCBI taxonomy): Eukaryota > Metazoa > Echinodermata > Holothuroidea > Aspidochirotida > Stichopodidae > Stichopus > Stichopus chloronotus. The sequence continues at coordinate 6,851,427 of CM037844.1, forward strand.
AAGACGTTTTCGCACCTTGGAGGAGAAATGACTTGGGGTATGACAAAGCAGGTTGTTATTCTCCAAGTTACGTCATTGCCATTGATAATGATTAATTCTCGCGGAAAACATGCAAACTATGTGACAAAGATAGGCCCTATCATGATTACCATGACAACTTGTCTAAAACAAAGGTAATATAACGTATGGTTGTTTAAATGTTCTGTTATCTTAACAAGATGACATCACATGACATTATCTACAGGTGGACATAAATCTGGACTTGTTTGAGTGATAAACTTTGTTTACGGTTATACTTTCAATACTTCGTCACTTCAGTTACAAATCTTGGCCCCTTTTAAATGCATACCGTAATCGACATGAAATTTACGTCAAAGTTGATTACCTTTAAACTTACGTCAATTTCTATGATAAAGGACTGAAATTGTTTTGCTAATATTGGTACAAAAAAAAAGATTTACTTTTCCCCACTTGTTTTCAAGGTAACATATGTTTATACTCAGTCTTGTATTGACTTAAGTCTTGTATCCTATTGATGTATTATATCCTAAGTGACCAGAGGTACTTTCCATTAATAGTATGAAAACATTTATTTGTTTTATGTAACTTTTGGGGAGAAAACACGAACAACTGAGACAAAAAAATAAATGAAATAGCAGATCAAATAAAAATGTGAAAAATTGAAAGGATCCAAATGTAATTTCAGTACTTTCCCATCATTTTCGAACAAACGTCGTGTCCAAGACATAACATAAAATAAAGAAATCAAATAAAAAACCAGTCTGCGCAATCTTCGGGGTTCCATTGAAATGTAATACGAAATGGTAGTTTTTGCAAAATGGAAATTTTTCTTTAAGAAAATGGAAATCAATCAAAATAAAGGACACCGAAAAGAAAACAATGAATCGTATTTTACAAAACGGTGACATCTTGCCCTCACTTTTGACAATTACAAGTAGAGGAGGTTGAAATTTTATCACGAAGTACCACTCCTCGTAGGACGTTGCGTGGCCTAAAGATTTTTCTTTTATAGGCAACATACAGCGCTCCATTTTCTTTGCAAAGTTGAAAAAGACAGCCGAAGCAGTGGTAGTAGCAGGGACTGGGTGGTGGATAATGCAGGGAGTGGTGGCCAGCTCGTAGCTACCGAGATAAGATATGTAACATAATGACAAAGTGTCCCATCAATTTTGACCGAAATTGTAGAATACACGAAAAGGTTTTCATAGCATACGGGTGCTTTAAAGACCTCATATTTAGAATCATATTTCATGCATGCATACAATAGATGCACATGCATATGGAATCGTTAAATCCATCCATTTATTTCGAAAATAAAATCTGTTGTACACTAACAAAATATTCATTTTGATTGCGTATAGTTGTTCCTTAATTAACAATGGCTCATTTGATACCTTAATCTGACAAAATACGTGTTCACGTTCACCTATATGGTTATGTTAGGACTTAAATCAGGAGGGAATACCACACGAATATTTCCTAGAGTATCGAACAGTTCAACAGTAATTTGATATTGGTCTAACTTTTTAGGGTGCTTCATTCGGAATTCCCCATTAAGTTTTTCAAAAAAAAAAAAAAAAATAGTGAAAAAAATGAACATCGGGTTCTCTTATCAACCAATAGGCATTCCGAACCATGATGTCACAGGTGCAATGTCAATATATGGCATGAGTTCATATTATTCAGATCCATTATACGTTGTATTTAATGTGGGGGAGGCGTTGTCTTCTGTCCACCAGTTGAACTTTTGAGGTGATCGAATTCTCACTTTTTGAAGAACTTATTGAGCGGTTTCAAAAGTAGACAGTAACCTGCTTGTGGTATGCTCAATTGGTTATACCCAAATGAACAATCATTGTGAATATTTAAACTTAGCAACGTAACGGGTTAAATTGCCCGCATGATTTAGCACCCACCCACCTAGTGAAAAGTGCCTATTTTTTTGGGGGGGGGGGCGGGGGGTTGGTGTTTTCTAGTATAATTGCAGTTGTTTTCAGTTGAACGTTGGAGAGGGTGCAGTTTAAAGTACAGATGTCGTGAAATTCACGACGATAAACCTCTTTGAGCATTTTAGAAAATTTGAAGATGGAATAGTGAGTTTCATTCCGTCTTTGTTTGCCGGGTTCGACTATGGAATCGTTCTTTAATTTCGGCTCAGAAATCTACATGGGCGACAAATGGAAATGATCAGCATAATAGCTACCCACGTGATTCGTTAAGGTGGAAAGAACCTGATGTAACCTGCCATGTATGCATCACTCCACACTCACATCGAATGGGCCGGTTATGCGTGTCATCAAAATAGGATACTCAGTGAGAAACCGGTCATAGAAATGAGGGAAGGGCAGGTCCGTAGCCAGGCCAGATTTCTGGAGGGAGGCAACTTGAACAAAAGCCGGCCCACCGTGACTGAATACCTAAAATTTTTTACCCCCAAAAGAAATTCCAGGGGGAATTTCTAGAGGAGCTTTACCTGTGCGTCCCCCCCCCCCCCCCCTTGCCCACCTATCCGGAAGTAAATAAGGAAGAATAGTGGCTTTTGTTTGTCACGTGTCTATATACATACGGTGGCCTTCAACTTTAAACACTGAATGTATAAGTGCTTACTTATTTGTTTCTTACATGTGAAAATATCGTCTGCCAGTGTCTTATCATCGATCATTTTAACTAGTTCTTCTCATGTTATTGCCGTAACGTTTAAAGTAGTGTAGGTTGAAATATGCAGTAGATGTATATGCTTCGTCGCCGTGCTCTCTCTTGCCATAAAAAAGATACTTCAGTCGCCGGGCAGTCGGACCGCATTCTTGACGTCATTCAAGTTCTTTCTACTACGTTGCCATTTCTGTGACACAGGTTGAACTCATGTTCAGCTTCTCCCGGGTGTCTCCCGACCGAGCCTTATAGTATACCAGGTTTAATTTTCTTCAAGATTACGCAGTATAGACGTCACGGGTAGAGCTTTATATATAAACCTGAATAAGACGTTTAATAAAGTAACGTATTATGAAACACGACGATCAATATGATTCTGGTTTCGGAAGAAATGAGAATTAATCTAGTTTAGTTGATGATGTCTCGTGGGTTGTGGAACATGAACTAATGAGTGGTATATAAAGCAAATATTAGCCTATGACGTATTTGGAAACCTAACTGCTTTGCGAACGGTTCAAGCGTTTACCAGTTAATGTATGATGTGACGTGATACTCTTGTGACAGCATGTATTGATATTGTTCGACATGAGTGACCTAGGAGAAAATACAGCAGTCACACTTCATGCGCTATTTACAAGGTCGACGTAGCTATGTGCTGCATAGCAGGAAGGAACATCAACGATACGGGTTCCAGCCAGCCTACCACTGGACCCAAACCATGTATAGCAGAAATAGCGCCACCCTATGTTCCATATGTAATGGTATGACTTCAGTGAATAACTTGGGATTGTGATTATGAAGGCATCACTTGTCTCGTGTATAGCTACTGCTGAAGTTTTTATTCCAACATTCTCAGTGAAACAGGGTCGTAAAACTCATTATTAATCACTTTTTACACAAAGTTTTTTTTAAAATGATGTTAAGAATTTCTTGAATATCGATATTGTTCATTTCAGGGATTGTGTATGCCAATAATTATTTAGGAAGAAATTTTAAGAGGAAATTTTCATAACACGGACATGGATTTCCCTCTACTCCCCCCCCCCCCCCCCTTACTACTCCTCTCTTCGAAAGTGTGGCCTACCGTCGCTACAGAAGTTGAAGTTGATGAGCTAATTCTTCGAGTTCACATTCATTTTTTTATTAATTAAAATGTAAATTTCAGAGGTACTCTCACTTACACAGTCATACCGTGTCTGTCATATTCGTCATTTCCTGCTAGTTTACTCCTTGTCACCAATGTCACTGCGACTGACCATACAAACAGCTCAAAACAACTCATAGCTCTAGGCGTTCTGTTGACGACCAAAAAAAAAAATGAGTTAGAAATCTGATATTTCATATTACCTATTGATAATTATAACTTAGAATGACGAGATCTGCAACCTTTTCGTTTCATTATTTTCCCCTTTTCTTTCCCGTATCGAACTCTTTCTCCCCCCCGCTTGTCTGTCGGAATTATCCCTCCTTAAATTGTCCCTGAATGTAAATAGTTTAGAGGTAATTGCCAAGGGAAACGGGTCCTTATTAGACACATACTCCTTTCCACTATTTCAGGGAAGTTAAACGATGTCGGCAAAATTAGTTTCGATATACCTGGCAAACCAGTGACACTGAATGGTACAACCTTTGTCCGTTGGGGGGGGGGGGTATTCACTCCCTAGCTATGACGTAATATGATAGATGCTATTATGATACCGCCGTGGTATAATGACGTAATATGATAGCTGCGCTCTTCGATGATACCGCCGCTGTATAAAGTAAAATTTATGAACATCGTGAAAGTTGTAGCACCTGACCAATTAAAACCAAAGTTTAGCCTCTCACCGACCCACGTAACCTCAGTGTCCATGGACGAATCGGAGGAATTCGTGGGTAAATATTTTTCCCTGAAGGTAAAATATAACATGACCGAACATTAGTAAATACGTCTGACGTATTGGTAAAGACAAGATGTTCAAAACGTTAATTGGTTTTCCCAGTGTCTGATTTGCATATATGCAAATATGTAAATGTAAACTTTTAAGCTATATGGGGGGGGGGGGGGAGGGGTTGTGTACTCACGATTATGTTACAAGCTAAAAGTCGGAATTCTGTTCCTCTCCGTGTAGCCGGTTTATTTCACATGTAATCAACGCACAACGGGACGCGTTGTCGGTGATGTCTGAATGGAAGGAAGAAGTTAGCAAACTGTACATATTTAGCAATATATTTGCGGAGGTGTCCTTACCGTAGTAACAGCAGCAGGGAAGACGATATCGTCAGAAAGCCCTCGATGAAAGCTATTGTAATTATCGCACATTGGTTTTGTCTCTCTGATGTGACTGGAGTTTTAATTGGTATGCAACTAAAGCACTCCGTGAATATTCACATTACATCATTGGCCTTTACGGATGAATTCAAAGTTGTGTTTGGCATTTCATCAATCTCTTTTGAAGTACGGCAGTTTCGCTATATCTGAGGTAACACTCTGAATTTTACGTAATTCAAGAGACAGAAAAGTCGGAGGTCAAAGGTCAATCAGACCTGATCCTCATGTTGTGGCTTCGTTTCAATGATATTAATTCACGTCACACGAACGCGTGTTTTCAATTACATGATACCACTCCGTCACCCCACCCATCACCACACCCCCTTCCATTTCCCGCCAAACACACATCACGTCGCCCTCTCACGATAAGTGGACACGATGTATCGGAATGTGACCAGATTCTTGCTTAATATTCGGTTCTTCACTGTATGCATCTCTCGTGATTTGGTTGAATTTTTAAAGGAGAGAATTTTGAGAAGGATAAGGATGCCATTTCTTTCCCGACCTCTGTAATTATCAGCACTATGCGTCCATTCAAACTTTCCATGATACGGTAAAACAATTTATGTCCTGTTCATGACTGTAAGAGTATGTTAGTCTGGGCAGATGTGTACTTTTCATAATAGTTGAGAGAGTATACCCGTGTATCTCATAACAGAATTCATTAAATTCATCAAATGTTAGGATCAGGAGTAAAGCGACTCGTTGGAACGACTGTGCATTTCTCTACGGCGAGAAGGACACAATGCGAGGGGAATTTTGACATTTTACGGTGGTCGAATGAGGTGGTAGTCTAAAATTGAACCACTGGTTTACACTAGCAGAAACTTTTAGTAGGGTATTCGCCAAAATTTAAATTGTAAAGAAAAATGAGGGCAATGATGTACCGCGCAAAGATGAATAGAGGGCGCTATGTTAAAACTTGAGAAATAAGGTTGTGGAAGTTGCAGCGCACTTGAACCGGTAGCAGCATAGGGTAATTCATTTGAATGAATTTTAAATAAATTATGTTAGGGTAGCAGCACTTGTGTGTGTGGAGACAAGTGCGTTCTTCACATTTAAAGTATTCAAAATTCCCCACCCCTTCCTCCCGCCGTTGAACAATTCTGGTCACATCAAATAGAAATAACAATGAGATACATTGTTAAAATATGGACATCAAACTGTAGAAATATTCTTTGAAGTGTCACCAAAATGTGTATTTCTCACTTCAGCACAAAGAAACAGTTCGTGACTTACAAATACGCCACAATGTAAATATTAATTTATCGAATAATTAGTGTGCATGTCACTCTCTGCACGTGTTGTCTTTTTATGTTTCCAGTAATATAGGATACTTAGCGTTCATTCATTCTTCAATATGAAGACGTTATTACAACTGCATGGTGTGAATATCACAATAATTCATAAAAAAATTTATTAAGAAACAAACACAGTTAACACTTTATTTCCATATGGTTTATGTTGAATTTCAGAATAAGGTGCCTGTGAATCACACTTGTACTTTTCTGTAATTATCACACTCTGCTCTCTGATGTTCAGTTCAGTTCAGTATGACTTTATTCCAATCTCTTACTTATAATATAAGACATAACAATATTCTGAGAGTGGAAAAAGTAACGAAAATACAGTATATAAGGATCATCATGCTTAGACACTTCATAAAATAATTACTTTACTTAACAAAAAAAAGGTAAGAGGAGTGGCAACTGAAAGCTCCTAGGAGCTTGTGGGTGTTGACACCCCTTAAAGACAGACAGAAAATACAAGACAACAAAAGAAAAGCACACAAAAAAAAAAAAAACAAGAATAGAGAACAGAAATGCAAAAAAGACGGTAGTTCAAAGGTAATTTGCAATGAAATGAACTTTAAGCTGCTTTTTAAATGCATAATGTGTTTTACAGTTTGTAACTTCCAAGGGGAGAGAATTCCAAAGTTTTGCACCTACAAATCGAAGACCAAATTGAGATGACCTAAGCCTACAAAGGGGAGTGATAAACTGATTGAGAATGTTGTTGAGAATCTAATGAGTTTTTACGTTAATTTTAATTGGTTGATAGTATTTTTCTTTTTATTTGCACTTTACTTTGCATCTTAGTTCGTTTTTATGTTGACTTTTTTTCTCACTGTAAAACACGTATAGCACACTGGAGGTTTCAAATTGCTTTCAAAATATCCAATAACGCCCTAGAGCAAGTACCCCCTGAGAAGGAGGGGACTGTTAAGCCGTTGATTTAAAATAAAACGAGACGAATAACAAAAACAGTAAAGTTTAGATTGTGTAAGATTGATTAGTAATGATTAGACCAAAGTCCACATCATTATTTTTATCGCCCCGTTGGAATTAAGACAAGGCTCAGGCCCGAAGCTATGCAGGTCAGATTCTTATGGGGAGGGGATAAAAACAGGTAGCATACCCGCACACGTGACATAATCACAATTTTTTTCACCTCTTTATAGGGAAGCTACCCCCCTATTCGTTGACTACACCCTGATTCAAGTCTCCTGTATGCCGTCGATTACAAGACAATCAAGACGAATAATTCTGAAGAATTATTAGGTATTAAAAAAGAATGAATATAGTTAATGAACAGTCGTTGGCAAGGTGATATAAATATGAAGTTAAAAATATTTAAAATATAACAGTTATACAAAAATGTATCCTCATGAAAATATGTACACAAAAAACAAAAGTTGTTCTTTACTCATTTGTAGCATTGTCTTGACATAAATGATTAGACAGAATTAAAGGCAGTCACTCATCACGCGAAGCTACATTTTTAGGCTAGGGATAAGCACAATTCTCAATTGGCTCTGCTATTTGATTGACAGCAAATTCAAAAGATGCACAGCACACACTGTGTTGTTTTAATTACAGATGTGGTCCTTGGATGCTCACTTGTCTACCCTAGGGCATGCAGCACATAAACGATTGGATTGTGTTTGCGCAACCAAGGGCCCCATGCAGGCTGTGAGAGGGGCTAGAGGTATGGTTGGAGGAATTGGAACTGTGTTGGGCGGAGAGTCACTGCCTTTAACTGCAATTTAATTTGAATGCAAAATGAGTTTTGGTGAATAAAAAGGTCAAGATGAACAATTATAAGAAAGAAAAAATCATGACATTTCAAGCCGAGTCTCTCATAAATAGTTTTTATGAAAAAGAAGGATTTGAATCACTTTTTCAATTGAAAAATGAAAATAAATATGAAGTCAGTGTAAAAGATAAATATGAATTGAGTACCCTGTTTGAGAAGAGGTAAGAAAGATATTGAATAATTAAAGAAATAAATAAAACGAATAAATGCATAAAATACACGTAAATAAAAATAAAATAGAATGTAGGAAGGAAAGTGGTAATATTGCACTCCACATCAATGCACAAACCCAAGGGATCTTTAGAGATATGGAAATTTGAAGTAATGTAATCAAGTTTCACAATTGGAGAATGGAATGCATCAATCTATCAATAAAATGAAACACGACCGTGCACATTCCATAACTCGAGCATAGATTTAAGATGGACAAGTGTTATCTAGTTTTTTGTTGATCCAAGATAAATATTTATCAACTCTAGTGTAAACCCCCGGAGAAGGAAAACTCGGTGACTCCTCACAGAAGGTGTTATCCCCCCAGGAGGTGATCCCCCATAGTTTCCAAGCGCCCTCCTTGCTTTGACAGACGAGTGGCCCTCCACTGTCCTTCTTACACGTGTCGGGTCGTGATTCGCCGGTCAAATATCCCGCGCATTGCATCTTCTTCGTGAGGTCGGTACTGTAGATTCTGCCGAGGTTTTGACACAGCTTGTTACCGAGAAGTGGAACTTTCGCCTCTCTTAGGGAAGGTGACCAAATGTCGGAGTAGTAGTCGATAAAATCTGGACAAACAAAGAAACAAACATAAGGAGGATTGATTGGAAGTCTGTTGGCCGAACTGTCACGAGAGATTGGTCACATGAAGTTTTATGCACCACGTGATCCACTCTACCAGACGACTCAATGAGTAAATATATTTTAGTAAATTTTCTCTTAACTGGTGAATATTTCTTCAGCTAGATCGTCAGTATTTGCTTAGAATTATTGTAAATTCTCATCAATTACAATACGGTCAGTATTTTTAAGTAGATCTGAAGCTATACAGAGAGAAAAATTGAGAAAAATGAAACACGACATAAGTGAAATACACATGTGTAGGTTTCGAGTTGCCACCCAGCGAGCTACACTAAAACACATACCATGACCATAGCGTTTTGGTTCGGTTAATAGCTTCGTAAAGGTTTGCGACAGCGGTCCACGATGATACAGAATGTTAGAACCAATCAATTCACAGTTTATAGAAGAAGGTTAAAGGTTGGCCAATCACAAAGATGTTCATTGAATAAACTATTGTGCCACCGTCACACTCGGTCATTTCCGGAATAGGAATAGCTTTTTGTACGTGATATGAAGATAAAGCTTTGTCTTGCAGGAGGAATTGACGAACACGGGCAGATATGCGGTATTTCTCTTTAGCGCCCCCATTTTGATTAAACGTCATAACAATTAAGCGGGTTTGTTTGTTGTACTGTGGTCGCATATTATCGACGGCCTTATGCATGCATAGATCCACGTTTCAACGTTTATTTTATCTACAGAAGTCGGAAAAATGTGGCATGGTTATTGAGCAAACGTTTATGGTTGCTTTACCTGAGTAACCCCATCCGGTGACGTAACACTGCGTCCCCGATTTGAATTCTTTCTTGTTCGGTAGACAAATCGGCAGAAGGTCCTCGGTAAATTTGATGGGGTTTCTCTCGTTCACCTTCAGCTTCAACACTGCGATATCGTTCTGCCGACTCACGGGGTCGAACTTAGGATGGATGAACATGCATTCGATGTTGAGGTCCTGCTCGTGAGCTTCGATTTCGTGTTCGAAGTGGTCACCGATCCGGACGATGAGGTCTGTTGGAGGCGTCCTGCCCAATATAAAGAAAAATACTATATGATAACATGTAATTTGATATATGAACACTTATGTTAAGGATTCAAATGCAGAAGAATAAATTAAATGTAACATATCTCTCTCTTTCTCTGTTTAACTTTCAATGCCTTTTTTTTTTTGTCATACAACACTCATGCGGTGACCATAAAAGGAAAACTTACGTTCCGTCAACCCCTTTGAGGCAATGTGCCGCGGTAATCACGTGACTGCCGCTAAGGATCGTTGCGCCACAGATCAACTCTCGATTTTCTTTTATTAGAATCTGTGCCATCCACGGCCATCTTGTTTTACTGCTGATACCGCTTACGATTCTCGCCCGGGAAGCAGGTTCTTCGGGTGGTCTCACACCACACTGGAAATCTGTGAGAGACACAAGGAGAAAAGGAAAGGTAACTTCCACTGACAAAAACTGGTTCTTAAATGAAAGATGGAAAGCATGCTTTTTTTTTTTACTGCGGACACTTCAACCAGTATCTTCACATCAATATCTTGTTCATAATTCAATATTTCAGTTTGAAGAAAAATCTCTCTGGTCAAGAAAGATCTCCACCTCAATCGTTCAAGTCACCTCAATCGTACAAAATGCTAAGTAGCAAACTACTGTGAACAGCCTTTGTTGTTCTTTCGAAATTGAGGAGCGCATTAAACGTTACGAAAGTATATACATTTGTACCTGTTGTCTTCCAAAATGTCTTAAAATACAAGGAAAGGTAGCCTACATTTCGCAAACAAACGTGACTGTTTGCAAGGTTTTGTTGGTCTGTCCAGTACGAGATCACTCACCTTTCGGTACATCGTTTTCACTGAGGGATGACGGGGGTAGACGTGCAGTACTTGATTGCTTAAGTTGAGCAGGAATGCTTAGTAATCGGGGGCGCACTGCAGAGAGGAACAAAGATAGATGGCGTGATAGAGGAAGGCGATGGACCGGGGCAGCGATCGTTGTCCTTTCGGCTTCTCTCTCGGAGTCTCCTTGGGAGTCGTAGTAGCTGAACGAGAATGACGGTTCAATGCTCAAAGTAGTTGGGATATTGACTGCGTCCTGTTAGAGACAAACACAATACAGTAGGCTATTGCTCTTCAATTATAACGACAAAAAAAGAATAAACATAATGTGCAAAGATGGCGTCCCACGGACGGGAGACCTAAGTTATCTTAGAGGGAGACGGAATGTTTCTCTCAGAGGTAAAGGTATTACGGGTAACAATCAACAGCGTGTTTCGCGCAGAAGGCTGATATAACTGCATAACTGGATGAATGTTGAAGTTGTTGGACATACTGTGTGAACACGCACACCCTTTGATTCATTCAGGCTACCCTGACATGCAGTTAAAGCTGGAATACGAATTGAAAATTTGTCAATGAAAGTCAAATTCCATAGCATATGTCACAGACACTACACAACAAACATTGTTTAAGCCCCATTTTTGCATGCATTAGTATTCATATATCCATTCCCATTGGTCTGTTCGATTTTAAGTAACGGTGATTGACTGCTGTGCTTCCTTTGAGAGTCTGAATTTTGTAGGGCCAGCAAAAAAATTTGAGACAACTTTCAAATTCAAATATCTGGAAGATGAGAGGTGCATAGTTCTCTTTCAGATTTTGTGTCAGGTGATCTTTTCCCCTACTTTCTCTTCCCTGAAACACTGACGAAGAACAACGGTAGATGACCAGGCGATTGCCAGCACAACTCAGTCATATTCCAGCTCTAATACAGTTTGTTGGTATTACTTCACCCTCTCATGCGTGAGGAGGCAATATCCAGACTTGTAGGTCTGGCTCTAACATTCTGGGAAGTCTATGCCTACCGGAGAATTGGAGTACGACCTCCGAAAATTGCCAATCGTAATCGCTTCCGCTATATCAGATAACCCATTCTGTTTCCGTCTGTGACGAGTTCATCCCGTCTATGACCCTGTACGTAATGCAGCAACCGCCTACCGCTACCACTATACCAATGGTAGCGTTTGAATTTCCCCATGTTGATCTTAGCAAATTTCGAGCAAGATCTCTTCACATAATTAAAGAGTGACTTGAAGTGACACGAATTTACACATTTTGAAGACAGCAGTCTTTGTCCGCAGAGCTAGAAAACTATAAACGATTACATTCCTAGTGTCCCCCCCCCCTCACCACCACCACCAAAAAAAAGTAATAATTTGAAGTATATATACCTTCATCTTACAGGTTGTTGTTTTTTTTTTTTTGGGGGGGGGGGATTTATAAAGAAATTAATCCAATTGCACGCGTGCGATGTGCGGCAACGTCACTTACGCGTGCTGTGATGTCCTTACGAACAATGAAAACTTGGATTAATGTTGGGACCAATCCAGGAGTTTTTCGTACCGAAAGGCCGCTTATAGGTGAATCGACTGTTATTAATAAACAACAAGTTTGCTCCAGTGTTGACAGTTAAGTCCACACAGCCCTATGCGAAGATACATAGTGCCCATGAACATACAGCCTAATACCGGTATCTGAACATGCCTACATGTCGCCGCCATGCAAACTTCTAAATTCTCTCACTGTCTGCTCAAGAAAGCGAGAAAGAATAGTAACATACTGTCCTAAAACTTCAATGCAAAATTAACCCAGACATCTTCATTCCATATTGCTGTATATCTTGATCGATTTTTAAAAATAATTTAAAGATAGTAAAATTTGCTTTTGAAAGTGGTGCTTGATAACACTTACCCTGTCAGTCTCGAAGCTTGATCCCTCGATTGGCAGAGAAGATACTCCACCACCGAGGAAGACAAAAGTGATGAGGACGATGAAAGGAAACATTGATATTTGATTTTCGACTTTGACTGGCGACGTCATCAAAACACGAAAAAAATCTTTTCTTTTTCTTCTTCTTCTTCTTTGCTTTGTCTTCGAATATATCAATATTGTTGGAAAATGTTAAAAATAAAAATAGGCTTATAATAAACTTGTTGAATTTGAAACTCTTTGGTATCTGCGCTTCGTTGTTCTTCTGTTGTCAATTGTTTCAGTGGTAAATGATCTCTGGATCGAATCGAGAGTAAGTTTATATATGTTTGGGAATACTCGGGTATCCGGCTATTGCACCCGATATTCCGGGAATATCTCACCTTTATGCCTGTTGTTACCGCGAATGATATCCGGCGACGAATACAGGTGGGCCGTTGCCTGTCACGTCATTTGTGATAGCTATTCACGCAATAGTAACAACAAAAAACAAAAAAAAAACAAGAAAAAGAAAGATGCATGTCTTTGAAAATATTAGCATAATATCAGTATCTCCCTTACAGAGCGACGTGGCAAAATAAACAATGGGTGACATCTTGCGAGTTAATGAAGTTAATCAATAATACAGGCTATTATCACTGGAAGGATGGACGACCAAGGGATTTTATGACACCATAGGTTCTGCTTGCATGGATTCCTTCGTACTGTCAATGTCTAGGTTACATGGGTTTATCGTCTCACTGTTAGTGAATCACGCTGTGCGTGGTATTTACATTACAGAGTATTTCCCTGTGTGAGTCGTACACAGATTAAACAATATTGTGATAAAACTTGTCTGTATGTGATAAAATGTATAAGTATGAACTTTTGAACCTAACGTTGTGTAATCTCGCAAGGCAATCTCGGTGGCATGAACAAACATATATGTCTACGATCGGTTCTGTATTCAAACGACTGCATAGATTAACACAGGTGCGGATTCAGGTTTTCTCCGAAGGAGGGGGGGGGGGGGGTGTGATGATGGCTTGTGGATGAATGATGCTGGTGGGTCTAAGGGGAGGGGTGTCCACCTCTCCTTTGCAAAATTTTTGTCTACTTAGGGTGGTCTAGATGGAAGATGATGCTACTTTTGATGCTGGGTTTTGAACATGTTTTTCAGATTTTTTTTTAGTGATTTCATTTTTCTTCCATCTTGTTTGATGAAATATTCATTCTTAGACCTTACGTCGATGATTCAGAATGAAAATGTGAGAGGCCGGTGGACAGTATTAAAAAGATCTATAAACCACATTTCACCACTTCTGTACCCTCTGTACCCTCTGTCCGGAAAAAAATGTCAGTCGATATTTCAGCCTAAGCCCCTGTTATGTGTATGCAGGACCTTAGCTAGGGTCATATCTTTAGAAAGGTGTGAAGGCCCCCATATTCTGACTAGCTGGATGTATTTTGTCCATCGAGTGTCGTAGACACCGCGATAGTCTCGGGCATTACAAAGACCTTACCGGGAAGAGATTCGCAAGTTTCTTAAATGACGGGTACAGTGTTCAGGAAAAGGACACTATCGGGTTCGACGGAACGAAGGAAAATGTATGTGGGGCTGAGTAACGGTAGGACTGTCTAAGTGAAGCGCCACCATTTTTGGCGTGACCGTACAAAAAAACTTTTGGCACTTCCCGGTCGGTACTTGAGCTGCATGTACCTTGAGGTTAACATGCCAAAAGGACCCGGTCAAGCTCTTTTTTAATGTACAAGGAATTACCAAAGGCAAATAAAGGAAAATAGAGAATAATTATCCTGATTTTATTCTGAGTCCAAACGGGATGATTAAAGCAAGTAATGCAAAATTAGGAAAAAGTTTATATAGAGAAAAAGTCAGGAAACCTGTGACTGGCTCAATTTCCACTGCAGAATCCTTTTCTCCATAGGTTACAGCGTGGAAGCACACACACACACAGCTTTGTTTTCCATTCATTCCGAGGACCTCATTGTGCTTTCTTTTGTTTTTTCTTCGTCAACTCATAACCTTAACAATAGACTGTCTATTGTTTATCTTGAGAGGACCGGAGAAATCTATTGAATTTTCTACAGAGGACCTAAAATCTATTGTTTCGGTCCTCGATCCCACCCGAAAACAAGGACACACACACACACACATGCATTATACAGGCAGCTGGTGCGGTACATACATATACCGTGGGGCCAATTCGACACCTCCCATCGCCTCTGCTGTAACTCTATGCTGTGATATCGGATCTGCAAATGCAAACTGGCCACGTCTTACATTATCTAAAAGTTTAAACCTAAGAAAATGGGTACTAAGTTACGGATTTAATTAATTGGGAGTTCAAAGGGCCTATAGCTCAATAACAAAACCAGGAAAAAGACTATCTTAAAAAAAATCACAAAAACTCAAAGAGAGTTTTAATGGGAAATAGGGCGTTTAGAATACACTAACATGACGTACAATGAAAATAAGCTTAAACCATCTTTAAGCCGTTCAGTCTCATCAATAAACATCTGCAAAAGCTTCATCTCGTCAAAACATTATATATGTATGTGATGAGTAACTTCGATACATTATTTGAATTTTGGAATGGTTGGTTGAACAAATTGTTGTTGAGCAACAAACTACTGAATTTCCATCTCTCCTCATTTTGAATGATCTATCATTCTATGTCCACAAACATTGGTTCAAAAAATATGATTGTTTTTCTCTTGAAACCCTCGAAACCTCCTTTTGGATCTACATCTACATCGTTTTATTTATTATTCAACATTTCACTAATTTCAAAATGGATACTTAACTATCAAAATATCTACTTCTGTATAAAATTTAAAAATCGCTTCAACACAAATTATTTTCGTCATCTACAACACACTTATCTTCACTTATACCCTTACGTAAAAAGCATGATGGATGATTAAAGTTAATTACAGGAATCTAACCTTTGAAACATATAAATCCGACATACATCAATATGTTTTTTTTTATCTCACTTTAGACTTTGATTAATTAATTCGAGGTTTGACGCACTACATTTTCAAGTGTTTGCTACAGATTGATGTGGGTTGGTCGGGCGATATTTGTTCTTTATGATTAACAGATTTTTCCTGTCGGTTTGTTTGTCAGTTTGTTTGTCTGTCTGTCTTCCGTGGCAAGAAAAGAATTAAAAAAAAAAGTGACAAAATATAGGTCAGTCAACGTTTTCTCTGCATGCATTGTTGATATCATTGTAATCACGTGCATATGTTGTGTTAGGGCGGTGAAATTTATAACGTGTATCAATATAAATTTAACTTTTGCTTACCATATTAGAATAAATTTCAGCTCTCTTGTACTGCAAACAATTTCGTTATATCCATGTCACGACAGCTGTTGCTATCAAATGTTTACAAGGCGGCTTGTTTCTCTCTGAGATATGTATGTCCTATGATAATATGGATCAAAACGTAATGGTCATAACGTATATAGCAGGACCATCAGCAGACCCAACCATAGCGGCTTGGGTCATAACGAACTGCGTTTCGCTTTGCTTATTCAAGTTATGCAATGCGTATAGGCCGACGTATATACGGTTGAATGGCGGTACGGATCATATAAGGTATTCAGGCAACGCGTTGCCGATCATGCAACGAGTTGGCTGATGTAACAAATCAACTTAACGTATTGGACAACCGTTGGGTGGTAAAAATTACAAGATACAAACGTAGCTAGTAGCTAGCTCTGCTATAAATCTATACCAAACAGATCAGAAACTGTATTAATATCAATGTAAAGCCGGCTGTAGGTATTTGTATAAACCCTTCTCTGCATCTCTGATATGCAAGTGAACCGTTGCATTTTGTTTACCGAGGTCCAAAACGCGGCACTGAGGATGCTATTTTATGTAGTCTGAAACGTTATACTCACATCTTGAGTACACAAAGTTGGGTCATTCGTCTAGAATTATGTTTATTTTTTTTACTTTTCATCTGCTTTTAATACTATTCAACCCCACATTTTAGCACGTAAGTTATTAGAAAAGAATGTTTGCCATGATTTTATCCTATCGAATTTGAATGACCTTACTAATATGTCACAATATATCAACATCCGGGCATCCCAAAATGTTTCCGATAGTACTTTGAACACCGGCGCGCCCCAAGGCTTTGTTTTAGCTCCATTCCTACTTACCTTATACACATCGGATGCGCGATCAACCAATAACAATCTCGCACTAGTCAAAGTTGCTGACGACACTGCTAGATCTGATTAAAAAAAAACGATAATGACGCAGCGTATTTAAATCAGATCACTCATTTCACAAATTATAGAACTTAGTGTTAATAAGACAAAAGAAATGATAATTGATCGTTAATCGCATTTTTGTTTTATATGATGTAAGTTTTAACGGCAGTGCCGTGGAAAGGGTGGATAATTATAAATATCTCGGTGTTGTTTTATTTAGCCGGCTTTCAAAGTGGCAAAATCACATTGATATGTTAATGAAAAAGCTTAATTCTAGGATGTATTGTCTACGCACAATAAACAGGTTTCATGTTCAAAGAAAAATTCTCGCCATGTTTTATAAATCTGTTATTTGTGGGGGTTCGGCACTATTATCTAATATCGTGGAGTGGAAATGTCAGAAAAGAAGATGAAAAACGTATTGACACAATGATAAGGCAAGCTAGTCGTGTAATTGGGATACCTCAGCCAACCATTGCCCCGTCCTACCGTGAACTTCTTGAAATCAAACTTGACGATGTTTTACATAACGGTAACCATAACCATGCAGTGATATTTCGCGAAGTGGTAGAGGCTGTCGTGTGCTCATACTAATAGATATCTCTAGTCATTTATCCACCATTGCGTCGACCTCCACAATCTGAATTTTAAATGTTCTTGATCCTGCAACCTTTTAACCTTTGATCCATTTATCCTATTTTACCCATTTGCCACGTTTTAATGTTTTGTTTTCTTTATCTCTGTCGATTCTTCTGCTTTCTTACTTACTTGGCAATATTGTTCTTGTGCAATGTTGTCTTTTTCAAGTGCGGGCGTTCAGTTACCCCGGTGTGGTTTTAATAAAGTTGATCTTATCTTATACTTGCTCGTTTCATCATCGGCTTGCAGATTGGATTTGCAGCAAGAACGCTTGCTGAGCACCTTGAGACTGCACTTGTACTTATTTGAAAAGCTACCACTACTGCGCACTAAAGTTACTTTTTGGGCTATTAGCCTACATGCTAGCTGTACGTAGCTGCCATTTGGTTTCAAGTTCATCAGTCTTTACGCGTTGCAAAGTTTGTCAATACGTTATGTCCTCCACATGAGCCTGACTTGATTGGTTTGTACATGGAAACCAGTTGGATCATCAACAACGCGCTGCCGCTCTTTATGTCATGACGCATACTGCCAACCACAGAGTAACCTGACAAATCAGAGCCATACATTACGAAGTGAACCATCCGATTATGCAGTGAGTTGGGTTGATAAAAATCGTTACACTGCTCACGCGTTCGAATGTAACTCTCGCTGGACTTGATAGGGTCAGCAACGCGTTGCTAATCTGCGACAACGCGTTGCGTTTACGGTTCGCGAATTGTGTTCAGCAGGGCCAACCATGTAAAGCAAACCACACATTACCACTAGAAAATGTGGTTTCGTACCGTAACCACAATGGACATGACCATGTCTCTGGTTGCCTATGTAGGGTGAGGATAGACTGCCTGGTTAATCCGACAACAGGGACGTAGAACTGGTATGTGAAGGGGGGGGGGGGATTAAATATTTAAAAAAAATCCAACATCCTGTCGAGCCCTGGGTCGTTTCCAGGACCGGAATCATCTATAAGCAATCTACCCTAGTGCGAAAGCGTGCGCACACGTACACAACCAAACATACACACACTCTCTCATTGGCAAGCACATACACTCAAAGTGACGTGTTCTGGAACCCCCACCGTATCATAAAATGTTATTATATTTTATTTTGCTTGTTGTTTTTTATATTAAATCTGCCTGAATTATTGAAGCCTGGGCAAAACAGTATGATTGTTCCCCCGAGTATTTCCAATGGGGTGGCAACTGCCCACCTGCCCCCACCCGGATTGCAATCACGCCCCTGTCCGACAAGAGAGGAGTGCAGCAAGTTTTTAATAAAACTTTGGCTCTCATATTCAGAATAGGCCGCCTATAAGTGCCTGGACTGAAGTGAACCTGTAAGTGTACGTACAGTTTATGTACTCCGTTTTACGTTTTGACTTCAGCTCAAACTTATACATATGGTAAAATACGAGATTTGCATCGAAAATTCGGACTTGAGGTTTGACTGCACTTGCCCTCCGTAGGACGTTTTTGTTTATTACGAACATTTACCTTAAACACGTTAGAAAACTAATTCGTGCAATTGGTCACATCGTTTGTACAGTGTGACTGCAATATAGACCGTATACATACTGGCTTTCTACTGATCGCTGGTTCGCACCCGCGGCCCGGCTACTACTGTGCACGTACATATTGTATAGTACAGCCCCCGAAATTGGCGCGCACCCAATATTGGCGCACCTGCAAAAATCACGAACTATCACGGTGGCAACAATACTAAAGCAAGCCTAACCTACTAGAGCCTAACCACAGTTACGTTTTTCGCCATTATGAATCCATTTCAGGTACGTTCCATCTAAATTATGACTCTGTCAGGCACGTTTTAAAAGCCCATCATAATACTGCAAGAATTGTACGATTTTGTGAATGACATTCCCCAAATTTATCTGAAATTACCGCCGCATGAGCACTCGTCCTTCCCGGTGTCGTTGCACCCGGTCTACCATAGTGTATACAGTGTATGTATATGCATAACCTAGGTTAAAGGTCACCAGGCTTTGTTTACGTTTCCCCTAAACTGCCCCACTTTCCTTCGTTAACTTTAAAGTAGTAGTAAGGATTATCGATGTTTAGCTGCAACTTACTGCACATTAAGATTTCATACTTATGTTCAATTCTTGACAACTTGGAGAATGGGAAAGGTACAGGGCTACAGACTTTTTGTTTTAAAGTTCAGTGTAACCTCCTAAAGTCTTTGTTTTCACATTTTGTCCCTCAATCAACTTACTGGAAATGGCTACTTGTCTCATGAATGATGAATGGTGATGATAAAAAGAACTGAGTTACATGGGCTACAGCAGAGATGGCATTGATATGCAGACAAACTACACAGATATAATTTGAGTTCGTACTATATTTAGTTAATTTCTTTCTTTCTTTTAAATAGCCATTTTTTTTTTCTGTTATTTATTTTCTTTAACATAGGAGAAACGATATCGTTTAAACGATACGAAAATGATGAAGAGGGCCTATAACCTAGTAAGGAAAAAGAGGTGGTCCCTCAGAAAAGCAGCAAAGATTTGTGGTGTCCCAGAAACTTCCTTAAGGAGAATTATGTCTAAAGGAGAAGACAAAATTGACTCTCCCATGGGGAAAAACTCTGTCATCCCTAAACATCATGAGGAAAAACTCAAAGACCACATCATCCATTTGGCTAAGCTGGGTTTTCCTATGTCTCGATTAGACATCCGAAAGTTGGCAACAAATACTGCCATTTTTTTGGGAGTAGGGCAAAATGATAAGTTACTGTCCCAAAACTGGTTGGAACGATTTCTTAAACGATGGCCTGAACTCAAAGTTGTGAAACCGCTCAAGCTGAGTCTCAGAAGGGCCAAGGCAACTAGCAAGGAGACTGTTGCCAAATATTTTGATGAGCTGAATAACATCATGGAAAAGTACAACCTGAAAGAAAAGCCCCACCTAATCTTCAATGTGGACGAAAGTGGATTTCAGGTGGAGCATACTCCCCACAAGGTTGTAGCACCAAGGGGGATGAAAGTGAATTTTATTGTCAGTGACCGTGGTCCCATGACCACTGTATTAGCTGCTGGAAGTGCTACTGGTCAGGCAATTCCACCTTTTTTCATCTTCAAGGGGAAACGAATGAATGATCTTTTGAAAAATGGCAGTGTCCCTGGGAGTGGTTTTGCTATGTCAGCAACAGGCTGGAGTAACAGTAAAATCTTTATTGACTACATAGAAAATCACCTGACAATGCATTTACCACATCGCAGTCAAGGAGAACATGTCCTCATTTTATATGATGGTCATGCTTCACATATATCCCTTGAATTGATTGAGTATGCACAGTCCAAAAACATAATTTTGTTTGTGTTACCACCTCATTCAAGTCACATTCTTCAACCAATGGACGTCACTCTATTTGGACCTCTGAAAACCTACTATCACCAGGAATGCCAAAGGTTCATGAGAGAACATCCTGGAGAGGTCATCACCAGATATGAAATTTGTGAACTCATTTCGAAAGCCTTTATGAAATCTTTCACGCCACTTAATCTTGTAACCTCCTTCAGAAAGACAGGCATCCATCCAATTAACCCTGGTGCTATTGACAGCCTGCATTTTATTCCAGCTGATCATCTCAAAGTGGCCACTGCTGTGACAGATAAGAACAATGAGGGAAGAACACCAAGCACAAGTGATAAAGTTAATTACACTCTAGATGATTTTCTCAGAGAAAAAATTTCAGTCCCTAAGCCTTCCAAAACTACTAAACGAAAATACAAATACAAACCTGGAGGCGTTGCAATAACAGAAGATAAGATTGTTCTCAAAATCAGAAAAGTATTGGAAACATCTGAAAAGGAGCCAGGTTTAAAAGAACCTCAAAACACAGGACAAGCTGAAAATTCATTAGGAAAAACAACCCACAAAACAGATGAATCACAAAATGACTCTGATTACAACCAAGATGACCATTGTTGTGTTTGTCAACAATTTTCACCACCAAACTTGAGGGACGTCTTGAGAAATGAAGTAAAGTTTGTCGACTGGGGACAATGTGACAGCTGCACCCACTGGACCCATTTAGAATTCTGTGTTCCAACCACAAAGGAAGACATTCAAATTGATAAGAAATTTTTATGCCCCCATTGTCTGCAGGAAGAATAATAATGAGTATTGTCAGTGTTTAAAAATTTTCATACCCTCAAATAGTCCCTATCTATTCCTTTAATACAAGTTCATCGACCTTTCCTCACTCGACTGTGGTTTAACTAAAGGCACGAAGCACACTGTGTACAAAGTCAATGGACGGACACACACAGTGACCCTATGGGAAAATACGCCAATATTGGGTGCTCCGCAAACTTGAAATCGCCGAAGGAGTCTCATCAAATTGCAGCCATTTTTGCCGTATTATACTAAACTGGGTGCCAAATCGTTTATATCCTTGGATTTTTGAGGCACAGAGCATGTGAAAAAAGCTTGTAGGTTAGTGTTTTGACATCTTCATTCCAAAATACAGGCGATAGAGTGTCTTAAGGGCGCCAATTACGGGGCTTCCATGCTACATTTGTACACTGTATGCAGTTCAAACGACGACGAACGGAGATATCGTAGCAGACCGCTATGACGAAATTCCAGGAATTACCAAAAAGAATTATACTTATTTTTTCACATTTATACTGATGTCTTCATTACCATTTCATAAATCGATTATAAAATTTTGAAAATGTATATAAAACGGTGGCAAACACCAACGATCTGGAAAGAGATTAAGAAACACATTCCACGTAAGACAGCATCTTTCGTTCATGACTGCGTCATGTGTAAAGTACCTATAGCGTATTAGCCTACTTAATATTGTAATTAGCCTACTTAATATTTAAATTTTGAGCATTTGAGGAAAAATGCACCGCATTTCGTAATTAGCGACATTTTTCGCACAATCTTGTCACATACCCGTCGCCTTTGCTGTAAAAATCTTTTCCCAAAAGATCGGTTTGTTTCTTGATGGGAGTGGTCCGATAAACTGAACAAAAGATATGTGGTCACGTGATCATCAGAAAATGCGACCAACCACAATAATGGACATGCTGTCATGTCCATTAATTACGTTCGTGTTCTGTGTCGGTACCTATTGTATTCTGTCCTCGGAACTTAGACAAAGGCACTGATGAAACTTAGATTTCCTTGTCGTCACTTTTCCATTGAATTTAATGGAAGGGGGGGGGGGGGGGTGGTGTGTGGTGTTCTTGTGCATGAATAGTGACATGTGACAATAGTGACAATTTTGTTGAGGTGCGTCGAACTAAGATGTTGAACAACGCGTATCTACGCTTCTGTAATTGTAAGCGTTGCCCATATTGTCATTTATTGCGACTTGCAAAATATCATTACCAACCAGCATGGAGCATTTCTTTCTCTCAGAGACCTGTGGTTGTGGTGAAGTACTGCAAATCCTTTCTGTCAGAACGTATACCCATGTGAGGTTCTCGAACTAGAGGTATTTAATGGGAGCTTCCCTTCGAACGCTCTCTGCATGTCTTATTTGAAGTCAATGCTTGCAGGCGATGAGATACGACACTCCGTGGATTGCCCTTTTACTCTGAAGAAATGTTTTGAATGTTTTGAGTTGCGCACCGGCTGGGATGCGGATGTGTATCTGGAAGGGGTGGGGACATAGGACGACAGCGTGAGGGAGGGTGAGCTTTGGTATGACGTGGATAGCAATAGAGCCTCTGAAAATTGTGGGAATCAATCCTTTCCTCTATTGCCTCAGCAAATACATACATTTGTAAGTATGCATCGACCGAGAAATGAATAATGGGGAAGTTAGCCTGGTCATTAGGCTCTATAGTGATTACACGAACATGTGAATGAACAAAAATAATGCAATACTAATTAGCATTTAACTAAAAAATACCACAGGGAAGTTGAGGGTTTTGGATCGCTGATCAAATATTGTCTTTTTCCCATGATGCATCAGGATAACCTTTCATTTTTTTTTTAAATTCAGATCGAGATTATAGTGCCTGAGCATGCGCAGTTCACACGCTGTGTCGCGTGTTTGTAAATGTAGCACACGGGAAGTTACCAAAATGTTGTAACTTCGAGATTCGTGGTCACTTCTATTTTAAGGATCTTCGAGTTTGTTTACCGGGGACCACGTGTCGTCTAACCCGTTTCATCAATGCATGTCTTTCCAGTGATAGAGACGTAAAGCCGTGTTCCTTAGCAACCGGCCGCGGTAAAAAAAGGGAACCTCGCGGGGCGTGTTTCCTCCCTGTTCCCCTTGGGAAATGAAAGTACAATTAAAACTTTGACACGCGAACATGATGTGACTAATGATCTACAACGACAATGTTGGGAAACCTGGGGCGATAAGGTGACCTTCAGATCAAAGAATTGTGACTCTTTCGTGGAACCAAATCTTCATATGTTGGGTATTACATTAGATTAGATAAACAGACCCCGGGTGTGCTTTGTCTTTTATGTAGGAATGTTCACTCTCCTAATTGAGTGACCCCATTTTTGTATAAGTTCATTACTATAATTGGTTCATTTTACTTTTCACTTACTATACTCCAAGGAAAACTTGTCAAAAGAAATGAATTTTACTTACACTGACACTGCCACTGTAATTGTTACTGATGAACAATATAATCTGTATCCTAACCCAACTGATAATAATTATCTTAATTAAAGACACAATATGAGCAATAATAGTGATCTTAGTGTGAAGACCCATGAATGATAACACCACCTTAAAGACACAACATGAAAGATACGGAGCTCAGTTTAAAACTGAATAACAATAAGCAACAACAATTTAAGACACAGCATGAATGATAACATCAATCTCATTAGAAAAACAAAACATAAATAATAAAAGTAATGAAAATGGAAAACGCATTTCACTCAGTTTGCAGCACACTATCACGCACGTAGTAGCAGTTTTTTTTAGACTGTTATAGGGAGAGGGGTGGAATGCACACCGATTACGCATGAGATTTTTGGGGTTAGTACACAAATACATCTTCCAATCGCACAGTACTTTTTATTTCTAAATATTATTGACGTCACTGCGCCACAAGCATACGATCTTAGGAGATCTGTGGTACATGAGGTTGTTGATTTATTGCATGATCACTTCCTTTTTCTGCAATCCAGTGTTGCATTTATTTCGTCGAAATTCTGTTAAAGGTCCACGTGTCCAAAAAATGAGGGCGGTGTCCGCTTCAATTTTCCTGAGGATCCACTCTAACAGTCTTTTACATTTTGCACAGAAAACCCACTCTGTATCTTTGGTATGTTATGGATATCCACATGACATAGATATAGGGTACGATTTGCTTGCAGGATGTACCAGACGTTTATCATAAAATCCTTAAGTTGAAACCGACACTGCCCTCACTTATCGGGCCTCTGGCCCTTTAACCAATATAAATACTCAACTGAAGATTCGAGTGTGCCCAAATGGTTCTTTCCTATTCAGACTCACTGCTATACTGGATTCAGTTACAACATACTTTACCATAAATGTCATCTGTTTAGTCAATCAAGCTTTCATCGCCATTAAATGACTTCATTTCCTATGAGACAGCAATAGCATTCTAGAATTAACCTTTTGGTGTATGCGTGTGTGCGTGTGTGTGCGTATGTGTAGGGGGACAGGTGCAGGAACATTGTGTCTTTAAATGACAATAGAGGTGTATAGTTTTGTGGGCTGAGCAACACGAAAGGGAATCTTTATCTGTGAGAAACTTATTTCTTGAAGAGACGGCTAAAGCCCTGCCGTATTTTGAATATTCAATCATTCTGTGGGGTATAGTGTAGATAGGGTATTTATACCCCAAATTTCTAGATACGGTGCCCCTTTTTCACAGTAAGTGCACTCACTACAAACGATAACATTTCATGAGAATGCCTTTTCAGACATAACCGTCCGCCCTCCACCGCCCTACCCAATTGTGAGAGGGTTCTCCCCCCCCCCCCCCCCCCGCCCCGCTTCTGGTCTAACTTTCTGCCACCAAACTTGGTCTAACCTTTTGAGAAAGCATGTCACTGAAGCTTTATGTGAAGGATGGCTATGTGTAACAGGATAAAAATTACACCATAATTACCCTTTAAACCAGTGGTTCTCAAACTTGTTTATACTACCGCAGTTTTCACCATCTTGAACTGTCCAATGGCCCCTCCCAGACCCATCCCTTACCCCATCTGCTCCCCATTCTCGTCCTGTCGTTCCGAGTAAGGCGCTGTGTAATATCGTTTTTCTCATTCAACTTTTCTATTTGGAAGAACAACAAAAATCTTCAGGATGCAAGCAAATACTCTGAAACTATATGTAGATCCACCAGCAGTGTGTGTGTGTGTGTGGGGGGGGGGGGGGTGAGGGGGTGAGCTTTCATGCAACGCTGCGAGATAACGAATGCCTGTTTCCATCTTTTTGGGGAAGACAAGCATAATTTTGGACCACAAAATGTTTCCTTGGGAAGGAACGAAGAAAGAACATAGACAAAGATTTCTCGGAAGGGAACAGACCTCCCTCGGTGATTTATCCGTGCACTCGGCAGTGCCAACCTGAGATTTCTTTTACGTCCCCTATCCCGTAAGGGCCACTTTGAGAACCTCTCCTTTAAACAATGTGGTGTACGAACTTTTCGTTGGTCACATTCAATAGGACTATCGACGCTGTTGAACATTCACCTCAAGTCAATACCTGGAGATCACCTTCCTATAAGGTATTCTCAGAAAGGTATAAATTTAGCCGCACAAGTCGTGACTGAGTATTAATCTCTGCGGGTGACTTTTTGTAACAACTGAAACTAAAAACGAAACTTTTATTATCCAGAAAATAAAAAGAGGTTAGGAATAGGTCGAAAGTTGTAAATTTAGGGTAAGTCCATCGAAATGTCCTAAAAGTCATATTTACTGTACAATATTGAATGTGATTTTGAGTATCCAGAATAAAACACCCACTTGCCGCTCAACCGAAATGACGAAATTATGACATCATCATGACTTGACAGTTTCGTTGGACATTTTGCTTAAACCCCACCTGGTTTAACATCTTGCATCAGATTTATTGGTAACTTTTGAGCCCCTCAGTTGGAGGGACGGAAGAAGGCCGGGAAGGGGTCACTAAACTAGTATTGTCCGCCCTCTCCAGAAGTCTTGTTTTCATTTACATGTGTTACTTAAGAATTGGAAACATGCCCCCCCCCCCCTTCCTCCTTCCCATCCCTGACGCAAACTCATCGAAATTGTCACAATTTGAAGAAATTGCATATTATAACATCTAAACTAAGATGACTGGTTGAAGAAAATAAACTGATCGAAGAAATTAATTATCAGTGGCCTTAAATACATTCACTGGTATCATCAATATTTATGGACATATTCGTAGAGATGCTTCAAATATAAAATTCCAATTCCAACGATAAGGAACATGAAATTCACGTCATTATGAAATATACCTTAGTACATTGACTTTGCATGAACTTACTACGGTATGGCCGTAACGTAGTTTCATACATTGCACGTGTTTTTTTTTCTTTTTAATATACTGTTTTTGTTACTTTAACCGGAACATTTCGCAGCAGGTACCAGGGATATATAACACCGAACTCCTTCTCATATTTGCATGCTTGACGCTCAATAAATTCGAAAATACTATTCAAGATTAATACATTTTTTTTTCTTTCGAAATTTTTTCTTAAGTTACTGACGTCAGTATTGGTTAACTATAGTTCCGCCGGCAAGACAGGGCCTCCGGTCAGTTTCGTTCATTTCTTGGAATGAGGACATGATATATGATAAAAACTGAATAACTTTTATAAATTTGGTTGTATTTTGTAATTAAACGTTATAAGTAATATACGCACAGGTCAAAACAATTGAAATTAACCTGTATATCCGTTTGTTTGACTTTTGTCGAATTTTAATATCAGTCTGTGGATATTTCCGTTGAAGCCGACAAAAACGGTAATAGCGAAGAGAAACATACGACGATACTGTTCGCTGTTATTTCGCAGACGGCAACATCTCTCTTCCGGTATCTTCACAGATCCATATTTTAATCCAATATGACCTGAAACCGATTTAAGCTTATCATTACTGTACTTCGCACCAATTTATTGGACCAAACGACACCAGAGTACTCGACCTATTCCATTTAGGTTTGGTCAACAATTAACATGTGTTCAACCTGTTTCGTTGATTTGTAAATTGTAACCCCCCTCTTACACCGCAACCCGACCACGCGTGACGTCAATGGTGACGTCAAAAGGTCCGATTTAATCCCTCATAGGTCGACTTCCTAAAAGAACTGCACGAGGAGTATTCGAAATTGGGTAATTTTGTGCGTTATTTAAAAAGAGTTAATTCAAGAACAGATCAGGATGTAAGATCTCACTGTGAGTTTCACTTTAACCAAAGTGTCAAAGAGACATATCGTACCCCAAATCTCCTCTGTAGTTTATTATCAGTTTAAAAAAAAAGAATCAATAAATAAGTACCACTTGTCGTTTTCATTATCGTTTTGGCAAGTTACATTCCCTTTATATTTATTGTGTATGTTGTAGTATATGTACCCAAAAAAGAAAAAAAAAGAAAAGAGAATACAATTAAAAGGGATGACAAGAAGGAAAAAAAAAATTACTGTGAAAATGCAGTGACGTAACCAGCCTCATGTCTTTCATTGTGGTGGAAAGGGAATTGAGGACGGGGGATAAGCAATAATGACTATCTAAGGGGAGCGCCACCATCACTTGACGTGAAGCGTACAGAGTAAAGTATTGGATAAAAATACCTCTCAGATTACAGAAAATAGCGCTTTCCAGTCTGTCTGGCCTTGTGACTTTCAACTACGTTTTTTATTTTTAGAAGACAGGTCTGGAAACTTTCACTTCCACTTCGAAAGTTTGTTATTTTTTCTTTCAAGTTTGTGATTATCGGAAGTGATGGGCGGGAAGTGCCCCATTGTTCCAAATGCTGACTTCAATAAAATAAACCCTTTGGTTGTAACAATAAGTGGCCCAACTTGTTTTTGCAGAACTACTATATTTCTTTACAATTTTTGACTATGAGTCAGCAAAACGCCATCTTGCCTGTGGTGTATAAAAAAAAATGTTGCTATACCAATACGTGTACATTGCAGCATTGTAAGCTGTGCTATGCGTTACTACGTGGACTTCTTTAATTTGATCATATAAGATGTCAGATGATACTGTAAAACATGCAGAGATTTTTTCTCTTATTTTTATTAATGGTAGTTGCCTTTCATGAATTATTACTAAGTTGCAACAGCATACATCCCAGGCAGTGCCTCAGGACATGGGGTATACATCGAGATGAGTGGAAGGATGTGTGTGTGTGGGGGGGGGGGGGGGCAATTAAACATCACTATGTTACCTATTACATGGTTCTTTCAAAGTCACGCATTCGTCATTTGTATCTTTGTACGGCACATTTGGAGATATGGCATTACCCCCCTCGACCACCCCCCCCCCCCCCGGCAACAAGATGCCAACAGTTTTGCTTTGGGAATACTTTTCAGTAGTTTAAGACAAGAGTAATCGTTGTCAAGGAAGTGTTAAACGAACAAATGAATGATATGAATACACACTTTTCTTTAATGTTATTCATATTTAAATGAAACCACATTATGTGAATACAGTACTTATAAGGGAACCACATTTTCTCCGGAAGGATATTTCCGATTGTTGGATTGCTTCTGCTTTCGGAAATGAATAAAAATTTCCGTTTCGTAAGTGGACTGCATGATCCCTGATTCAAAACCACATTAATCCACAAGATACAAAACCATGTGGGCTTCGTGTAACATGAAAAATGAATCTATTAATATCTAAATTATCCACTTTAACCGTCAAAAATCAAATCCATAGTCATTATCCTTTCCTACGTATGATTATTCACAGTTGCGAAATCGTAACGCATCTTATTAGTTGACGTATAGAAGGGCCACTGAGACAGTAACTACCAAACAACCAATGAAGAGTATTCTCGCATATTTTGCTGTTTCAGAATAGTAGCACTGTAAATATCGACAAATCATGAACTTTAATTTTAAAATATTTTGTACAGTTCTGTCTGCTTCGAATGCCGCTCACTCGGGCGTATGGCAAGCGCTTTTAACATTTACCACTTCAGTGAAATGCATTATAGGAGGGCAAAATAGAATTTCACTTAATTTAAATGCGGATGTATTCCACTTGAATAGAATTCAGTGCTACTTAAATTAAATACAATTCCACTTGAGTTGAATTGAATTCCACTTCAGTGAAGTACAATTCCACTCGAGTAGAATTCATTTCCACTTAAGTGGAATGGGTATAAACTATTCTACGTAAGTGAAGTTTTACTCTACTTAAGTGAAATTGTATTTTGTCTATTTCGATTGATTTCTACCTAAGTGAAATACCATTTCACGTAAGTAAAATTGAAATTGAACGACGTCTATTTCACTTAAAAGAATTTTACTCAAGTGAAATTCTATTTTTTTTTTCTTCAATCCATCTTCAATATTAAAATGGCTTGCCATACCGAGTCAATAGTCTATCAACGAAAGTCACCTTCCATCATGATCTTCGCTATCTCCTAGGAACCGGATACACTGAGAAGCGCGACCTTGACGTCTCCACAGTGAAATCGCCGATGAGTCATGTTGTAAAAGATGTAGGCGGGGCGTTAGCTAATTTGGGCGGGGCGTATTTTAGTGACGCGTTACCATGATGATCTGATTTCGACCATAGTGATGAGGCCGTGCATGGTATCACATGTCACTGGTAGAGGCAATCCTGTAGTTTGCAGTATAATACGAAGTATCTAATATTTGTGAACCAATAATAGCCACGTATCCGTGGGATTTTGAGATTTTGGTGATGCATTGTCGTTAAAAGTGATTATGTAATTGTCACAGTCTTTATAATTTTTCGAAGTTTATTAAAATCATAACTGCTCATTCAGGTAACTGGTACCCATGAGATTATTGCTTCAATTTATTCCTTTAACTTTAAAATCCACTGACTTCTGGCTTACGGATTCTATAACATGTAAACAATGTACACGAATAAACAGATTCACAGGAACAGAAGCAGTTCAGCGCTTAAAGCGAAAATTTAAATGACAATTAAAGAGGATTAGGTGAAAACGTCGTTGAAATTCTCGCAGTGGGAATTTTTTTTTTCACTGCGAGAATTTCAAACCCCGCTCCAATATGTTGCTCTTAACTCAAGATATTACGGTTTTAAAGAAAGACTGCTCTGTATATGGTCAAGATATGGTCATTGTTTCCTCAATGTTACGAACTATATCAGCAAATTACCGCAAAATATCTTTTCTTTGATCTTCGATAGCGAAGCGCTTGAAATTTGACACCAGTGGAAAATTTAAACTGGCTTTCTTTTCGATTTAAGATTAGCCTTTCAACGTTGTGGAAACTATGGTCTCATCATCTCCGGAACTATCATGTTTGTTTGAAGCTAGCCTAGAATAAGGAGAAAAAGGGGATGGGATATTCAATTAGTTGTACACAACAGATTTTCCATTTCCAAAATAACCGTACTAAAAATTCCTTAAAACAAACCCATAATTTTGAAGTTTATTAATTTTTTTTCTCGGTGACAATAGAAAGAAGATGAACGATTGCAAGTAATATCTTATTTTGATTGTTGTCGGGGTATTACTATCTTGAACAACTTTCTGCAGGTACAATATATATTTCTGTAATAAACGACTGTTACACATTCTTCAAAACTTATGGGAAGTGGCACGAAAGTGATTATGAATCCCAGTTTTAAGAAATTTTTGTTGCTTATAAAATACATCAAGGTTACTATAGTAACCATTGGAATGCAAACGTAACAAACCTGCGGACGTTGGGTTTAGGTATAGATTTGGCGCCTAGCCCGGGGATTTTTCCTGTTGCCTCGGTTGTGATGCCTTCTTACCAAACGGTCGCGAAAGCAGACGCCCCCTGGTATTATTTCCTAGGGAAGCTATTCCCCATCTACAGATCCGCACTGCAGCCGGAGGAAGTATAGATAACATTAACGCGAATGTTATGTGTCACGTCGATGTAAAATTGTGACGTCATAGGGAGCCAACTTTGCATAACTTTGTTTTACGAGCCAAATACGACGCATGAACAATGTTGTTTGTCACAGAAAGAGGAAAAAATAGCGACCACTTTGAAAGTCCGTCACTGCGAGTTTGGAACGGTGAATTAAAAGTCGAGAAAGTAAAATTGTCTGCTTTGCATCTTTGGCAGCTACTGTCCAGTACAAAGTCGGGATGAACGTCCGTTGTATCTGAATTTTTGAAAGTAAAATGTTGTTAAATAACAGGCGTAGCTTCTGAACTTAGCATTGGTTTTTTCGCCCATTTTACACGTATATTCACTAGTGCACTTTATAAATTGTGTGCAATACCAATGCCACACCCGGGAGGATTATCTGTGAATGAATCTATTTTACTGATGCTCATGAATAAACATCGGTGACTGGTTGAAAAACAGTGGTTGCATATGATTAATATCATTAAATTGCCTGACAGACATTGGCTGGGAAATGAAGTATATACCATAATTACTCAGTAATTAACATTCGTTTAGTGGAAGAATTTCTAGTGAATGCCTTAGCTTGAAAGTTGGTGTCAGCATTGTACTGTAAACTGCATTGACAGGGTAAGATGGTGTGAAAGTAGTGTTCCCAAAGCAGTATGGGGCTTTAATCACAGCATTTCTCTGGAAGAACAGGAAATGTTTAAAGAGGAAAAAAGAATGACCTCTATACTGGAAGGATTTTGTAAGAGCGAAGGATACAATGAGTTGATTTATTTTAGAAGCACTGTGATAATCCGCATTTGAAAGAATCTATTGCAAGCCGAATGTGCAGTTGTTTCGAAAGATAGGTGTTCAGTAAATCGGTGAAAAGAGGAAAACGTAGTTTTCGAAATATTGAACAATATAGGCTTACCATAAGCATCTGTAAGTACCACGCATTTCCAGCACAGTGGAAACTGCGACCTGCTATGACAGTGATTTTGACTGAACGTCGTTATAAATAGTTCTCTATAATCTTTTCTACATTTACCTTTATCCAAATTTCTTGGTGAATTAACTTTATTCAGCTGAATTATAGAGGATTGCCAAACTGTTAAGGACTTCGTAGATACTCTAGGCATCATTTAAAATCCGCAATCCTCGTCTAAGATAATGAATATCAAACTGATGTATTTTCCTTACGATAGCCGCATAAAAGTATATTCACATATCTGACCCACAGATAGACACTGACCCTGAAATGGGTGTATGGTCACAGTGAGTTTGCGCTAAATCGTTCATGAAATCTGCAACCAGGAATAAAAATGCCCAGACTTAAAATTGGTCTGGTCGTCTACGAACGACTTACTTACCTGTCGCAACACAATAACTGCACTTTCATCTACCATGCCAAGAGTTATGGTAACCTGTTGTTATGAGATTTTTCAATGAACTCGAAAACTAAGGAATGATAAAGGTCTTGTCCCAACGTACTGTATATTTAAACGCAAATAGCCCGACTGAAGATATTTTTAAGCCTGAGATGACACCGGGTCTCTTACTAACAATGGGTCGCTCACTTAATATCAGAGACCAGTCGTTTCGAGTATACTAATATACCACAGGTTTAAACTGACATAATCCGGTGTAACACCTGACTGAATCTCCTTCCCATTCTGCCATCCTATATGTACGATAGGAGTGTGGATAGTGTGTTGTGATAGGTAAAAGAGGAGTGAAGTAATATTCCCTCTTCCCCGGATTTTGACAGTTTTTTTCTGCATAAAAAGCATCCACTTCGCGGCCTACATATTTTTTGTTCATAGAGTAGAAGTTTATCAGTAAATTTTAATGAAAAAGTTGAATCTGTCGTATTCTATTGCATTGCAATCGAACAAGGCATTCTGGTAACAAATACTTTGTAAATACTCATTTTCCCGCTTACGATGTAATATATCCTTGTGGTATAGAAATAACAAACGGCATTAGGTATTTGTGACCAAAAATTCTTGCTTCTATACGTAGCAACTGATTTCACTGTGCTTGTGAAAACTAGATTTGATCTGTCAATGGAATACACGGTTAACCGTTTCTTCTTCCTCGGTGGCGTTATGTTCTGGTACCGTCACGTCTCTTCACGTGAGATACGATTACATGTCTTAAAGGTAATGTCACACGCATCTCGAAAAGAGTTGGCTGATTCAAAAGTTGCCGAGTGAAACTCTGAATGGATTGTTTTTCAATCTATTACCGTTTTTGAGATATGGTCTTACAATTTGGATGAATAAAAAACAACAAATATGTGATGAAGCGGACTGTTGCACAATGTCTGTATTGTAATGCCTCCATATATTGTCTCTTATTTACTGGGTTTCACATGATTGGTAACTGATATCAATATTTGCAAAGAAGAAAATACATGCCTCCATGAATGCAATCCTATGAGCATAAACAATTCTCAATTGTCATTGAAGTAACAGTTAAGTAAACAAAGGATAACATAAGCCATGTCTCATGACGTCATAAAAATGCATAATTAGTTCAGGCTGCAGGTATAGGCCAGAAATTTGCCTGTCAAATTGTCAATATTCGATGGATTTTAATGAAATTTGTGTCTGTTTTCAAAATTTTTAATGATTAATTCAGTCAATATTCCAAAATGTCATTTTCATGGCACACGACCTTTAAGGCCCTACTTGAACCTGGCCCCAAATTAAAGTGGAACTGTGAAAGAGGCGACCGGGTAGTAACATTGGCGTACCTGAGCTTCACAGGCGGTTTTTAATAATTACGGGTGAGTTCTTCTTTTCGTACACACGTAAGTGAATGATGTATGACGCAATTGTTAAATAAGTTTATTACAACATGTTGGATCGTCATGATTCCAAAATGTGGAGCGGATATCAGATGGAAAGTTTCATTTGGGAACGTTCCTGTTCTCACATACCTAACCTGTACGCGGTTTTCTGGTCCCGGCTAACCACAGAAGTGACTAGCGCGGTTCATTTCAACAGCTAAATTAATTATCTTTGCAGAGATTTCTTTAAACATTGATAGAGGTCGGAATTAGACCAGGCGGATGTTGTAATGTTTAATGGTATATGTTTTCGTATGTTCTGGGAAAAAAAAGGTCAGAAGATAAACGTGACAATGCCCTAAATGACTTTGACAAAAATGAGGTGCAGAAATCATCAGGTGATTTACCTGTCGAGCCGTTAATTGAAGATATCGGCCTGCTAGACGTCAGGTATACGGTATACATCCTCTCGTGTGATGAAAATGGTTTTCAAACCATTAATGAATGGATAAAAAACCATGGATAAAAGAGGAAAAAAAATATCAAGTACTTCCCTCGTCGAATCCCCGAGAGCTGCGATAAAGTTTGTTACGGTATAACCATAAAGTATGACAGTGTTTGCGTTAGTAGGAAATGTCGAGTAACAATGAACCGACAAATTAGTTCTTCAGCTTTGAAACTTTCATAATGTATCTGAACCGTATCAGGGAAACGAAGGTAGTGACAAAAAAAAAAAAATGTTCACGTTGCCGCCATCATGGTAGGATGTTAGAGGCGTGGATCTATGTTACTTCTTGGAAAATATTAAACTCACTTTTTCCCTTTTCTTTTTGACAAAATGTTTTTTTTTTTTTTTACGAAATGCTCGGTATCGGTACGCGACTGGGCGTGCTGCAAGTGGCCATACTCTCCTGTTGAATTTACGAAAGATGAAAACAAAATGCATTAATGGTTGTGTGTTGTTTGATAAACACATCAAGAAAAAAAAAACGTGCTGTTTTGAAGGTGAAAGAAACTGCACTACGGCATACTATTCAGCACAATGCTTATTGTTCAGAGCGGTCATAAGTGTGTATAGTAACTACATTTTCCTTTCCAGTTGTGCATTTCTATTAAGGTCGGTGTGACTCCCCCACCGTTCCCCCAACCCGCGTAAAGCCAGGGCAAGAGAGCGACTTATTCGCTTCTAGTACTCCTTAACTCTCGGTCTACGTATCTGTGAAGTTTCTGAAATTCGGTGGTGGGGAAGGGAGGGGACGGGGGGGGGGGGCGTCCTCAGAAGAGATTGACGTTGAGATTGTTCTTTTAAAGGGTCGCTCTGTGACCATTTTCAAAAAGATAACTTCTCTCAGTTGAGCACGGTTGCTTGGAAACGATAGCACAGTCTTGAGCCTGATGGGTGTTATTTGAATGACAGTTCCCTGCTCAAACTGCGGAATCTTTTGCCGTATCTCTCAAGGATATGAGAACAGAAAGGTTTAGTCGTTGATGCAGAATTTTGCATAAATGCAACCCACTTTAATAAAATGCACAGTTCTGCATTTCAGTGAACACAAATAACTGCGGCGTGGTTAAAGGACCGAGGGGACAGTCCCCCCCCCCCGACCTCCAGAGACGGTTACTGGGAGCAAGGTGCCTGTGAAGGCGATTTTGCGCGTTCTAGAAGGTATTTTCGTCCAAAAACTTTATGGTACGCACAGCGCCAACCGATGATGACACCCCACTTAGTCTTCCCGGCAATTTTAGTTATTGCATGTAAATGTTGATGGGCGCCATTTGAGCCTCCGACCCTTCCCCCTCCCCTCCCCTTCCCTTCCCGGAAAGATACACCCACGCAGCCACTGAAGACAAAAAATTACGTAGTATCGGAGAGAGAAAAAAACTTGAGTAAAATTACTTTAGTCAAAGTGACATTGACATTCGATGTGATAATAAAAATAGCAGGGTCTTACTTCTCAATCATGAAAAAAAAAATAAAGCTGATGTCACCACTCGTATAGTTTTGGTCTGTGGTCTGTTTTGGTCTCACCATCCACATGATACATCTGAACTGAAAATATCAGTCGTTCCATTTTACTGACATTGTAAAATTGTTCAAGGTAAACTTGACTTTGCAGATAATTTCAAAATAAGAGGAATCCTTTCAACCATGCTTTGTTGCCATCTTCCAAGAAAACCGACGTTATTTTGCGTTGCAATCCTGTCATGATTTCATATTGTTTGGAAGTTGTTCGTTTTGAAGTGCCGTACGTGGCGTTACGTCAAAGATATTTTAAGGTATTCGTTGAGAATCCCTAATAATACCTAGAACAGATTCCTAATAACGTAAACAAGCACAAAGTGAACAAGCACAAGCAATCAGTACATGAAGTCAATAACCCCCCCGACAGGATGGGGGGTTGGTTGAAAGAGAAACTAAGGCGAGTGTTGCGAGTTGTTTTTGTTATAAGTTACTCAGTGGCGTAGCCAGCGGGGGAGGAAGGGGAGTCCTCCTACAGAAATTTTGGGGACCCAATGGATGGTGCTGAAAAATGGAGAGTAGAAAAAAAAAACGAAGAGAGGAGGGAGGGATAATAAGTTGACGGAGTTGGGGAGAACTGGTGGGCCTAAGCTAAGGGGGCAGGGGACTGGGAAACAGCCGGTTTGGCAATACGCCTCTCCGAACTTTCAATCAAAACTTTAAATATTGATGGTAACATGGATTATAGAAACAAGACTCCTCTATGTTTTCCAATCCTAACGATGAATTAAAAAATAAATAAATAAATCCCCAAAAAGTATTTGTTGTCAAAGCAAACTTAATCTATTGCCAATAGTAGCCAATATTCTGTCATACAGTATTACTATTTAAAAGTAGGTCAGTTCTTCTTCTTAAAGTATGTCATTTCTACTACTTAAAAAATTTTGTTTAGAGAAAAAAGTTGGAAATCTTTCAAAATGGGTGCATGCAACATGCTCATATTTTGCACGGACGTTTCCCCCCCCCCAAAAAAAAAAAAAAAATGTCCAGTCGGGTTCTGCGTCACTGCGTTGAATTAGATAATGTTCAACCGCCTACCCCAATTTTCATTTTTATTTTCAAGCTCAAAAATGGGTGAATATCATCTAATGAAAAAGTGGGGTCTAAAGGTATGTTCAGCATCCCACCTCCTCCTATTTGCCATTTGTTCCAAGAATAAATGAAACAGGATGAATATTTATTTTTGAATGTTGTATCATTTTTCATACATTGATTTTTTTTTCTCATTAGGCGTAATTGAGATTTTGCAGACATGAGATCCTTATTTCAAGACTGGGTACTTGCGCCTTGGAACACCAGGGAAGTGCCGTTTCCGGCCATGTGGAGGGTTTGGGAAGCCAAAGATTTTCTTGTATGCTCAGCGCCAACTGATTGTGATAGTCCTGACCAGCAGCCGCCAAGACATTTTAACCTTTATTCTTGGTTCAGTGTAAAGGTGTCGAAGAAAGTCAATTTTGCACAATGATTGGGAAACTAAGAAGGGCAAACAAGATCGTGTTTAGGCAAAGGGAGGGGGTGCCCGATACCACGTAGGTCTCTGTGTGGACTAACTGATGTGAAATCCTGACTTAATCCTTGGTAGGGCAACACCCCTTCCCTTATCCCCATCCCCCAAGGACGGTGGTCAAAATAGGGACAATGAGTCGAGTTCGCTTCCTAGCGCATAAAAAACAAACCTTGCTACGCCGCTGAGGTTACTGACTCATTGAGCAAAGAACCACTGGGAAGGAAGAAATAGTAATTGGTATTGAGAGTCAAGAAAGAGGGCGCTGCTTTTGGTGAGGCACATACGGACACGGTGGATGTCATTTAGACGCTACACCGAACAGCATTTTTTTTCACTGAGAACTGTCAGTATGCACAGCAAGCGATGGTTTCTTACATTTTACACATTTCTTAATGGATATTTACTTGGTTTCCGATTTGTAGCCAAACTTTGTGCCTTTTTTAAGCAGTCAGCTGCACGCAGAGCGTATCAGTGTTTCTGAACATTGTTACCTAGAATCAAAGTAAGAAATTCCTCATCCACTTTCTCCCTCCGACTGAATGGTACAATCGATAACAAGCTATTGATCTATCGATTAGATATATCGATGTTTCTCAATACGGTAGTTTCTTATGAACCCTACAGACTTTCCCACGATAGGCATTGGGATATTTACCTGGAAAGACGGAACACCTAGTTTCCAAATCTGCGTCTAGGTTGAATGTTTCCTAGTTATCAAAGATCACAAATCCGTCTTCCCTTGTTTCTCCTTTGAAGTCGGGAGATTGGGGGGGGGGAGATGGGGGGGGGGGAAGATGGGGGTGGGCGGGCTTATCTTGTTGTGATGAACACTGTTCAATAAAAAGGCTGTTTCTTCCAGCTGAGTGCAATCTAAACACACTTGATAGGGTTCAATGATATTCACCTCTGCATAGAAAGTACCACTCAAAGTATTAACAAAGGCCTACGAGTAGTATACCTGCCCTGGGGCACAACGTGTTGCAATTTACGCGGTTTCTCAGTTAATCAAATTGAGGTCGAAATCTCTTGCCCCCTAAAGAAGCCCTTTGGATATTCATGCTGAGCAAACATGATTTGCTTTCTATCAGATATTAATTGTATTGACGTTTATGTACGTCATACAGGAGTTTACAAGATCCTTATTGGATAATCTAGGCCTTTTCTTTCATTTGAGTAGGGCCTCACCTCTTTATAAAAACGAGAATTATTCCTAACTCTTCGAAATTACATAAACCCTGCAGACAAAGATATCTTAAAGCAACTCCCCACCCAAAAAAAGAAAAAAAAATTGAATATTACACGAAATGGATGGCAGGAGAAAAAGTTCATGTGTGATTAAACTGTACATTCGTATGTACCGCGAGCACGTGGCGAATAAATTCCAGCACTCGGTGTACAGGTACGGTACATAGTGTAAGCACTACAGTAGAGAACATGAACTTTGGCAATATGCAACATTCAATGATTCAAGTGTCATGTCCTGATTATTTCATGTAGAAATGACGGGTGTATACCAAACCTTACCTTTCTGTGCCATGTGATCATTTCATAAACAAGAAACATACGTGTTCATACACGCATCACTGATTCCCAACACAGTGATAAATGTTAAGCAAGAGCTTTTATCGTGTTTTAAAGTTGATGTATGGAGCTTTGCATTAACAAAACTGGCAAATTGGTCATTTGCATACGTAGCAGTCCTATACTGAAGGGAGTCATGAGTGATAGGATGTTAATAATCCCATCGTGACAAAGAAAAAGTCCCACAACGAACAGCACAACACACATGCACTTCACATCCCAAAACTTATCTGGTTTGATTATCTAAGAACGGCACAGTTACCTGTCTCAGCATAACAAATGCACTTCCATCTACCGTGTCAAGGGTACTTGGTAACTCGGTCGACCATGGCGTCATCAGCTCGAGTCCGACTGGAGATAGATTCCAAAGGCAAACTTCCAGCTAAGATAGACCAGATGAAGGTTGAAAATGGTGACAAACAGGGATAAGAATTTCCCTGATCAGAATGGCAGAATGGGAAGGAGACGATAGTCCGAAATAGTCCTAATGGCGTCAGAGGTCGGTGTAGTACTTGGCACGGTAGATGGGAGTGCACTTGTTGTGTTGATGCAGGTAAGTGAGAAGTGATGTTACTGTACGCACACTCATGCACACAGAGGCGCACCCACTCAAACGTATATACAGTCAATAGGTTATACTATTCTCGTATAACCACAAATGTTTTTGCTCTCTTCAGAGTATGCAGACTGGATTAGGAATGAGAACCATGCTGATAGTGGGGGTGGAGTAGGTGGGGGACTGTAAATAAGAACAGTGTTGGTGAGTTCACGGTTCTGATTGGTTTGGGAATAGTGTTGGTTGGTGGACAATTTAGATTGGGAGCAAAACCATGGAAGTGGGTGGACGGTTGAGATTTGATAAGCTCGGTGTTGGTGGGTGGACGGTTGAGATTGGATAAGTACGCTGTTAGTGGGTGGACGGTTGAGATTGGATAAGGAATAAGAATTATGTTGGCGTGGGGATAGTTCACATTGGGCTTGAGAATAAGAACCTGTGGTGGATGGACTGTTTGATTGGTTAAGGAGCAGTGTTAGTTTGTGAATGGTTAAAATAAAGAGTGGGAGCAGGAGTAGTGTTGATGGGTAGACTGCTCAGATAAGAGCATGAGAGCAGAAAACGTGTTAGTGGTTGAATGGTTCACATGAGACTGGGAACAGGAGTCATCTTGGTGGGTAGACGGTTTATATTGGACAGGGAACTTGACTCATGTTGGTGGGTGGCTCAAATGAGGAGCTGTGTTTGTGTGGGGAACGTTCAGCCTGGATTTGCAAGGTGACTCAAGTCAACAAAATACACAATGTAATATTTTTAAGGTATGTACAATGCTTTGAAATTTATTCAAGCAAACCGTCTGCGGTCTGAATGTATATGTACAATAAAATCTTTGGACAAAAACACATAAAGCTAAAGGTGTCGACACCATGAGAATACTTACATAGCGCCCTCTATTCAACTACGACGACACTTATTTTTTTACTTTTTACTTTCAGAGAACCAGTGAATGAAGTACGTGTTTATGAAATCTGAGAATTCAGTTTCAAAACAGAAATTGAAAATAAAAAGATGAAATGAAAAATAATGACCATCAACAAAACAAAAAACAATCAGCAACAAAATGAGTTGTCAGAAAAAAGTTGGCACTACTGCAAAAAATTAAAAAAAAAGAAGAAAAAACAATGAGAGTGAATACTTCTTAAATGACAAATTTATAAAATTTGAACTCTGAATATTCCTGTCACTGGGAGAATTTTTTAACTGTAATTTTTTAAGTTTCGTTTTCATTCCAAAATTCTTTAAACAATGTAATCTTATCGAATGTACACAATGTGTAGTTATCATCAATATAACATTTGGTTTCAATTGCTTCTTAGGATACTATATTATAATTTATAATGCATTTTATATCAATTCCTACCTTAATTATTACTTGTTACGAATATTCATCTCATGCTGAACACGTTCACCGGTCACACGTTTTTTTTTCTTTCCTCTCAACTTTTCTGTCACTGATAAAAAGTAAGTTTATGTACCCTGCTTTATATAATATTATTACTTCCCAATCCCCACTCCCCTCCTACCATCAACCAGACTGTTACAATGAGGAACTACAGGAAGAGGTTAACCCTAGCAAACCTATACACATTTGTCATACATTATAATTGGCCGTCTCTTTTCCTTTTCCTCTCAATTTCCTGGGAGCAATTATTTTATACAATGTTTCTTTCCGAAACCAGAGTCGTTTAGACTCATTAGTTCGTCTTGAATTTTATTTATAAAACACCATTTCTACAACTTGTGCTACCCTCAGTAGATTTGACATGATTTTACTCATCACTGGTTCTGTAAAAACAAGGGCAATGATTCTTAGTGAAAGTCAGTGAGAAGCCATTACACCATCACATGTGAACCAAAATGAATCAAGCCTGCCGATGTCTGCCTACTAATTCCTCCACTGGGGGGGGGGGGGGTTGACACATGATGACAAGCAAGTTTAAACAATGCCAGCAACATTTAAAGGAACTTCTGCCTTGATTACAGATTTGAAAACAGCTTTGGATCGCCAGCCTCGAAACTTGCTCTGATGCAAATTCAACGTTTAAGTACATTACATTTGATAAAGCCGGCTTCTCTTTGAATGCAAACATCCTGTGCCCCCCCCCCCGACCATTTTCCCCATCTTGAATCAATCCCCTCCTTTTACAAAATTAGAAGCACCTTGGTCTCAAAGACAAGCAGTACCTGAATAAAGTATTTGTAATTTAATTCATTCTTTGATTTGAACTGTTTTCGTATTGCCAGAGGTCAAGACACACTGAAGACCATTTAAGGCACAAAAGACTGCATCAAATGTAAAAGGGGGGGGGGAAGAAGGGGCTGCGGAAGAAAATACTCCCCATGATCATCCAACCCTGTTCTATCAAAGGTATTTGTGCAAAATATGAGATGTTTCATCGTAACACTAAAAGCCTCTCACAAAGCAGCTTAGACATATTGACGTAATATTTACATTTCAAGAAATACCATGCATATTTTATTTAAAAAAAATTATGATTTGCTTTTTTTTTCTTTATTGGAAATACAAGTCTTTGCAAATATTTCAGTAGACATTGACACATTATGACAATGCCCCAGTTGGTCACTGTTATCAAAGACTTATTATGCATATTTAAATTCTTAAAAATCTCAACCACACAAAATGACACTGATCATTAAGCAAGGAATCACTAACTTCAAGTACACCCTCTGGCCCCCACATTCCCCATACCTATTTCCTAGTATGAAAATAGCTGCGAAGAAAATTGCAACACCTGGACTATTGGAATACACAGCTTTTGTTTTTTTTTTTAAACATTTGATGAGAAACACACCTTGCACAGAGGTACATCACTCTCTCTACTTAACATCTGCCGACAGCACCCACCTGTGACAACGAAACAATCAATGTATTTTAAAGCATTCCAACAAAAGGGGGAACTTGGCTACTACCACGGAGAAAAAAAATAAAAATAATTTGTTTCTTCTTCACTACAAGAGGAGAGTTGAAGATTGCCAGTTGGTAACCAAGGTTGTTTTTGTCATTGTCACATAGGGAGCGGTCTTGTTGAAGACCTACAGAAGTCCTTTGTCATTT
Source organism: Stichopus chloronotus (assembly GCA_021234535.1). Classification (NCBI taxonomy): domain Eukaryota; kingdom Metazoa; phylum Echinodermata; class Holothuroidea; order Aspidochirotida; family Stichopodidae; genus Stichopus; species Stichopus chloronotus. The sequence goes on from CM037844.1 coordinate 6,894,539, forward strand.
AAATATCAGCCTCTTTCCTTGCGCAATAGAACTTAGAGCCTGTAGACCAAAGTTCATCCCTGGTAGCTTCTAAATGAATGCATGTCAAGTTCACCTGGCAGTGACATAAGAAACAGGTATCCTAGTTTCTTCTTCCTTTACCCTTTTTAATGGTAACACTTCCCGGACGAAAGAAATTTTAACAAATTCAGAAAGGAGGCTAAAGAATCGGTACAAGTTTTGCAGGACTGAAATTTGTGAGAAAGATTCCACATTTCCTTTCTTTCGTTTCATTTTTCTTTACCACAAATAGCTGTTCTTCCAAATACGAAAAATAAGTAAATAATTAACCCAAGGTACAGAACAGAAAGGTCCTAGGCAGTTGCTAGAATATTGGAACATCTCAGCCTCCTCAAAAAAGATACCAAACTTCAGAAACCATGAAAAATGACATACATCAGGCTTCCTCAGTCCGCAGTACGTGTGCCACATGTGGCGGGTGAAGTAGTTTGTAGTGGCATGCGAATAAAGTCAAGGGGTATGTAGGGCGGGAACAGCCCTTACACCCCCCCCCCCCCCTTCCAGAAGGGCAATGGCCCTTTACATCATGTTATTTTGCCAGTTTAATTAAGGAAGCCTGATTTACAGCTGCATTCATTTGAGTGAGTCAAATTAGCAGCCATAAGGGTCAAATAGGGCACAAATCAACACCCAAAGTGCTTGGTACTACATCTGACCAATCTTTCAGTCAATTGGAACTTACTTTCATGAGTCTATTATTTGATACCAACCAATTTCTGTGCTTAAGATGATTTCCCAAGTTCAACCATTTTCTTCTACGCACCCATAACCACGCCATGTTTTGAAGAACATACACGACTGGAATTCCAATTGCTTCGGTGAAATGTCTCTCAGTTGATCAAAGGAAGTAAAACATTGGAAAAATAAATTAAAGCAGTTATTGACTAAAAACAAGACAGAGAGAGAGAGAAAGAAAAACAGCCTACAAATATAATGATTGTCACTCCTGAATTTACCACATTTTTTACTATCACTTGCCATCATCTCTGCTTCTTGAAGGAGCAAAAGAACCGTAACAATTAAAAACCGTTAATTTACTAATTGATTCTCTCGTGTATCACATCAGACATGGCAGTGTCAGCATTTAAAGATACGCAAAAAGTTCTCTGACATGTGCAAACGATCAACACTATCGGAGGGGGATTTGGACTGAAATGTATGGAGAGAATCTTGGCTTGCGGACTACGTTGGGACCACTCCACATTGCCATGTTTGGTAACCACATGAAAAAAAAAAAAAAAAATGCAAACGGGGATAATTAGTTAAACTATTAACCACTCTATAATGGCCTCCCATATTGTGTTTTAAAGCACTGAAATGACAATCCAGAATGTTCCTGACATACATCTGGCTAATTTGACGCATGCCCTCCTGGCTTAGAAGCTACAAACAGGATACGTGCGTGACGCTATAATGTCTACAGAAATGCATTTCCCAACCCGAACTCTGATGATGATGTCAGGGAGGGATGCATTTCCTCATCAAAAAGGAGATCTCACACACGCATGAAGTGCTATATCAGATGAAAACGTGAATAACCATGTTATTCACACTGTTCATAGTGATTGTACAAGTGTTACAAAGTGGGATAAACAAAAGCATATTATGGAAACCATTGTCACAACTGGGAGACGTTACCTCATCTGTTCCGAATATTCATCTTGGCGGTAACATCGACCTGTTTTTTTTTCCCCCTTGTTAAGCCACTGCAGGAGCGATCTGTGAGTTGTGGCATGTTGAAGGAATACCTGCAGCACATCAGTGATGGGTTCAGCTAAGTTTATTTGAGATACCAGCAGAAATCACCATCTTCTCCCCTGAATACATCCACATATGCTTTTCATCTGCAATATTCAAGTTTTGCCGCTCTGGGCCTGGCCTGGGTCACGCGGTGACTGTACCTGACTTCAACGACAGGTCTTGCGGTATGTCCGCAGAGGAGAGTTTTATGTGGTGTGGTACAGCAGATGGTCCACCTGGGACCGTGGGTATGGGGATTAACCCAGGGGGAGGGACCAAATGGTGCGGTCCCCTGTAAACATCAGGGATACTGGAAGGCGACGAGTAAGAGAGCAAGGGTGAATGTGGGGGGAATACCATGAACGACGAGGTGGCCGACAGCGCCGGGTGGGATGGTGTGGCTGGGTGAGGCAAGGGTATCATCGTCGGGGAGCCATGGGAGATGACTGCTGGCGAGCGGGGATGACAGCTGGAATTGGCAGAAGACAGACCTGAGGAAGATGGCACCGTACTCCTCACTGGCTGAGAGGTCAGCAAGGAGGAAACGGAGAGCGCTAGCGCAGCAGTAGATGATGAAGAAGAAGTTGACGATGAGGATGACGATGATGAAGACGGTTTGGACGAGGCTTTTTCTTTACTTTCATCATTGCGCTGCTGAGGTGAGGATTTTTCTGGTAGAGTTCGACTCGTTTCTGAATCCTTTCCTTTGGGGCTATTATAGTCCTTTGACGAGTTCAGACATGCCCTCTTGGCAGCAGGTGGAGTGTGGTCCTTCACGTCGATGGCTTCGTCACCGCTGTAGTCGCTGTCATCCTCATCCTCGTCGCCACTGTTTCGTAGGCCGTTCTCATCTGTTATGAAGCGGATGCACTTCTTCTTCCTCCTGAAATTTAAACCGAAAGAGTCCATTCATGTACCCATGACAAAAGGAAGGGAAGGGGGGGTTATGATGTAATTATTTTCAAGGATTTCAAGTGGACCCAGGCCCCCAAAAAAGTAGGACACAAACAGGAAGATAATTCTAAATAAAATAGGAGACGATTACGATTGACCAGATCAAAAGAAGGATGTATCCAGGCTTACAGGAGGGAGCACTTCTCATTGATGTCTACCATCAGTGATGATGATGTCTTTAGATAGTTTCAAGTAAAAATACTTGAAAAACAATAAATATACAGTTGCTGTTCCAGATGTAGGAGAAAGGTCAGGAAATATGGAGAAAGTAGGAGGCAATTGAAAGTCTGAATTGAGTTTCACAGTTATCTGCTATTCCTCCTTTCCCTAGATGCAACTGATGACAAGTATCATATTTCTCATTACATCTGATCTTATTGTAAAGAGTATATCCTTTAACTGTAACAACACAGGGTTACATGAATTATTTCATGCCCATCCCTCCCCCCCCAAAAAAGAAAGTAGTTTTAATCATATCCAGATCTCACTCAAAAAAAAAATTGGTTACTCCAATGCTTTCAGTTGCCGTCCACTGTGCATAATACAAATTTCATTCATTTATTTTTTTTTTTTAAATTTTTCTCTTCACAATGCATTAATATCAATTTTTAAGTCCAACAATGTTGGTGGTAACTTGCCATCACAGATACCAAGTTGCCCATGTTATTGACAATATGATGCCAAAAAGTGCACCCCCCTCCTCTCTCCCCTTTACAATATCTTTTTAGAACCTGTTCCAAAGCATGTTTCTGGCATTACAGCTTAGACAATCCACATGCAGGTATCTAACTGAAATTTCTCTCAAGACCTTCTATAGGACTTCAACAAACTACGCTTCTCCATACAGTCAAAACAGAGTTCTAATACCTCCCCAACATGGGGGGGGGGCCAATGTCATCAATAATTAAACAAACCCCCTCAAAAGCCTCTTCCCAATACCTCTCAAGGCCAGCTCTTCACCCTGTCTAATTTTCTTTGAGTAGGAATACTAAAATCCCACCTTCTTATTCCTTCTACAATAGCACTAAGACAACAGCTACGTCGAAGACCATGGCCAAAAATAACAAGGGGGGGGGGGGGGATTTTCATAGCCCCATCCATTTTTTCTTGATAAAACCACCAAACTATTTCAACTTGTGAGGTTTCATTTGGCGCCAGCAGGCGAATGGAACTGACAAAAGCATGGGATGATCTAAAGAAGTGAATTGCTGATGAGGGTAAGTGTGATTTCTGCTTTACTTTTCGTTCAGGTTGGTTTTGAAAATTTCAGGTCCATCAACCCATGTGGCTTGCAAATCCTCTGTCATCAGGACAAACAGTGCGTGCACTATTACATGCTATGTAATTTCTACACTGTGGGTCATGTGGAAATGCGTCAGACGGCTATTGATCCATCGCAGCATTGCATTGGTGAATTCAGATCAAAGATTTGCAGAGTGTCCGCACTGGTGAGAATGTAACCTGTAAATCTTGGTACCCTTGTTCATTTTGTTGTCAAGTTCATTCCATGTTCATTTGTTTTCTGAATAAGTCAACCTGAGTTACCATCAGTTACAAGCCAAATTGACTTCAACATGGCTCATCACTTATTCATTGGTTCTATTTGGAGCACTAAAAATACTATACTATAATTCTCTTCTCTTCTGCTTTTTAAATTGAAATTGATTGCAACTTTGTGAGAGAAATTTTTCAGTTTGCAAAGCAAAGAATTTTGCAACATAATATGATGGAACATGACGGTAGGGTCTACTGCTTTCATTTTTGGTGAGGGTTATGGGTGGTTATACTTGAGTCACACTTAAGTTACATGATATTCGTTCAAAAATGATGGGAAAATATTGAAATTGCTATGCAACTAGATGCTTACAATTTTTCAAGTAATTTTTTTTATTTTCGATTTTTCATGCAGTACTACATGTTTGCCAGGATTTTTTTCCATTTTTCACAAAAGAGCAAACACCTGTATTTAGGTAACAACTCACAGAAGAATTTAAAAGTACTGTACTTTCTTGTTCGTGACTTTCTGTTTCTACAATTTGTTTCTGGTGGATCCTTTTACAATCATATCCCATTTTTGTTTCTGCACAGAGTGCTCTGCCAGAAATAAGAAATGGGGAATTTTGATGATTCACTCCTATCCACAATTAAAAACCTACCTGCAGGGTTTACACCAAAAGTCTTGCTGGTCCACACCAAATCTTGCTCGACACTTCTTTGGAGTTGAAGGATCTGAAGAAAGATGGTAACAAGGGAAACGGTTATCTTTTAAAAATTTTCATGGTTTATGGATTACTCTGGCTGGGAGTCGCAAACTCAGCTTCACAGTCGCTACTGTTCAGGCCCGGAGTGCTTGACTCTAAAAATGTAAGAGTTGCCCAAACCTGTTATGGATGGTAAGTTTTTTTTTTAAATTAGCATGAACTTGTGAAATCAAACTACTGCATCTCCTTTGTGACAGCATTTACGGTACCTCTCCATTCTCTCGACAGAGATTTTGAACTTTGATGTAAGCAATCTGATTGATTGCAGTCTACCATGTACATCTTTCACAACAATGTATACTACATCGGTTGGGTCCACTTATGTACACGACGCAGTCGACATTTTCAGAAGACACATGTCAGTTGAATCCGCACTCTCTCCTGTCCCATGTTTCAAAAGCAGAGCAACAGGTTCAGATTGTTTTGATGTTTGTTAGGAATTGCTTGTACACTCGGTGAATAAGTCAAAATTGCAGAAAACCTAGTTTATCATCCAGAAGGTGTATCATATGTCACTTCATTGGACAAGTCTCCTTTGTACGACTGAAATCGGTATTTTTGTCAGTTGCTAAAATTACTCAGGCCCCGACTTGTGCCCGGGTAAACGACGAAAATGAGAGACCTATCATTAACACCAGAGAATAAAGGAGTAAGCACACGAGCATATGATGAAACAAGGGGTTGAAAAAATGTTGACACCATTCCTGAAGAGAGAGTTGCCAATAATTTGTTTTACAGTCACCACAGGGTCATGAGAAGAATGACAGCAACAGACACAACACATGTTTGTGCAGTCAATTTGTCCAGGCGGTCTAATTAAGGAGGCTTGTTATGGTGACTGACTGGAACTTAAACAGGTCAATCAAATGCCCAGCTTGGTCTCTACAGCTAGAAAAACTTGCACTCACATTTTCAAACCAGCTGGGCAACTTGCACAGAAACTGGGAAAAGGAAAACTTCCACAACATTGCTACAGCTGATGAATCTCCTTTGAGGCAAACTCGACCTCACTAAACATGACACAGTTTACACTTCTGTAGCACTTCCTGGAGGTTTATAGTCAGTGTCCTGAAAGCTATGTGAAAAACGGCTTGAACTGGGACAAACTTCCACAGGATAAAGTGGATAACGTGATGTTAACCGTGAATGGTTCGTCTGTCCTCCTACATTTTAGGGGCAACATACACAGACAGCTTTGGAAGTACGTGGTCACATTTAATCATCGACGCTCACTCTTCGTTTGGTTTCGTGAGACGACTGTGATTAACATAACTGCAAACTGCAAAGACAGCTTCCAGGTGGTAAATTAAGCCAGAAAATGAAGGGAAACATTAATTAAACCACTAATTTGATGTTTCTCACAGTTCAGCCGGTGCACGTAACGGTCACAGGGTCTTCAGAGTTTCCCCGATTTTAACGTGTGGAGGGTGGAGGGTGGAGGGAGTAGATCGTCATCGATCGGAGATAACCTGTCTGTTCTTGACAGAAGGGATATTTCCTTGAACGTTCAGGTCAAACATCAGAGACCCCATGATCCTTTGTAAATTTTTGCCCTTGGGTGAGCCATCTACGTCGTGACCCTGTCTGAGTACTGGGTGTGTACTTTTTACCAACTGACAGCATATGGGGTTTGATTGCTATGTTTACAGCACTTCTGAGAGCATTTTCGAGACAAACGCAAACAAAAGGAAAACAGATGGTATGCTGTTTTCTGGGAAATGTGAATGTTGACCAAGATGCTTCTCAACAACAAATAATTGTAATCAAACAGATGCGACAGAAAACAGTCCAGAGACCACTCCAATCGACCAGATGCTACAGAAAACTTTCCAGGAAACATTCCAATTAACCATCATAAGCAGGGCAGCTACGTGTATGTCAGTTACCGTGGAGATGACTATGCAAAATATCAGATGTAGGCTTGAGAGCCTATTCAGTGAGTAACTTGATCGAAAAGTTGAACTTGAAAGTAGCAGAGAATGACTACCGATTTGATGTCGGCAGGAAATAATGTAGTTTAAACATTTTGTGTAGCAGGTTTGGCAACTTTTGAGGTCTTTGGGAAACTATCAGTGAAAAAGCAAGGGCTATGCATACAAAAAAATTTGCTATACATTCCATTTGTGTAGCAATTTGGCCCATACATGTCACGAATTGCGATGCGATACTGGATAAACTATTCCCCCCATGTTGGGGAAAATACCTAAAGGGAGATACCACAAGGGGTTTCTCTTTAACAGCTGTACTGTGAAATGGCTATCGTATCGAAAGGACGTGACAGAGATGCGAATTTCACGTTTCATCTCTCAGATGTCATTAATATTTCAGGAATCAACCAGAGTAGTGCAGCCAATGCAGGCTAATGACTTTTGATCTTTCGTGAACCAGCTTCTCTCTTTTCTTGTTTCTCCGTTAGTGTTTTTAGGCAGATTTTTTGGTCACATAGTTTAGAAGATTTTCTAAGAGGAAGCTTTCACTCTTACTTTAGGTATAATTAAGATGTGATGTAAGATATAATGTAAGATTTTATGTTACATAAGCTGTTACCCAACCCATTTTCCAACTATTTTGCTCACATCTGGACACATCTACATCTGGACTCTATTCAAAGTTCTTTTCAATACAACTCTCTCCGTAATCGCTCCATCAGGCTCTGCAATTCCCTCCCATCTTCGATAACCAGTAAACGAAGCGCTCAATCCATCAGAAAAGCACCTTACGTTACTATATTGGAGGCTACTAGGGTAAGTTCTTTTGTTAGGCACCGGTTCATTCCGTATTTTCTATGCAGAACGTTTGCTTTGACGTAATCTTCTTCCACCGGTCTTCTCACTGGCGTCGGGATGGGGTGGGTGATGGTGTTGGGTTTCTGTTTGGGGTGGGTGTATTTCTTTTCTTTTTACACAGAGTGCATGTTGTCAAGTCTCTTGCCGTTTTTGCGCACTTCCTTTTGCCTTTTTTACAGTCACATTTGTTTATATATGCCTATTTTTTCCTTTCTTGCTATATCCACGTATGTATATAAAGCCATAAAACGATAAACGAAATCCGACCAGATGTAACAAGTAAAGTGAAACCAACACAGTCATTACTGAGGATCATTCATAGCTCATCTGACAATATATTACAAACCAGTTCTTAGCAGAGGGTGGATTGAAATGCTACCTTCCATCCATACAGCTGTCTGTCTGTCCATCTGTCTGGCCTGCTGTCCCTCCATCTGTCATTCTCTCCCTTATCATCCACCTGTCTATCCCTTTCTCCCCCCCACCCCCACCTCCCTTTCCTTAATTCCTTTAGAGCATACCTGATGCATCTCCCTGATTTTTGTCCTTTCTCTTCTTCCTCCGTCTGCAGGCAGTGGCGTAGTTGTCTCTCGCGCTCCAGCCGGGATAGAGTTGCATATGCAACTGCCTCTCTTTGCGGGCCAGTTCGTAATACTTCGCCTGCTCTTCCCGCGATAAGGCATGCCACTGAAAAGGATGAGACAGTGATAGAGAATTGAAACAATGTCTGCCGAGTCTACCACAAAAAAAAAGAAAAAAAAGAAAAAGAAAAAAAGGAAACTGACGTGAGTGAGGAATACCTCCCAAAGAGGATACCGTGAGTGAGTTTCAAAAAGGAATGTCACTTGTTCTCATTACTCTTCCACCTGGTGGAGAAAACAGCTCTATGGCTTCCAATGTTTTTTCATGACACTTCTTCAATGTTACAGGGTAATAAAGTTTGGGTAGCTCATAGCTTGATGTTACTACCTGACTTATAAGTAACATACAGACAAGATTAACCTTATGGTGAAAAATGTGAGGACCTTTAAGAACTATGGCAATGTTGTACTTGGAACATCTTAGAATGTTTATGAATACAGGGTAACTTTCACAACTTCACAAATTTTGCAAGTTATCCATGTTAGACAAATGCTTCAAAGAAGCCTGATACTACAGAAACACATACTTCACAAACTTTACAAACACAGAAACAGCTGTTTCATGAAGCATGGCTTGAATAGTTTTCTCATCTCAACAGCGTTTGGAGGAACGATTTCTTGCTACTGTAGAATCTTTTCTGAGTCTATGGTCTCCTTTTGGGAGAATCTTCACCTTGATGATTCTGAATATAAACCCTACTACTGTAAATTAAAACCACTAACAAAATAAATAATTAATTACTAAAATTTAAACTCATCAGCACCAGCAACAGAACTAACTGTTGCATCTCATCACATTCTAATACACAAGTGTTTAAAAAATCTTAGCATGTTAATCTTTGAAACCTTCTCTTAAATTGACCATCCTTCACATTTATACTTGAACAGTACAACCATCCATTTACAGCAATATAATGCATAGCAACGACACATCCATAAGAACCTCATAGCATTAGCGCATCTCTGCTCAATAAGGGCTAGAGTAAAATGATGCATAATTTTACAATATGACTTTTGCCTTAAAAAAAGACATGCACCATCAAAGGAACCAACAATTTTCTTCATAACAAATAATAACTTTTATTGCTACTGATGTAAAATAAATCCTCTGAAAGTTTCAGAAAATTTGGCCCAGTCGAAAGGCACAAATCCCACTTCTTTGTTAAAAGCTGTGAGGAACTGGCTACTTTGAAATATCCCTCCACACATGTTACCAATAAGTCTTACCTTGAAATAAAAAACAAACAGGTTTTTGTTGTTAATAATTTAGAAACCACTTACTCACACTCACTTCCTTTCTTTTCTCTTGTTATTTTCTTTCATACTTTCCCCATTTCTTCATAAGTGCATTGTATTGAATAGTTTCCAAATTTTGGGGTTACTGTTTTTTTTTTCATTTTCTTTTTTCCAAACTTTTTGCATGGTTGAAAGAGCACATTTTCCAGCAGTTTGGGCACCTCTTTCAGACGACTGAGGTGGCAAGCCACTTTGAGATGTGTTCACCTTGACACCTCGCCACCACCAAAACTCCCAGCTGAATTGAAAAATAACCTCAAAAGCTTTTTTCTTTTTTTCTCTTCACTTTGGGTGAGCGATGACTCCTGATACCTGCACTATGTCAGTTGCTAGGTTGTATTTAACTCACACCCCTTTACGTAAAATGTTTTCCGTCTCCAGTTAAACATTTCCCGGAGAATCTGTTACTTTGGTGGCTAAGGGGTGAGAGATATTTTAAGGTGTCTGTCTCCCCAGCGACGCATTTTCTCTGTCACGAGTCGACAGTCTCTCGGCTTTGCCGACATTTCTGCAGATGTCTCAAAAGGTAACCATATCTCTCTCAAAAGTCTTTTTTTTGATATCTTGATAAACCAACATGCCTGACAATTAGTCATCCAAGACACACTCTACATTTGCAACCTTTTCGGCCAAAAACTTCTCAAATTGCTTGTTTTTGGACCGACACAATATCTGGAAGGAAGCATCAGATGCTTGTCTTTCATAAAAAAAAAAGTTTCAAACTGGGGAAGTATTTGAATGTGACAGCACTTGGTAACTTTTTGTCTCTTTCCATATGACTCCGATACGAATGCTCTGTCGACTGTGAAAAAATTTGAGGGTTTACTGAAACAGAGGAGACTGACCACTTTTCATAAATCTATGCAACATGTCACAAATTGACTGACTGTTTATGAAATAATCCTTTAAAGGAGACAAAACTGACCAGAAAAAACACAAGCGACACCAAATGACATCATTCCTTTTAAAGGTCTGATGTAACTCTCTTCCAGTTGGAGGGATAAATGTTTAAAAGAGCACTCTAAAAAAACTTGATCACGTACAACTGGAGCACATTTTTGTCAAAAGAGTAACAGCATCTGGTAATTTGGCACTCTTTTACCCCTTCAGCCTTGTGGCACTGGCACGTTACATTGCTGATAGGTAAGGATGTGATCAAAACCATTTCTATTCTTTTATTCTCTGCTCGTTTGTGAAATAAAACCACATAATAAGATACGGCTAACATAATAAGTTTACCTCACGACATTGTAAACTCCAGATCTATTGGCAGATTCAAGAGCTAGTGTTAAAGGTACACATGTATATATGTATACATTGTATTCAAGTCTACACTAAAGAATTTGCAGAGATACCAGACTGGAGAGGGAACGGCTTCATGAAGAAGCAATTTGAAGATGACAAGCTCTCAATGATCAAAAAGATGATTTTTCTCTCTAGCAAAAACATGGCCCTCCTATTCAAACGTGCTGTCATTGGAAAGGGGATACCAGCAAAAGGCACGTTTGTCTCTTAAAAAAGGTAACCACATTTACAGGTATGGGACCTGATTCACACCCCAAACTATGCAATAGACCTCTCTGCACTGCGCGCGGAAGATCGACATCTACACAAAGCAGTTCTGGTATCTGTAATGGTTGCTTGATGTATTTTCTGCTAAAGGTATAAAAAAAAGGGGGGGGTTCCTGTACATTGTAGGAAATCAATTTTCAAGACTTTCCAGTGACTTTAAAAAGACCAAATAAGAATTTCTATGACCCCCTCCCTGACATCTCATATGGAATTTTCATCTATGAAAGCAAAAGGCAAAGCAATATCAGGTGAGGGGAATAATAAATTTGGACATGACAAGAGGGAATAAATTTTGACGTTAAAACTGAGACAGGAACAATGTCACTTTGTGAAAATTCCCATGACTTTTCCAGGACTTAAAACACTGTCCATGATGACATGAACTTCAGCATGAAAGAACATCACATGACAGACACACAATATAAAATGATGTAAAATCAGTTTTTTCTTGATCTTTTTCTTCTTCTGAAGCAGTTCACTGGGACAGTTAACCAAAATCCCTGGTGATTTTAGTGGGGCTCGATACGTGTGAGTTTCAATCCTTGTTATGGAAGCAACGTAACAACAGGGTCCTATCCACAGACAATTCACCTATGTATTGGTGCCACTGAAGATGCCCTGCTGTGGTTTTGTGTAACAAAAAAATATTTGACACACTGGAGATGATTGAAAAGACTGGTGATGAATAGGTCGCTGAAACCGAGTAACTGTTAGTTTTGGAAGCTTTCTGCAATGTGTCACATCTTGTTCGCCTGGTTAGACGGGGACAATCACCTGGTCAAAATCTATTTGATTAACAAACAACACCCTGAGCCATGTGGTGGCTCAGAGCGACTGAAGACTTCTCTGTTACCGTTTACCGTATGCGACCGGGGTTCAAACCTCAACAAAGGCTACGAGCGAGAATTCCAACAATGCACATTATTGTGTCGATAACATGCCTGCATTTCATATTTCCATCATTGGAAATTTTCATCCACAACTGACGATAACCTTGCAAACAGTTGTGGCTATATATGCAAGCACCGTGGAATTCGTTCAGGTCTTTTTTTCCCTTTGTGTTTGCATAAATTAGAAGGTATATAGTGAATATGCACTAACAGTCTTTTTTCTTTATAATCTAGATGACTGCAAAAACGTTCTTAACCATATCATACACATGGTTCCCTCATCTATCACTTAATGCACACATGAGAGTTACATTTTCTTGTGGTTAGGTCTATTTGTTGTGTCACAATGAATATTCATTAACTAACCCTAGCTCTAGTGATGATATCTCCTTCCTGGTCATTGACAATTATATGAGGATGTCATACATATTCATGGTCACATCATACATATTCATGCTGATGTCACACATATTCACGGCTACACGATCCCTCACCCTGACAGGAGTAATAAATAGCCTTTTCAAATGTAAACTTCAGTGAAGAACAACTGCAACTACCACCAAGTTGGCCAGCTTAGGGCTTGTACTGTCAGATTTGCACAGGAAAATACTTTGCCACTTGCAGTTTTGTACAGCCCGAGTTGCACCTGTTGTGTCCAGAACTTGCACATTCGTTCTATCTTCACTGTTTTGCATCAAAAAGCACATGGCATAGCATCCAAACTTAACATTTAATGAATATTCAATATTACCCTTCTTCCCAGGATCTGGTTGATTGCAGCACTCTCCTTCAAGGTACATTCTTTCACCACGCTGGCTCTCATCTCCTTCATGTACAGCATGAAAGCGTTCAAAGGTTTCTTGATGTGAACCTTCGGTGACTTTTTCTCCGTCTTCTTATCTGTGTTCTTTTCTCTGAGGGAAATGAAAATCGAGACTATCAGAAACATGGCAACCTGTAGACGAGAGAAACCTTTGACCTCAGGAGGGAGTAAGTGCAATCAAAGGATTCAAGTCTATGAAAGACCTGGCTGCTCACAGAAGGATATATGACATAACTGCCAAGAACACAATGAGCTGAAGTTGTTGATGGAACTCCCATCACTGTACCTACCCCCTATGATTTCCTTGGGAGCTTATAATGTACTAATTGTGGGAAGTGGAATATGGCAGATATCCTGCCAACCTGTCCTTGTTGATCATTTAGAGACATTCTTTTCATGAAATCACATATTTTTCCTTTCTAGTTTTGTTGCCCTCTGTTGTTTCACAGTCCCTTAAAAAACTCTTTGCAAGTACATGCACGGTGGTGAATCAACGTGCACTAATACTCCAGGTACTGTCGGGAAAGACGTGAGGCTATACCAATATTTTAGGAATACAATCTAACTTTTATCTGACTCCATGGCTGTCTCAAGTTATCATTCCAGATGCGAGACAAAGGCAAGTGCATCGTGTTGTTGTTGTATAAAGCACTGTTTACGGAATTTTACACCGAGATCTAAAATCGTGTGGACGTCTGAAACGTGTTGCCTACATTCAGTCGCTTCCTGGGATATTGAAGAGATGAGTTAATTTCGTAAACAGATACTGCATATGATATCGAGTGGAACTGTCTTGCAATTAGTGTACGTCAAATGTGGAATCCAAATGTAGCAGTAACATTTACACCACTGGGCAATCTATTGTTGACTCTGGACAACTGAAACAGTTTAGACATGATGAGAATTCTGTTCTCCAAAGATTTAAAAAGCTGAGGGGCATGCATGAAGTGAGAACAATGATCAAGAGATTATCATCAGAAAGGCGTTCGACGGGAGAGGGGTTTCCTCTCATATCCAGAAACTTTTGATGATGAGGATGCTAAATGATGCAAACTGGTGCCCTCTAGAAATGATTTCTTCTTCTGTTTGAAATGGCAGTATCCTTTTGTCACCTTGTGTTCAGGTGTCCTAATTCATGGGGGGTGGGTGGAATTTTGACTCAGTGGCTGGCTTCCCCCTAAAATCACCATGGAGTATGATGACTAGACGAGTGTATGAACTGAACTGTAACTGAAGGTAACCTCAAAGAGAAAGACATGATCGAGACAAAACCAATCATCTCCCACCACTGTCCCACTGAATCTCTATTTGACTGATTTTACTGTTTTCATCAGTGTCAAATCCTGCTATTTAAAGATAAAAGGTAACTTTCCCTTATTTCTAGGGTTTTAATAACCATTGCAATGTTGTATTTTCTCTCCAAAAGAAGTGCCAAATTCTTGTTTATTTTCAGAAATCTCCACCAACAAATCACATGATTAGTAAGACTCCATTATCTCTCAGGAATCATGGCCATGCTTTGTACCTGTCGTTACTTTGCTGCTGTGTGTCATGGTGCTGTGAGGCCGGTGACGTCTGGGGTGAGAGTGGTATGCCCCTTAAGCTGGACGGATTTGGTAAACTAGAGGGCGCCAGGCGCGATATGCTCGAAGGGTTCACCAGGAGATTGGTTGGATACGGCGAACGGATCGAAGAATAGAACGTCTGACTTGCTCTGCTGGGAGAAATATGAAAGGGGACAAATTGTTTCATTCGTCGTCTCAGCTATCACCGTGGGAACGAGAACAAAGCAAAACACAAATTTATGCAGATTGACCCTTCTAAAGTGGCAAACTTTTGATGCTGTGTATTTCACGATATACACATTAAAGAGCAGAGTACGTACCAACTGAGGACACTATCACATTGTGAACAAAAAACACTGTAGCCTGAACAGCAAATCCTTGACAAGTGAACTACGACTAGTGCCATGTTGTAAATACTGATGATTTGGGAATGATGGTGAAAGGTGACCATTTCAGAATTGATGATACCAACTTACAAAGGGGGGATACAAAATCATGTGGAGAAGAGAAAAAAAAACATGCTAAATTATCAATTAATGCCATATCAACAAAGAAAAAAAAATGCTTAATTATCATTAATGCCTTATCAACAAAGAAAGTGAACACAAGCTAGGAGTGTTTGATTTATACTGATTAACTCAATTCCAGTGTTCTTGCTTTTCCACACAAATCTATAAAAAAATTTTTAAAAACACACAAAACAAAATGTAGGAGGTGTTGTCTCAGGCACTGTACCATCTACATAAAACTAGTCTTGCATGTTGAACATACACACACAAACACACATGCATGCAGACACACAGGCAGCTACAGTTGTTTTGTCTCCTTTTTGATTTTGTGATCTGACTGCTGCAGAGACCAATTAATCTGACAGGAGAAGACTCAGAATAAAAGTTGAAAGTTATGAAAAATAATTACAGTGCACTTTATGAAGTGATAATGTGTCTAAACAAAGGGAGACAAGATATTGATTAATCCCAGTGCTAGATAGGACAGCAGCTTCATTCATGTTACAAGGCACACCATCAAGACATTTAAAGTGGTATCAATCAGAGTTTTGAGGCCTCTGAATTATTCTTCTTTCACAAAGATTACCATTCATTTGTCTCGCAGCCGAAAGATCCATTTCATCATCTGCCATCTTTTTTCAAGACGACTGGTAACTTTTACTACAAAATTATAAATCTGTCCGAAAAGCTGCCGCATAACAAACAGAATTTTTTCAAGATGAGGTCAAGATGACAAAACTGCTAACTGCTTTAAGCAACACAAGAACAAATCAGTCTGAAGATGCATAAACACAATCTTCACATTAGTCACAGGGAAAAGATAAAAAAGAAGCAAGATATCTGTATGCAAAGTATCACGTTTTTAAAAAATATAGACTACTGAGCAGCGTAGGGCTAACGCACAGACGGTTGTGAAGAAAGTAACACACCATCACGTACTATTCACCAAAAATAACTATTATTGCCATGCTCAACAATTGGAATAAGTGTTTGTTTTGTTGTTATTATCATTGATCTGAATGGAAGATATTGTTTTCCCACCTGAAAAATTCCATTCAATAAACTAGGCAAGACTTTGGTTGGCAAAAGTTAGGTTAACATGCAAAAACAAGTTTCGGAAACCCTCACGCTCCATTTATCTTATTCCACTTTTTAAGGGACAAATTTGCACATTTCTATCAATGTGGTTCCAAAGGTACGTTCACAGCATAATTAATGTTTGAGAGCAAATTTTGGAGGTATTGTTCTACAAGAATGTCTACCACAAATGGGGTCATGAGGTCAGAGAAAAACAGCCTCACTCAAAAAACAACTGAAATGTAAGATTACACATTGATCGATGCATACTGTACATCTAAACTGGGTGAGGGACTCTCTATGTGAACTGAAGCATGATGCCAATCTACTATCAAGTTGTGTTTGCAAGGGGTATTCGGGTACCGGCGAACCTGACCGACGATTGATGATATTGGGACCTGGCTCTGAAATTGGTACCCAGACCCAAAGTTTCACTTATACGTCCATTGTACATGTAACAAAATTCAGCACATATACACAACCAAGAAAACTTCATTGTAATACACGTACGTAAGACTCATGGTTCTTATATTAACATGCAAAGCAGATACAAACTTCACAATGAACTTGCACCCTAAAGGACGTTATATTTTTAGTACCCAGGGACCCATTATGGCCATAGTGGGTACACAAGTCAGAATTTTGGATACGTGGGCATACCCTACAAGGAATAATGTCCAGTTGATCTTCTAATGTGCTTCAGTACTTGACGTGCACCATTGAAGTATGGTAATACCAGTCCATTATTTTACTGTACATCCATATTGTCACATACTGCAGGGTTACATAGGTACAACTCTGTGATCTGAATATCACCAGACATGCACCAAAAAATGTTTCTGAAACCACTTCAATAATTGTTTTACTTGGTATGCTTTGGGAAATGGGGGGAGGGGGTGAGAAGTACAATAAAAAAAAAACAATGGAAATTGATGACCCAAAATACCATGGTAATTATAAGAAGGGCCCTATACTTACAAAGGATAAACATCTAAATGTGGAGTAATTTGTCCAAGACTGCTCGGTGACAGGGGATGATAAGAGGGTATATCTAAAGCATGCCTGGGTCTGAGAATACCTGCAAGAGAAGAACAAGAGAACAAAGAAAACTTAAATTGGTTATCTTACCAATACATGCGCTTACCCCAATATGTAGCCTCATTTAATACCTGATTGCTGGTCAAATTTGAAGGCAAAATATGAGAAAATTTTGTATTCTACAAGTTCTCCGTAAAACCAATATTTAGTTTATTCTACCTTGCCACTGTGGCACAAAGGATGTACTGTAGAGAAGTCCCTGTACCGGGTACCCCAATGACAACTTGAAGAACTGGTTTTGAAATTACTTCTCAGATCGAAAGTTTCGCTAGCATACATTATACGCGTGACTAAAATTCAGCATGTACCCCCAATTAAGAACACTTAATCATCATGCCCATACATATTGAAGATCCATGGTGTTATATTACTTTGCAAAACAAAATGTTGTATTATGGCTTCACGGTACATTTTTGGGTACCCGGTTACTCGACCAAGTGACTGACTGTGGACTGCGGGTGCCCTGGTGCAAGTTGGAGACCCGGTGCAAACAGCACTTGTTGACACACAATGCATATATACATCAATTGCTGCTCTGTTCAATGTGTGATTCTCTCAGACCTTTCATCCCAGTTCACCTGAATGTAACAGACTGACTCCATTGGCTTAACACACGCACTACTGGCTGGTACTGACAAGGTCGCGAGACGATGCATCTAGAAAGAGAGCCAGCTTCACTCAGTAAAGCCCTGAATGACAGTCTGTTGGAATTTTGTTCATATGTATTTTAATTTTTGAGATACAACTTTTCAAAGTTTGATGAAAATGCAAAACAAAAGACATGGAATGTCACATAGTGCCAGTATTTCTTTTTGTGAGCTCTTTATATATTGTCTCTTGATTACTTAATTACCTCAAGTTTCACATTGTTACGTGATACTGATCAGAAGACAATTCCAAAAAACGTTCTGTGACACTCGAGCGAAAGGCAAACGAGGGCAGGCTGCTAGAATGAGTTTCGAGGACATTTAGAGCAGGGCCAAATGTATGCATTGGTGAAGCAAGGGGTAAGTATATGTTTTACGATGTGAGTGTATGCTTCCAAAATAAAACCCTCTGGGCATATAAAATTCTCAATTGTCCTTGACATAAAGGTTACGTAAGCAAAGATTAACATAAGATGCATCATAGGAGTCCATCTCTTGATGTCTCAAAGTTCCATACTTAGCCAATGTTTATTCATGATGCAGGTGCGAGACAGGGATTTGTGAAATTGTCAATATTTGATGGACTTTGATAAAATTTGTGGCTATTTTCACCGATTTCAATGATTAATACAGTCAATGGTCCAAAATGTCATTTTCATGTCACATGACCTTTAATATTACTTTTATTCAAGCTTTAGGGAATCCACACAGTGGTGTTGTTTAACAAATTGAGAAAACTGAATTCAGCTGATACAGTTTAGCCATATAAATCCAGGATGGGCCTAGACATTTAGAGGGCAGTGTTAAACATGACCAGAATTCACGAGGCATAGTAGTGTTGTGTGTTCTAGGTGTCTGGAGACAGGTAAATGTTTGCAGCAATAATGGGTGGGCAGTTGCAGTTTTACTTTGAAAAACATAAGGAGACTTTCAACATTAGTCTGTCAAAGGACGAAGAGGATAGTGTGAATCTTTTTCTTATCCCCATGGCTACGTGCCTGATCTTTTCAAGCAGCAATGAAACATCAGTAGACCGACAGTGTGTGTACATATACCATTTTGGAACCATAATTGTATCATTCACTGCAGACAAGTATGTGATAAGCATAGTCAAGGACTAGTAACATTTGCAGAGAGTTATGAAGATCAAACTGACATCACACAAGATATTAATACAACAACCGATCACATTTAAAGTTACCAGTACTCTGGTCATGGAAGATCAGAGTGCATTTGAAGTGCTGAGACAGGTAAGTGAGGACTTAAGTGTATAATTTACTGGTTAAAAGCACAGTTAATGAAATACTTAAACACCTTTATACATGCAGCATCTTGGCTGATGTTAACCACTGGATGTGTTTCACAACTGGCTACTTCATCACACTGAAAACACTTGCACGGAAAAAGTTACAGCCACACCATTGAAGATGTTAGTCACATAAATTAAGCATGTTAACTGCTCTGTTTCAATTGTCACATGGACTACTCTCTGGTTGAGATCAAACAAAAATTTATCAGTAATCTGTTTTAACCTGTCAAAATTTTATGTACATGATAAACATTTGATTCAAAATATTGAGTGTGGACTTCAGCATTTTACAATAGGTAGAAATTACTGACAAACACTTTTTTTTTTTTTGTAGCTGCCATAACGACACAGGCATGTGTTGCTAGTCTTTTGCACAGAGGCCTAGGTGTGCTCCATTAAAGCTAAACTCTCTCAAACAATCAAATCAAAGCAAGTCTCTGCATGAAAATATTTAATGTTCAGTTAAAAAGGGTTCTATGAATAACAGGTGTTTAAGATATGTCATTAAAAGCAGGATGTATTATTTGACGATAAAAAAAAAAATAGCAAAATAGGGTTTATCGTTTTAATTCCATTTTTGTTTTCCATTTGATACCAGCCTGGAAAATGACATCAGCACCACATTTGTTTCAGGAGAAAGTTCATTAATAATAAGAGCGTTAATTAACTATTGTAGAAAGAACATTGATTTACTTTAATGGGGGCTGATAAGGTAGTAGAACTGGGCCCTGAGGTAAATGTGTGGGTACTTCCATGTGGCTACTACCAAAAT
This sequence comes from Stichopus chloronotus, assembly GCA_021234535.1. NCBI lineage: Eukaryota > Metazoa > Echinodermata > Holothuroidea > Aspidochirotida > Stichopodidae > Stichopus > Stichopus chloronotus. The sequence goes on from CM037844.1 coordinate 6,914,539, forward strand.
GAAGTTCCTTGTGTAAAGGCATTTCCTTTGGAAATCACACTATCCTTGGATGAATGACAGTGTATGGTAGTTCCGATAGCTTCTTACGACTGTAACAATATGTTGGAGATGGGATTTGTCTGATGGGTATGAAGATGAGCACAGTCAGATGAAAGAGCAAAACAAGGACAGAGTGAGGACAAGAAAAACACAAAGAGGACAAGAAGGATGAACACTCTCCAGGTGATGATGTCAGAGGAAAGTAGAGAACTTGATGGAAAATCTCTCAGCACATCAGGATGGCAGAATCACACAAAGGACTGGTGCTTCTCCAGGATGGGCCGGACGACACTAGAGGGGGTAATGGTTAAAGGTTACGGGTAGTCTTAGTACAATAGATGGAAGTGCATGTATTGTGTTTCAGATGGATAAGTAAGGGTGAAGAAAATATGAAGATCATAATATTATGAGGGTACGAAGATGAAGCCCGTCAGAGCAAAACCATGGAAATAAAGATGCAAAAGGAGAGTTTAGGGAGATAACGAACATAATGAGGGGGGGGGGAGATGAAAGAGTATCCAATACAACCTCCCTAAAGAGATGTATAAAGACATGTATGCTTACAGATAACGTTGACAACTAATATACAGCGCCCTCATTCAATAATTAGAATATTAAAGTGAAACCAGAGCAACCCCCTGCTTGGATGTCAACCATTAATTTGAACTGAAAGAACAGGATGTAGGTCTGTCTGAGAGCTTCACCGGCCATCACTCCATAGGTTTTGAAATTAAAGCCAACTTACAGTAGGGTTGCTCTACCTCAGTTAATACTAATCTAATCCAAACACCCACCATTTTTAAACAGTCATTGTTTGCAGTCTTACTGAGGAGGTGGCAGCCTTTTCATTCTTTAGGCTTGGTAGGAATGCCTGCAGATCAATATCTGCAAGATAAGGTGTAAGTCCATTGGAAGACCCCCCCCCCCTCCCACATAAGCATCAAGGAATTAGAATTTGATTAACCTGTATTTCTACAGAATACACAAGTAAATATTTTTTTTAACTGAAGTTAGGTTCTTTGTTTAGTCAGGACAAGGTCCACTCCATATCCTTCTCATGTCCACCTGACCAACCTTTTTTCCCTTTCTTTTTCTATGCCTTCTTCTGAGAAACCAAATGTTTGTATTATTACCACAAAACCACCCTACAGATTACTTACTTGTCCATCACCTTTCTGAATGAATGTAGTTGAAAAGTCAGGTAGGACAGTGTTTGGATGGACTTGAACTCAAAATAGAAAAAATATGATACACATTTTTTTGAATAAATGTGATGAATGCAAGACATCCATTTGGCAGTAAACATCAACCTCCCCCCCAAAAAAAACAAACAAAACGCAAAACACAGTGATACACAATTTAATTTAGTTTGTAAAGAATCAATCCAAATAAGTTAACACATTTTAATCGATGGGCTCGGAGATGATGTCTGCCAATGTACATTTGTTTACACTGGGAATCCATAGAAATGGCACGAGGTGATTAATAGCTTAATTATTCGTGCCATTTATGAGAGAGCTGTTTGTGCAAACAGGGATGCTGGGCGAAACAGAAGGCCACTGTGAGCTTCCCTCTTTGCTCAAAATGGGTTCAAAGGCCAGCTCAAGTTGCGTGGAAAGTCAGGATCTTCATTGATCTGTAGTTGAAGAGTGGCAAACAAACAGTCTAGATTGTGCACTATAAAAAAAAAAACCTTGGACAAAGAAGGGAAGTAAAGTGTCGGAGACAACTTCATGTGATGCTGTATCACCCGTAAATGTAATAACTGCCATAAAGGTAACAACTGCCATAAAGGTAGCAACTGTCATAAATGTAATACCCACCACAATTGAAATCATTTTCAACCACAAATAATAAGTGACCACACCATAAATGTATAAACTTTAACCACAAATGAAGTACATTATTAAAATGTCAAAGTGTGGCTGGGTGACCACTTATCTTTTGAGCTTTACTGTTTTGCTGCTGCAAGTTTTGTTCTTTTTCTGTGGAACATGCAAATGCTTCTATGCAATTTCCCCAGGATCTCCCCCACAACTAAGCCATAGAGGGTGCAGTGCCAGAATGCTATTTAAGGTAGCATGGCACAAGTTATAGAATTGACATAGTGAAAGTGGTATGTCTACAATGTGACTGCAACATTTTGTTTCTTATTGTTTTAACGTGGTGGTATATACAACTTGGTGGGGAACTAACTCAGAAAATGATGAGGCCATCTAGTGACGACACCTTGTGTTCTGAAACCAAACATTACTTCCACATATATTGGCATGCAGTGTGAATTCTGGGATGTCTTTAGTCCACCAGCATACCATTTACTCACGCATATTGGTATATTAAACAAGCACTGTAAGTGCTCTCATTTTTTTTTAACAACCTGGTTATCAATTGAGAGCAAATTTGAGCTGCTTGGCACCATTGCTAGATTCAGCAGCAGACAAAATGAAGAAAAGTTCATCATATTAGAGTAAACACAAGAACCACATATCCCTTGGAACCCATTTCCATGTACAGGTAAAGTTAAAAATAAAGCCTTGCATATTTTAAGAGATAACTGTTGTCAGTTTTGTTATCCACTTTTGAAGACTAAAAGATAAGGGAAAGAGTGAATGTTACTCTCCTTTGACCTCAACTTCCAGAACAGCCTCAATGCAATGCTACTATGCATGGATGAATGGACAGATGGACGGATGAACAGGAAGACTGAAAGTGTTGTGTGAGGTATGAAATATCTGCTTCTCAATGGGAAAGACACAGATGGAACAATACATTGGAACAAATGTTCCTGTTCCACAGGCATGAATAAACACGAGGGGTTATGATCAACCAGCCAATCCTGAACTGATAACATACATGATAAGGTTTCATCGAAGGAACAAACCCTGACCATGATGGTATGACTCGATATCACCTCATGTTCTATCAGGAGGGAAAGGGTTTTCTCGAGACAATATTTTAAAAGCACATTATGAAAATTCTGTGCTGTGTGGAGTAGGCAGATCGATGGTGACGTGATGGGACTGAACCTAGCCAAACGATGGCATTGCAAAGTTTGACAAATTTTCAAATCAGAAACCAACATCATTTCCAGCAGGAATTCTTTGACATAGCCACCACAGACATGCACCAGAATTTGCCAAAACATAAGTGATCACCATGAATCAAGTAAAAGAAAATCTTAAACTCTTTCACCCCCCTCAATGGTATGTTCATTTATGGGGGGGGGGAGAGGCTAGGCTGCTGCTAATGTCAAATTCTGCAACATGTTCATTACAGTTGTTAGACACTGAAACACTGCCTTTGTTTTTAAATGGTTGCCATAAATGCTTTTCTCATTTCAAAGATATGTGATTACAACTCATAATTCATTTCTGCAGACCCCTCAGTGGTCTTAATTTTCCTTCTTAAAGGGTTGTAAAAATGTCAAAACTCTCCATCAAGAGGTGCTATCACATCATGATGAGAAAGGTCACCCTTTATCAATATCTTAGGATACACAGTGCTACATACCTGACTAACTGTGCTACATACCTGACTAACAGTGCTACATACCTGACTAACAGTGCTACATACCTGACTAACTGTGCTTGTCTGACATAGCTAGTGCTTAAAGTCAGATGGTGTAACCCCTTCATTCCCTCATCCCAGGCTCCTCCCCCTCCTCAAAAAAAAAAAAAAAAATGGGGTAATGGTATAAGCTCTGCGACACTGGGCAACTTCGTAAGCGTGATCTCCCGATACGGAACTTCACACACTGGAGCCCTGAACGAGGAGTCCTATTCAACAAATTTGGTATCCTTTTTTTCCAATGTAACTTCTTTTGAAGAACTACACACTGCAAGGATAACTCTGTAAGTCTTTAACTCTCTACCAAAAGGGATTTTGTGCCAGGGGACTCAATCTTTTGTGGATAACGGTAAACGAAGTATGATAATGTATATGTATGATGCAAGCACAACATGAAAATGTGAGTTACCTGATTGCAGAAATCTCTCAATTCACAAAGAGTACAATTTGACGGAAAATTTGGGTCCCTTATCTAATATATTTTGTGGCGGCGGGGGCTGTGGGATGCCTGTAGCTGCTCACCAGTCACCTTTACTAGTTAGTAGGTACAATAATGTTTAAGGCAGGAGCGAGGGAGGTGACGTAAGTGAGGAAGTACCTTGTAGTAGGGGGCTTGAAAGACTGTGAGATGGTGAGGGGGGTGGATTTTCTTTACCTGTTTTAGAATCAATTTCAACAGTCGATGGAAGATGTGCTGGAGGTGGGGTTCCTGGTGGATAGCGTTCTGAATTGTACATCAGATGAGCCAGTGATGGAGGGTAAGGTGCCATCGGGTGCACCATCGGGACCTTACTGCCCTGTGAGATAAGTAAAAGAGAATGTTTGGTTATGTTACAGACAGTGAAGGAGTTCCACAAAATGCCATTGAAACAATTACAAATTCGCAATCACACTTCAAGCTGATGTTGAACAAACTTTGCACTTCTGGAATCAAAGTGAAGGTAATCCTCTGGTGTTACAACAAACATGAACATGAGGAGATCTAACCAAAACCTTTTGAAAGTGCAGTTGATTGGTCACTGATTTATTTTTGAGAGGAAATTATTTTGCGAGCAAATATTACATTAACCACTTTAGCTTTCATGAATCTACCAGCATGCCAAATGTGAACTATAGGAAATACGATGGCGACCTTTTGAAATTGAATTTGTAGGTCACACATTTGTTTTTGAAAGGGTAAGTTACACTGTAAGTACACGTTGCACCAACCACTTTGATAATAATCTCTCAAAGACGGATGTATTCACGCTACCTGTACCTCTGCAATAAGTCTGAAAACAACCTAGGGATTCATGAGGGAGGTATTTCCTTTTACATGAATCACACAAAAACATTAATGAATCACAAGCACATAAAGATCAAGACACATACGTTCTGATTTATCAACGACGAAGTTAGGGTCATCAACAATAAAGTTAGGGTTTGACTTACTAGATAAGATTTGTACTAATATTTCTCAAATGTTGACACAACAATATATGGAGTTTCAACTTAAGATGCTCTTCTTTACCTCAATGTTGGCATCACTCACATTTATGCATACTTCACATGACATTTTTTCCCAACATCGTTTAACCAAGCTATGCAGCTTTCTGCATGAACACACTTAAACGAAATGCAAACCAATATTGAAATTTCCCTCAGCTTCCTTGAAGTAAAATTATTTATCACACTACACAAAAATTACAGACTAAATTTTTCTCCACACAAAAACATATCACACCCAGTCAAAGGGAGACCAACAAATTTCAGGAAAAAAAAGTCAGCGATTTGATACGGTTGCTTTCCATTTAACAGTCAAGTTTTATGTTACCGAAATCTATGCCTAAATTATTCAACTCTCACTAACCCCACGTAGTATCCAGAAGGCTTCTTAAAACAGTGCCGAGATCTGATCGATATCAATGCTTAATCACTGCTAACATCGAATTCCGTCTCTATCCAATACTCCGAACATTTTTTTCCGAATGACGTCAAAACCAGAACAAATATGCATGCATTTTGCAAACGGCTTTCTTCTTTTTTTGTTGCGTCCTTTCTTGCTTGTTTGCACACTTTCATGCCTGATGTAACTTTGCAAAAGGAACTTCTAACAAACATCTTTTCATCTTATATCAAAAAGTTGCCACAAGTTCTAAAATTCTCTCTCGTCCTCAACAGAGCATGAACTTTTCATGAGGTTGACGTTAAAAATGTTCACATGTTCACCAAAATTGGCTCAAAAAATTGAAAACAGGTTGTATGACACAAATTTCCTGGAAGCATCGATGCTTTCCTAATGTCTGAAGTTGGCCATGAAATCAAGAGGTAACTCCTTCACACCCATGGACCCCATTTCCAAATTCTTTCAGAAAAAAAAAGGAAAATCCTGTTTAACAGTTAGTTTTGTTTCTACCTTATTTTTTTTTGGCATTCTTCTTTTTTTGGCTGTTAACCATCAAATCTACACCTAGGGGTGACCTTGATTTTGATCCGAATGTAATACTAATATGGTAATTATCCACAAACCTCCGCCCTATTGTTGGGGCAGGTGTTTCTCTTGCAACATACACCACCGTATACTTGCCCCGAGCGAGAGCATGTTTCTCTTATATGGTGGAACAAATGATACTTATAAACCTTAAAGTGATATTCTGCAGGGTGTGTAACATTTGGAGCACAACCATAACTGTGCTCAATGTTTTAAGTAGCGTCTCTTAATTAAGCCATCGCTTGGGAAAACTGCATTAAAAAACTGTGTCAAATCAAGCATACAGTAAAAACGCAATGTTATGGTTAATATGGTATCAAAGGGTTTTTATCTTTCTACACATAACTCCGATTCTGACAGAATGTCAAGTAAGTTCTCTACACATTTGCATAAATTGACATACACCAAATGATCTAAGCACATGAAAGGTACAAGTATGAATCTGAAATTTAAGTCCAGCATAAAGTACTTTTTGTTTTCCTACAGTTTTAGTGAAAGCACAGTACAGTTTGTAACATAGCAGAAGCACATGTACTGGAAGAGCTGCGGTGTGGCATTCATGGAACTGTTTCAAGGAATCGTAAAGCATTCAGATAATTCTGAATAAAGCAGTTATGAAAAGCCCTGAATCAAACAGGATTGTAGAAAACCCCCCCCATGATTCATTTACACCAAAAATTAGTTATTTCCCGTTTCTCCACCTCTCATGTCCACTGCCCCCCACCGTCTCGAACATTTTCAAGAGAGAAGATGTATGACAATCTCATTACAGTTTTGAGTGAAAAGATTTTGACTTTTTTTTTCCACATCAAATACACTTTTGACTGTGAGAGATTTTACAGCAGTTGAGGAAACATGCTTGAAGGAATGGTTGCTCTACACAGAGTTGCGTCACTTTCACTAGTAGAGTAGGTTATTAATATGAACTAAGTGGGTCACAAGCTTGGAAGCAATTTTGTTACACATTGTCATTCCAACAATAAAATTGCTATTAGTCTGCAATGTCTCAGGTTTTGCCAAACAGGTCAACGACACCTTGCAAAACCAGTTTTCAAATATGATCGATGCGTTCCACTTTTTTTTCTCCCACTTGCCAAAGCTTACAGAAACAACAACCAGTGAAAAATATTCCTTTTTTCGTGTCGCATTTTCGCCATCCAAAAATGTGGAAAATATGAGTAAACCAAACATTTGACAATTATACTTAATTTGTATTTCCAGCATGCAAGTTTTTCTCCCAAATCTCTCCGCTGTGTTTCCTACAGGGACTGATTTGTGAGGATGCGGTGTTCACTTATGTAACTCCCACACCACTTTAACAAAGACTAGCGCCATGCAATTTCCACATACTGCTTTTATTTGCCTGACCTAAATGGCTCACACTCCCCCCTGAATATGGATCAAGGCCATGTTACCCTGTGTGCAATGCAGCATTATAGCTCCCCCAAATGATGCAGTCAAATAGGTCAACCGCGAAAGCAGAGAAAATCCATAGATGCCCCCTTGATGCTGAAGCAAAACATTAAAAGGAGTTCACAAAATGTGCCATGCCATGGCTTTTATGGAGCGTTTGCTCCTGTCCCTATTTGAAGCGTCACATCGAGAATACGATAAGATGTCGATCGATTGACGACGAACGTGTACTGATTCATGCCATTTTAAAACCATTTTAAAAGCATCGTTTTTCTCATGTTATGCTCTGTGGTCATGTGATTACAGACAGAGATGCTCACTTCTGATACTCCCTCTAGGTGTGTTTGTATTTCTTTTCTATTTTTGGGACATTCATCAAAGTTAGGCTTAATTACCAATTACAATTTTGTGCTTTTAGATAAGGTTGCTAGCTTACAAATTTAAGTTTATTTTCTGTTCCCACTTACAAAGAGTTTTGCACAATATGTTAATTATGCTGTATGTTAACTAGTAATAGATAAAGTATAATAACACTTGTACAGAAATTTCAGAAAATGTATAACAATAGACTTAAAAGTATCATGAAATGAAAGAAGAGGGAAATCAGCTTTTGCCTGTTATCGTCTCATCACACACACAAAAAAAAAACAAAAGAAGAAGAACAAGAAGTGTTAAGACAGAAAGGAGTAAAATAATAAACAAAGACAGATGCTTCAATGTGCTGATTGATCCTATATTGTTCTCTTGTCATTTATATGTAACTGCATCAGCAAATACATTATAAAAACAAACTCCAATACCCAGCAATGGGTAATTGAAAGATTTTGAAGATTTTACTGTCACTGTAGGTGCAAATATAGGTAGGGAAGGGACTAAGCAACCCTGAAGCATTTCAATCTGTGACAGGGTTGAGGAATAAAGCACCAATGAAGCTACTTAAAGGTCGTGTAACATGAAAATGACATTTGGGAGTATTGAGTGCATTCAGCATTGAAACTACCACACGTAGTCAGAAATTCCATCAAAATCGGTCAAAGATTGACCAATTTACAGGCAAATTAGTGTCTCACAGCTGTATCATGAATAAACATTGGCTAAGTATGCAAATTTGTGCACGATGCACGATGAGGCACATCTGAAGCATCCCAACCTCTCATGGATTGATATCTTGACAAAACCCCTCTGAAGCATCCCGGCCCTTCGATGGGGTGAGGGATGGAGTGATCATTAAAACATAGACTTGATGCTGACAAGTTAGAAGCATGAAAACATTTTACACTTCTCTGGAAAATAATTTATAAAGAGACTGGAAGGGAACTTGCTTTTACCCAACTGTTTATCAGACTAGTGGTTGAACTTTCCACAAAATGGCTCAGAAACGCTTTCAGCGAAGGCACAAACGCGTACGGATTAAACGCGTAAAACTACACCATGCACCCTAAATTAGAGTGCCATACGAGAGCAGGGCTGAAATTAAACAGTTCTTGGAGACAAGTACAATATCTATCAGGTATACATGACAAAATGGCTACTTCCTACAGAAAGGCAGGCTAGCCATCTGAATAACCTAGAGGGAGATGATTATATAGCTATGTGTACATGCAATAATTGCAAATACACTATTACAGTGAAAAGTTAAGTCTTGTGTTTTTTGCTTGTATATTTGTTTTCTGTACGAACAACCAGAACAAATTTTTGCACGACCAACTATGGAAAGTGAGTTTTCTGAAGGCCAACTTAGGATTTTAATTAATAATCAGGCCTACAGAGTGTGGCAAAAGTGAGTACCATATTCAAGTGGGCACTTGTGGGGTGAAATCTGCAAAGAGTCAACTGGGGAAAGTGCAATACGACATTTTCTAAAATCATTACTGGAACCAGTTTTAGCTACCACGCAGATGACCTAAAAAGTGACTGAGAACAATGTATAATATGTATGACGCAATCCCATTTTTATGACCGCCAAAATTGTCAATGCAGAGTACGATTTTATCCTTCTGCCAACCCCATCGCCTTTGGACAACCCTATGGGTGTGACGGCATAACCTTCTTTCTTGAAGAATACATTTAATACACATTGTACCACCTTTAAGAAGACAATAAATGTAACATGGTGAAACAGAGGGGCAACAGTTTGAATTCATTCCTTCAGTCAACCAAATTCATTCAAAACCTAATTGCTTTCTATTTTTCTTATCAATCCCTTCTCTGTTTATCATTTTTCTTTTTTTTTTTCAAGAAAGAAGACGAACATTTGTGTGTTTTTACTCTCAAAGTGACAGAACAGAGTCGGTCGGCCTTGTGCCTCTCGCTCTCCCTGAAGAGCATTCATTAATGCAAGCAGGTTGGCTGAGGTAATTGAAACTAAACTGGAGATCTGTTACTAACTCCTAAGTTCTTCACCGCCCATCTCCCTAAGAAAAACACATTTTAGCCTCTGCTATTTAACGATAACATGGTTAGTGTATGTGGGGATCTTCCCGATTCTGACTTGGGAATTGGATAATGCAATATTTAACAGAATTACCATGTCCCCTTTTTGTGTAAAATCCAATTAGGACTTCTCCTTACCCAATAATCCCGCCTAATATTCAGTCGTTGCAATCGCTCTCCGGTATCCCATGGCAGGTCTCGAGGCAAGAGGTTCGTCGGGAAGGGCACGACCTCCGACGAGAGATCGTGAGCGCAGTATTAGCTTCCGAGACCGTCAACCCTCTGGGTGCTAATTTCATATATAAGAGGGTTGGACAATCGACCGAGATAGAGATTAGGGGGGAAAACGGGATTTCATTGGCCTAGTTTCCTAAGACAGATTAGGCCGTTACTAAGCATAGGTCGGGGCTGGTTTGCTGCGCGTCTGTGTCACTGAGTATTTTAAGCTTGATACATCATCCTTGAAAATTGTACTCCAGCAACCTCTCAGACCAGCACAGAACACGTGTAATCCTCGGATCCCGACCCGATATGGGGTAAGCGGCCACGTAAGCAACCGTAAAAGTTGATTAAGCTGAAACACAAGATTGACCGCTGGAATGAGGAGAAGACAAATATGTCTCTCAGAGAACTGGAAAATATGTCACAGTACCTGTGACGAACTTCAGGCACAATAGCAGCAATCGATTTAGCTTAAGAACAATGTCCAACACTGCTGATCTTCTCGATGAGGTGAGAGGCAAATCCATGATGAAAATATTGTTTGGCAGATTGCAACATCAACCAGTCATTAACATATCTACCATAACCAGTGATGTTAAATTGCTTGAAATGATGTCCAAACCTGAGTAGAGTGAAATGAATCCTGACAAATACGAAAGAGATCGTTTAAATCAAGTACAAAACTTGACATAAACCATAAGTCCCATTCTCTACAAATCCTTTTTCTTTTGACATGTCCACAACGAGAGAATGTAAACGGTCGTATGGCATGAAAATGACATTTTGGGGTATCGGGTGCATAAAACATTGAAAATGTTATCAATAGCCACAAACTTGATAAAAAGCCATCAAAGACTGACCAATTTACAGAGAAATTAGTGTCTCACAGCTGTATCATGAATTAACATTGGCTAAGAATGCAAATTTGTGATGTCAAGAGACAGACTCCTACCATATGTCTTATGTTAATCCTTTGTTTATGAAACCTTCATTTCAAGGAAATTTTAGACTTCTACATGCCCAGAGTGCTTTATTTTGGAAGTATGTATTTTCTTCTTCAAAAATATCAATATCACTTACCAATGTGTAACTCAGTAATTAAGAGGCAAAATATACATATGCATAACAAAAGAAATAATGACGCTGTGCAACACTCCACGTCATCTGTTTTGCATTTTTCTCAAACTTTGAAAAGCCTTATCCCAAACTCCGTAATAGATATAAACAAAATTCCAACAGATTTTCACTCAGGGTTCTAATTTGCAACATCTGCAGTAAGACTGCTCTTTTCTAGATGCATGTCACACAACCTTTAAGTATTATGCATTGACTGCATTGCAGTGCTTTCACTCTGCAAGAGCTAGACCAACCAGCTTCATTTCGTAACCACAGTTTCATAACCTGTGTCTACCGTGGTCTGGAGGTACGTGAATAACTTCCATAGACTTTCTCGACTGTTTAGCGTTTAAAAGATGCTTGATTTGCACCCAATCATGTGGTAGTAACAGACCCTTAAAAAGATAATAGACCAAGCTGTGACAAAGACTTGACAAAAGACTTTTCTGTGCATGCAGTCCTGCTTTCCAAAGGAGACTTTGAAACAAGAATCACGCAAAGAATAACAACCATCTATGAGCAGAGAAACTGACTGAACAGCTGAAATTTTCACAAAACTATTCTACATGTGGACAGACATGTGGGGTAAATATGAAGGTTTTCTTTCAAATGTGGATAAGACTCGAAGAAATAATTCCAAATCGAACAGAGTTTCCTGTTGATTAAGAGATTTTTCATGCTATTGAAATTTTTGCTGACTTCCCCATTCATAAACTCTGATATTTCATCAACTTGTTCTTCGTGTGAACATGACAGGGCATATGTTTACATATCAACTGTAAGAATCAATGCTGAGCTGAAAAGAAGCCTTTCTGAAAACTCTTTAACCTACTTTTTCTTGACCCATTTGTGCATATTCATGACCCAGGTGTACATATTCACATCCCAGGTGCGCACATATTACTTTCTGGGCAGCAGATACACCCTCACATGCACAGTGTGCATCTCCTAACAACAATGTGAAATGAATGGAACAAGGAAAGGTTGAATTGTGACACATATTCCATGAAGGAGGAGCCTCAGTATTGTCAGCTTCCCAAAGAGAACTGCCACATGAACATGAGCTGCCACTCGGACAGAGGGCACCATGTCAGAGCTGAACTGCCACATGAACATGAGCTGCCACTCGGACAGAGGGCACCATGTCAGAGCTGAACTGCCACATGAACATGAGCTGCCACTCGGACAGAGGGCACCATGTCAGAGCTGAACTGCCACATGAACATGAGCTGCCACTCGGACAGAGGGCACGATGTCAGAGCTGAACTGCCACATGAACATGAGCTGCCACTCGGACAGAGGGCACCATGTCAGAGCTGAACTGCCACATGAACATGAGCTGCCACTCGGACAGAGGGCACGATGTCAGAGCTGAACTGCCACATGAACATGAGCTGCCACTCGGACAGAGGGCACGATGTCAGAGCTGAACTGCCACATGAACATGAGCTGCCACTCCGACAGAGGGCACGATGTCAGAGCTGAACTGCCACATGAACATGAGCTGCCACTCGGACAGAGGGCACGGTGTCAGAGCTGAACTGCCACATGAACATGAGCTGCCACTCCGACAGAGGGCACCATGTCAGAGCTGAACTACCACATGAACATGAGCTGCCACTCGGACAGAGGGCACGATGTCAGAGCTGAACTGCCACATGAACATGAGCTGCCACTCCGACAGAGGGCACGATGTCAGAGCTGAACTGCCACATGAACATGAGCTGCCACTGCGACAGAGGGCACGATGTCAGAGCTGAACTGCCACATGAACTTGAGCTGCCACTCGGACAGAGGGCACGATGTCAGAGCTGAACTGCCACATGAACATGAGCTGCCACTCCGACAGAGGGCACGATGTCAGAGCTCCATTTAGGCGAGCACAGAACTAGATTAAACTATGAAATGGTGCAAGCAAGAGGCATGCCTAAGTGTATAGCTGCAATGTGAATTTGGCACATTAAGATGGAGAAAAGCAAACTCTGGATGATGGTTTTGTTTCTTTAAAGTCCCTCATGACACCACAACTATTTGTTTCAGAGAGCTTGTTACACCTCTGACAGACATATCATTAACAAACGCTATTAGAAGTCCAGACTGTAACTTTGCTAAAAACATTTCTTGGCTTTGACACAAGCCAGTGCATCAAGTGAGTTTGCAAGGGATTTATATGACTTCTTTACCGGACCCCCCTCGATCTCTCTCCAAAATGTACCATTTGGGTTGTGTCTATATGCAAATCTCTTGTCTTGGTGTAACTTCTACACTCTCAGTCTTCAAGGGCAAGTGAACTCCAATAACCTTTGGCAGTTACTTGCCACTGCCTAAAGGCAGATGCCACCCACCTCCTCTTTTCACCATTTACACATACTCTCATACTATGAACATACTTCAACCTGACCTTAATAAGTAAGACTGCACACTGTTGGACTTCTAACTGAATTTCATGCTTTCGGCTTTAGTTACCAAACATGCAAACTAATAAACGATGGCATTACGAGACGAAACCTCAGAAATGGCACAGTTACCTAATTACTTACAAATTGAGAGTGAAAATCGGTGTTACACATACATATTTGGCCTTCTCACGCTCACACCTCAATGCCCTGTCTGCACTCGCCAGAGGAGACTGGATGCGTCTTAAATTTGTCGTACTACAGGATGAATAACTCTGCAATCACATGTTGACAATCGATTTGCAAGCCCCATATTGTACACAGGTGAATGGCATTCCGTCACTGTGACAACCATTTGAAGCGGGTGGTTATGGACATGGTGGTTCCTCACGAAGTAGGTCAAATGGTAATTGTTTACTTAAAAACTGTACACAGTTTTCACCTTCAGCACTGATGAGGCCTTCCATGTCATGCAACCATCATCACAGCTATCGAGGAAATCGAATTCCCCTCTTTCACTAGACGACTGAGATTTGCAATCACACAATCCATTTGTTTCTTGACCTACACTACAACTTTAACAAAGCAGGCTCTGCGCTGACTAACAAACGACAAGTCTTTTTTTATCCCACTGGATCTGAAGTAGGTTTCCTAATTGTCACACATCCTTTACATTAACACACACCCCATCCTAACATGTCACGGAACCAGATCCTCGCTAATGAGGGATGGTAGGCGTTCCATTCTTTCTTTCATAACATATATATATCGATCTCGTTTCCTCTATCATATTATACCATCAGTTGGGGGAAGTGAATGCAGGCATGGCAGTGTCAGATTTTGGGCAACGTAACTTACAGCATCCGTGCGTCGAAGCCATGACTGTACAGTAGTGTATGGTTGACGAAAGGGACTTGCATATTTTCCGACTGGAAGACAATATCCAAAATGATCTCACACTAGTAACTGGATTTGCGGTCAGACAAGACGTGTTACTTATGACAAGTAGTTATGAGTTTTATTCAAAATCAAAGCAAATTCTTTATGCCAAGATTTTTTTTCTTCTTCTTTTATTGGGGTCTGATCAGATCTTCCTACCATTGGGAGAAGGGCAAGGGATGTAGATCTTCTGGAAGGGTAATGTGGATTACACATGGACCCAGAAACCTCCTGAAGTACATTTTGAAACTACACTTTCAGTTTGCCAAACTTCAGCAAATTTGCATAATTTACCACATTTCCATTGAATCAAACTGAATCCCAATACAATGTTCAAGACAGTGTTTTTAACATGCTTGCATTTTGATCAAATTACAGTACTCACTAAAACATAATGATTAATTCCATAAATGTTCAACATGTTTTTTTTTTAATCCCGTTTTCCAGAAACTTTTCTGCAGTTAATAAACCAGTTACAAAGGGGTCCTAAAACTAAAATTCTCCACATTTTTCTGTGAAGACTCAAAGAAGTGAAAGAGAACAGGCCCGCAAGTTAATGATGGCTTCAGTCATCCAGACACCCCTAAAAGTACAGATGCAGAAAGGCCGGCCAAACTGAATCAGAAAATGCAATTTAATCCCCTGGGGTAAAGAAGTCTCCACGAAACTTGTCATTCTAGCACTCAGAAATGGTAGAATGGGAAACGAGGCACTACCCGGTTCATTCGAAATGGTTGCAACTGGGAGTGCAGTTGCCATGCAGTATTTACTGTGAAGACACAAACAAGTGACCTTCCCACAACCAACTGGTGTGGGTATTCACGAGTGACTATACTTACCCCTTGCTGAAAGTCCGGGGGAGTGGACTCTGGTTCTTGGCTTGAAGGGCACAGTGTCAGAATTGATTTTGATTACAATTTGAGCTAGGTTAGTGAAGTGTCTATGATGTGAATTTTAAGGAGCAGGCTTCCCACGACTTTCATACATCCTTACCCAGTGGAGGTACATTAGGCTCGAGTAAGTTAACCTGCAAGGAGTAAACCCTGAAGCAGGAGTATGACTCTTACGCATCACTGTACTAGATCATGGTTCACACGCAAGTCTATTCACTTACTTTTCGACAGAGGGAGACGTACATCTTAACACAGAAACTGCATTTAGATGAAGTAATCCCAACAACTCACTGGTGTGGGTATTCACGAGTGAATACACTTACCCTGGCAAGGGGTAAGTATATGTCTACGATGTGAATACATGAATACCATTTGAAATACCACATGGCCAGGTTTGCTGGACAGTCAAGAATGTTTACATACAGTAGAGGTTGACTCGCTATGTGTGGTGATGACTTCAGACAGGACTTTGATCTCAGAAGTAGTTTGCTAGATTGTTGAATTATTTGTAAATATCGTCAATGGCAAATAATAGCAGTTTCATTGGACCGAAGCTGAACCGACGCTATGGGAGAGCATACAGGCCAATTATTAAGCAAATGCTGTGAACCAAGAATGCGCACTTTTGGTGTTGTATGTACAACAGAGAGGTGCATAGTTGCATGTACACATGTCATGACATCAGTGCTGACTCTTAATGACATTAGTGCATATTCTCTAAAATAAAAAAGGCCTGGGCGGCTCCAACACTTTTTGAGTTCAATACTCGTGACTGAGTAGTTGCGACTCTCAAGGCACTTGTGACTCCTACTCAATAAATATTGTTTTCAACGAAATTGTGATTACTGCCTGCACATTTCCATAATGTCATATTTGAGCAGATATTATGGTATAGGCAATGAAGGACATTAAAGAGTGTTGATAGGTAAGAAGTGGGCTAGTGGCTAATAATTTAAGTTGTCAGAGACAGGCTAGAGCTACTCGGGAAACAGAAAAACATTAAAAAATCTGTACTACATTTGAATGTTCTGTTATTATTAAAGTTGCGACAGAACATCAATTCAAACTGTTAAGCGTGCACAAAAACCATATAATATCGGGTTTTTCGTAGTTTCAAAAATTTCCAGAGTGGTCATGACTCCGAGGAAAGTTACGTCAGGTCAGGACACCCAGCCAGGAGTCACGACACTAAATGTAGTGTCGAGTAAGTCACCAAAGCCTATTCTCTAAAGAGCGCTGGTAACATTTAAACACCAACCAAAAAAACAATCCAACAAAATTCCGGACTATGAGACCTATATCTCGATCTGCCACCCACAGAGCATAGAGACCTGGAACTTAATTTGGGATTGGACATTTATGAAGGACGATACTCTACAAACTGCTGTACCTCTCAACCACCCTGTTAGAGATGATTGGTAACATTTTGGCATTGCCCCCCAACACAGCCTACACCTATACACTACTCTCTCAAACTACGAATATGTCCTACTGGTAAACCTTGTCCATGAAGAGAGAAAGAATACAGTGATATAGTTGTGTGGAGATAGGAAAGTGAAGTGTAAAGTAAGTTAGTACGAGTCTGATTTGTGCCTTTCACCAGCTATGATTGTTGGCTTAGAATTAAGTATCTCAATTTTCATGACCAAGCAGAACATGTTAGATCTCTTAGGTTTCAGCGAAAGTCAAATTGAGGCCGATCCAGAGCACAGAGCTAGGGCACATTGCTAAACCTTAAAATGCATTGCACTACACTTCATGCATTGGTGCAAGCAAAGAATAAGTAGATTTCATGTCTACTGTATGACTGGATATATTGTAATTTGAAGGAGGAAAGGTAGTTATGACATTTATCTTTTTGCACAACTTTCCTTCCAAATAGGGTACGAGTATATCTCCTCAACAGATTTGTGGTAAAAAGATGATCTAAAATGGCAAATTCAGTCAGAAATTACCCCAGTTAGACAGAACAATCTAATTACTTTAATTTTTTTCTCATTCCTACCCACACATAACAGTCATTTATGTGTGTATGCCTCTCCCAAGTTTTGAATGAGGACAGTTGTTGGGCCATAGGTCATCAGTGTTTTACCTGCTTAGAGTTCCACAATGTCATACTGACAGCAACCCAACTTTCAAGGAGTAACTTACCTGACATAGCATCAAATTTGGATACATGGAGAAGTCATATTGATATGAAAAGGTAAAACATGTGTACCAGAGGATAGGCCTACTTGCACTTGTAAATGTGTGATTTTCAAATATGGGAAACTCAAATACTTCACAACTGCTATGCAAAATATGAAAGCCAAGACCAAATACAAAAAAAATAGTTACTCATCCCTGCTGCAATTTTTTTTTTTTAATCTATCAAAAGTAGACTTATCAACTGAGAATGTCTGTCTCCAAGTATCTCCAAGTATGTAGCAATGTCTTTGCAACATCATAGTCATTGATACAGTTATGAGTAAAAACAGTTTTTTATGTGACCAACGGGCCTTTCGGGTTACTGCATGTAACAAAAAAAAGGAGGGGGCCAACGCAACCAAATTTTTTGAAAAATTCTTTTGAGAAACTGTTTTTCTTTTTTACTTGGCCTAAAATTAACATTTCCTGAATACTAGAAATCGTTTTTCATGCCATTGCACAACACATAATTATCAGCACAGGTTGTCTTTTTCTGGGTCGGTTTTATTTAAACAAAGAAATATCAACATCGTGCCCTATCACAAGATTATATGTTTCCTTTAGATGACAAGTGATTACCTTATAATGAACATTCCAGGACGGAACATGATCAACTAACACTTGGTAGATATCTATTTACAATTCTGAGATTTAATTTACCCCTAACATCACTGCTTGATGTTCATCACAAAATTTACAAATTGCAGAACTTATTCTCCACATTGGTTAAGAACTGCTCTGGAAGGAATTACAAAGTGTGAAAATATGATCTACTTTGGTTAACAACAAAGTCAAAGGACACTGAGACTCCTTGCTGATATTTATGAAGGACCCAGGGCATGTACATAGCACCTATTTTGAAATTCAAACCCCTTATCCTTTTCTTTTGACCACTGTGTGCACTGGGTAGTTTTATGTGTTTTCACAATTGGACCTCTGGTGACCTCAAATGAAATCTGACCTCCACCAAAATCAATGGGAATCATCTACCAACCCACACACTCGGTATACAATTAATCAAAGTTACGCTTCTTGAGGTAGCGGTGTTATAAGGTATTCACATTTTGATCTCTGGTGACCTCAAATGACATTTGACCTCTACCACGAAGGATAGGGATAATCTACTTCATATGAACAACCCACACACCAAGTAAGAAATTAGTGAAGATTACCATTCTTGAGTTATCATATTTAATAGGTTTTCACAGTTTGTCCTCTGTTGACAACAAATGACCTTTGACCTTCACTAGAAACAATAGCTAGATCATCCACAATGACCAACTCACGCACTAAGTATGACATTAGTCAAGATTGCCCTTCTTGAGATATTGTGTTTACAAGGTTTTCACATTTTGATCTCTGGTGACTCTAAATGACTTTTGACCTCTACCAAAAAAGTAGGGATCATGTACTTAATATGACCAGCCCACACACCAAGTACGACATTAGTCAAGGCTATGCTTTTTGAGATATGGTGTTTACAAAGTGTTTACAAGGGTTCCACAATTTTACCTCTGGTGACCTCAAATGACCTTTGACCTCCATCAAAAACAATAAGATCATCTACTCAATATGACCAACCCACACACCAAGGATGAGGTTAGTCAAGGTTACCCTTCTTGAGATATTGTGTTTACAAGCTAGGTGACACACACACACACACACTCAGTGCATACACACACATGACATCACAATCGCATACAGTAGATTCTTTTGGCCTTCAGCAAGAAATCAAAAAGTGACTCTGAGGAACATATCACCCCTTACTTTTTACACTCAGTTGCTGGTTTAAACTTCAACATTCTATGAGCGAGGGAACTTGAAAGCACCTGCGGGGGTCACTGACAACATGCATAACATCGTCCCCCCCCTCACATTTTCCTGCATTTTGGAAATGCAGAAATCCACAACAAATTTCTCCAAACATGTCACTCTTCGACAAATCCGCAAATCATTCCAAATTGAATTGGTCTAAATTCAGGATGAAACCAGAATTAATTA
Organism: Stichopus chloronotus; assembly: GCA_021234535.1. Lineage (NCBI taxonomy): Eukaryota > Metazoa > Echinodermata > Holothuroidea > Aspidochirotida > Stichopodidae > Stichopus > Stichopus chloronotus. The sequence continues at coordinate 6,934,215 of CM037844.1, forward strand.
TGCAAATTACCAAACAAAACTCTTCAATGAAGTGCTGGAGGAAACTACTATTATCAAAATACCTGAATTCACCCAAAACAAATTGGCCAATGAAGGTCTTTCAAAATTTATCAATAATTTTTACAATTTGTACTTAATCTAAGATTTTTCCTTAATAATGCCAATTTGGCTGCATTCAGAGATAAGAATCACAATTATGTTCACAGGTGGACAAGTGGAACTCAGTGATTTGAACTTGTGTGTGTACACAGATACAACACACTTAATGTGGACCAAATTACATTGAACTACCTCGATACATCTTTACAGTAATTGCTGTAACATTTAAAGTCCTAATTTTTCACAGACTTATGTACATATTCTCATATATTAAACTATTTTTTCTGGGGCTTCTGACTACTTAGCAATACACCTTAGCTTGACAAAATTTAATGAAACTCTGTACCTCCACAGTCTGAACAATCCCTAAATTAAAAGCATTTTCAAATGCGTATTACTTTGTAGCTCTGTGTCCATGTACTGACACAAAGGCAGTAAATAAAGAGGAAAATGGGCAGATTTAGCCAGTCTTCTTTTACAATCAAACGGGGGAAAAAAGTGTGACAAACAAGGCAGCACCAGTTCTCACATTATTGACACTTCATATCAGTCTGGTTATAATGACACACTTAAATTGAACGGTTTGCATTTTCGGGGACGGTCAATGATTTTCAATAATGTCAACTAATTACCTAGACGATGCCTCACATACCATGTGACTGAAATGGTTCAAAAAGGATAGTTAAGATGAGGAACTAGTTTAAAGCAGGCAGTGTCCATCACAATAAAAGTACATATCAAAGAGGTCAAAAATTCATGTGAAAGATAGCAAAACGTGATACATGTTAATTGACTGGCCCAATTACAAAATTTAAAACTTGTTATCCAATGTGCTGAACACAAAAAAGATTAGTCGGGCTTTTCGTTAGGGTTAATTTTAGATCGGAAAGGAAGTGACACTACATCGGGAATGAAGAGGCTTGGGCCAGTGCTGCAAAAATCAGAAATGAGGAGGATGCTTCGACAAATTGGATTAATGGTGAAATGGAAATTATTTGATTGTTAGTTAATCAAAGCTGACAGGAAATCTGCAAGAAACATAACATAGACAGGTGCAAAGGTTTAAAAGTACCTAAGGCTTTGAATACACAATGATACTGATGAAAACTTTAAAAACTCACCTCCTTTGCTCACAACTTGCTGGTGAGGATATTCATGAGTAATTTACCCCTAGCTTAAACACTTATGCATTGTTTAACTTTGCTAAATGCATCCCCAAATAATGTGCATGCACCATGCCCCCTCTTTGCTCTAAATCAGCCTTCTATTGACTGACTCTGTTATCGCCAAAATGTCTTCATTTGGGAATGAACAAGCCCACTGGGGTCCTGCTGGGACCTGCCCTGGCCCATTCTGGACCCACCTCCATCTGACACTTACCCACTTACCCATACCTTACCAGAATATGCTGAGATGGCAAATGGTGTGATCTTTTTTCCTAATTTTGAGACGGATTTGAGTCAAAATTTACCCATATCTTCGTGTTTGAAAATGAATTTGTTATTGCTCCTTTTTGTAAGAAGTTATTATTTGAAAAAAAAAATATTGTTTGAATGCCTCAACAAGTTGAATCAGCATTTCTTTAACATTCTGTCAATTTTGTGCCAGTTGGTAGTCTGAGAATTTCATGCCGGTCAGTGTGGATCAGTGCCTGGATATATAACCAGATTATATTATTATTATTATATTATTATTTAACCCTGATTACAAGAATACTTTCTCTTTGAAAATACTGTTCACTGTAGAAGTTTTAAAGCACTGTATCACCTACTAAATGGTGCACATCTTTCAAGCCATCAACACTGACAGAAATGTTGTGGACTATAATGGTTTCTGCATTGAGTTTCCAAACTATTTGAGTATGATGGTTCTGATAAACACCTGTTTACAAAGCATCAAAATGATAACATTTACCATAGGTTACAGGAAGTAGGTCAAAACTACAACATGGATAATGTTTTAGTGTAGTTGTACACTATCATAATCTTTGGCATGTCAATATACATATATCTATTAATGATGTCACCTTATCTCTTAAGGTAGATAAACTTTAACACAGACCTGTGCAATAATAATATGAAAGTAGGTCAAAGACAAGTCTCAGTTACTATAGTCATGTCTGATTATTTCACCAAAACATTTGTATTTTAAATACTGCTAAAAGTGTATCCTAACTGTATTTTACCCATCACAATTGTTACTACTGAGCAATCACCTACTTTCAATGTGGGATTACTTACAATAAAATCCCCACAACTCACTGGTGTGGGTATTCATGAGTGACTTTACTTACCCCTTGCATCACTAATGCATCATTTGACCTTTGCTCAAATCGTCCTTGAAACTAATTCTAGCACCGCGCCCTCTAAGGCCCAGCCCGCCCTCGTAGGACTGAGCTCCATCACAATTGATGCTATTGAGAAATAACCTTCTTTCAATGTGGGATTACTAACAGTAAAATATGTAGTCCAGATAGAATTGGCAATAACAGTTCTTCAAGGTGACCTGAGAATCACCCAACCTTCCACCCCAATGTCATCTCACTCAAGGTGAAACAAAGAGGAAATGTGTTGGTCTTGCAATTTCAATAACCACTTTGCTCCTTACCTTTGAGTTTTAGTAATACTAAAATGTCTTTTGCTTTTGGAGATAAGTGTCGGTGAAGTAAGAAATGTTTACTATTCACCAACTGTACCTAGTTTGCTATAAACAGACACAATACTACCAGAAGAGTGGCCCAAGATGTGTACATGGTTTGAAAGTGGATGGGAATAAAATTTAAAACTTGGTTGAGAAAGAGAGGAGAGGGTAGCAGGGAGAAAAAAGGAGGGATAGCTAAAAAGTTTAAATTTTAAACCTTCGAGCATCAAAAGTTTGACACCAATGTAAAATTTAGATTGGGTATATTGTAGAGTAAGCTTACAAGGTTGTGGAAATGAGGGTAACATCTCTTAAACTATTAAAATGAACCTGACAGCCAAGATTAGAAAGAGGTACGAAGGAAATTGAAATAGTAGCAATCTGTGTGACATCACAGATTTCCCATGGTGCAATCTACCGCTGCAAGCTGGTGAAGAGCTATTTAAATGTCAAAGAAGAAATCACTTTACCCGTGATGAAGGCGCTTTGAGGAGGAGGCGTTTTGAAAGTCATACATGTATCTAGCAATGGTGCACAGAGATGTATATTTGTGTGAGTCACAGGCACAGTGAAGTCAGGGAAAAATTAATCTGGTATAGCACCTCATTCTGCTACAAAAAAAAAAAAAAAAATGGTAAAATTGCAGCACAAATGGAATATTGTGAAGCAGTTTATGTATGCAACATAAGGGCTTACACAGGACTTGCAACAAAATACCCGAGAAAAAGGAGAACGGTTAGATGGAAATTTTGAAAAGTAAGTTACTTCCTGGAACTACATCAGCGATTTGACCACCAAGTTTTTACTGTTGGGTAGATTGTATAAAGCTCATGCATTCAAATCTAAAACGTTGGTATTCAGATAGCCAGGCCTGTGTATCCTAATGTACTGACACACTAGGTAATCCCTTAGCAGCCATTTTGACTCTGTTACAATGCAGAAACAGTTGTGGCCCAAACAATGTAACCATAATGATCAACACAGTTTCCTCAAAACCACTGCATTGTTCTGACAAAATGTCCTGTGATTCCAAAGTAATCATTAAACTTGGACACCTGTCAATTACAAACTTAGAGATAGGACAAGACTATACTTCCCTTATCCTCTGTCAGCAGGGATTAAAATCTTCACCGTTTCCTGGTATAAAATCTCTTTTAGAAAGAAACCAACACCCACAGTAGTCTCCAAGCAGACGCTTGTCATCTACAAACAATGGGACAACGCTAAAATTTCCATGCACCCTTTGCAGAAACCTCAAAACCTGTGACTGCTCAGTTCAGCGAAGATAACTTGGAGAAAGTCACCAGACATGGTATAGGTAGGGAAGCTCATAGCACAGGAGGCAGGCAGAAGAAGAAGAGAGAAATAAATCAGCACAGCAGGACTGGATATTCATAAAGCTTATTCTTCGTTAAGTGTTTACAGCGTGTACAGAGGTGCTCGACTGATGATGTCGCAAACCTGGAATCGCTAACCGGACCTAAAATTTCACTGACATACATTGAATGTGTGACCAAAATACATTCTATTTTCAAACACAATCACTGCATCATTCCATGAACAAAATTCAGTATGCATGCACTGTCACGCAAAATGCACTGTCTTAAATAAATGTACAAACCAATTCATGACTTGATACTGAACTCATAGTCTAATGGAAGTTGCATCTTTGAGTACCCGGGTACCCATCCGACTGTGGGCTGCGGGTACCAGGGAACAAATTTTGAACATAGTGCAAACACTTGCTTATATCTCTCCATACGGCTTCTGCAACTCTTGCTTCCAAACCAACGTGGACTGCTAAAACTAAACTGACCATGTTGCTGGCTAAATGTCAGTCCATTACAGTCTTATTCTTTTGTAGGAATTCAAAAGTCGTAATTTGGGAGAATAGTTTCATATTATTATCCCTATAGTCTCTAAAGTTCTTTATCTTTTAGGTAATGTGTCTCATAAGTTTGTGTTCCTGGGGACTGGGGAGTTACATGTCCCTTGCAATCTGGAGAAGTATCTGTGCTGTAAAGTTGAGACTTTACTAATTGGAAACTACTTCTCTAACCATTCAGTTCAGCAAAGAATTACATCTACATTGCTGTTGAGAGGTTTTAGGTGTCACACAGCTATCTTGCACTCTGTCAAAGGAACTTTTAGACTGCATCCAATTCACCCCATGGCTGACAAACTTGGTCACATCCTAAAAATGGGCTCTCTTTGAAGTTTCAGCCCTTCCCATACACACATATCTGCCATACACTGCAAAAGGTGAGGGGAGGAGAAGATAACCAGGTGAAGGAAAAGAAACGAGGGATAGCATGCTGATATTTCTCCCTTGAAGTATCGGTAATTCACATGTTCATTTCTTTCACAGAGACTGCCTGCCTCCCCCCTCAACCCCGCCTCCATGAGAGAAACAGAAACTATGAAAATACCAATGACAGAATCCTATTCGCACACCATCCTATGGCATCAACATGTATGTTGTACATGTGACTTTTTATGTCTACTGGTTTGGTTCCATCAGTCAGTGAGAGACTGATTGGCCTGACAGAGGTCATCCTTGGGGTCAATGTCACTGCCAACAAATAATACTCAAGAAGACGCAATGTTCACTGAGTTGGCAGAGATCATGTGTGCTCGCTCTCTCTCTCTCTCTCTCTCTCTCTGCTTCTCTGCACACTCAGCTATGTTATTCAAAGCATCCTGAGAGGAATATGTGCTGCCCACTGATAATTTTAGAGGAAAGTGGGATCACCTCTGGGAGGTGGGTGGGTGAGGAAGAGTAAGACTTATGGTTTCACTACATACACATGTAGCCAATTATTGCTAAACAGCAGACTGACTGGTACGCAATAAACTGCTGACTATACGGCGTTGTCTAGACCAAAATATTCCGCAGGTCTCTCAAATACTACACACTGCAAGCAAATTAAAAGAAGCTGTTTGTTCTTCTGCATTGTACTCTTTTATTTTCTACATATGTTGTTTCCTCAATTGAACATATGGGATTAAGAAACATTTAAACATCAATGAAAACCGTAAGCAGCACTCTATGAAATGAATAAGAATTGAAACAATTGCCAGAGAAAGCAAACATCAAAACTGCGAGGCTATGAGCGTCTGTGTTGCAAAGGATGCAGTGGGTGCATCCGGAGTCACTGACATGACATACAAAACAACCATCTCCAACATATAATTACATGAAAGGAAGGCAGCAATAATGTTGCCATATGCTCAGAAGTTTAAAAAAGTTGTACTAAAACAACAACCGGTGCCACTGCTCGATGGTGTCCCACATCATTGCTCCCACTGATGGTAGTGGTGACTAAAGCATTGTATGTGAGTATGTGACTCTCCTCTACCTCAATCAAGCACCATAAAATAAACCATCTTCTTCCACTTCTAGTTTCAGCAAGAACAGTCACCATGTGTGAATATCTCCCTTTCAACCCCCCTCCCTAAAGTCAATACCAAATACTTTGTTACTGTGATTTCTTTGATGTAATTAGAATCCCTCTAGGATTTCCCTCTCTTATCTTTTTAACAGAATTTCATCTACGCTATACATTCTCATAAGTCTACTTTCTTTTGGTCCATATTCTTTTGGATAGGGTAGGGCAAGTGTAGGACAAAGGGGGGAGGGGAGTTGATAAGTTCAGTTTCCTGTATACTTATCTTTTGCAATTGTTCAGGCATTTTAATATCTACATATGCAGTTACAAGAAAAGTATAATCCCAGGGCAACAAACTAAAAAGCAATATTCAGGTATAAGTTTTGTATATAACATTTGTTGTTGTATTGAGGTAACAGGGAAAGGTATATATTAATATTAGTTGACTTAATCAAATATGTTGAACTGAACAAAATTGCAACATCTCACCATTTCCAAAGTTTTATTTCATTCCTTTGTTCACGAAGTCCGAATCATCTATCCTTCAATACCAAACTCATAGTTTGTTTAGTTTGTATAATCCCCGTAACTCACTGGTGTGGGTATTCACGAGTGACTATACTTACCCCTTGCCACACTACTGCATCATTTGACCTTTGCTCAAACTGACCTCGAAGTCAATTCTGACACCGCGCCCTCTAAGGCCTAGCTCGCCCTCGTAGAACTGATGCAGTGATGTGGCAAGGGGTAAGTATATGTCTACGATGTGAATGATTCCTTTCTCTTACTTGTTTAGATGAGGTACAGGTGACTTACATGTAAATATCTCAACAAAAATATCCATTGTTTGAAAATGAAACAGTCATTAGGGCTCCACACAGTAAGTCAGGTAAGCCACAAAGCTTAAACTGATGATGGGAATCACTTGAATTTCATGTCATGTCAGTGGTACCCCTAACATACGGATGAGAATGACAATTTGCTGATACTGTACATTAAAGAAATGACTTTTTCAGAGAGGACTGTAACATGGAAGTATTTCAACGAAGGCCCGGGAGCAGGCCAGATATGGTTTCAAACCAAATCCAATTCTACGGTTAATCCCTAATGGAAAAACAGAGACAGATATGAAACGTAAGTGACTTAACTAGAAAGCCAAAAGGCTTTGTGATTCCTTGCTACATGGTTATATTACAACAAACATGAATTATCCACATGACAAGTATAAGATCAACTGTAGTTATTTTTCTTGATACACCACAAGCCTTTAACCCAAAATGACCTTTACTTTGGTGAGCTGAAATGACCGTGACATTTGACATCCACCAAAAGCAATAGGGATCACCTACCCAGTATGGCCAACCCACACATCAAGTATGACATCAATCAACATTACCCTTTTGGCGTTAATGTGTTAGCAAGGTTTGACCTCGGGTGACCTCAAACGACCTTTGACCTCCACCACAAACAAAAGAAGTCTTCAACTTAGTATATACAATCTACACATCAAGTAAGACATCAGTCAAGGTTAGACTCCTGGAGATATTGTGTTTACACATTTTTACAGCTTGACCTCTAGTGACCTCAAATGACCCTTGACCTCAATCAAAACAATGGAGATCTTCTGCTCATTATTACCAACCCACACACCAAGTATTACATCAGTCATTGTTACTCTTCTGGAGATATTGTTTTCAAGTGTTTACAGTTTGACCTCTGGTGACCTCAAATGACCTTTGCCCCTCACCAAAGATGATAGGGATCACCTAATTAGTATGACCAAGCAACACACTAAGTATGACATCAGTCACAGTTACCCTCTTGGAGATAATGTGTTTACAAGGTTTCCACAGTTTGACCTTTGGTGACCTCACATGACCTTTGACTTCCACCAAAATCAAAAGGAGTATTCTACTGACTATATACAATCCACACACTAAGTATGACATCAGTCACAGTTACCCTTCTGGAGATACTGTGTTTTCAAGTTTTTACAGTTTGACCTTTGACCTCGACTAAAAACAATAGGGATCATCTACTCAATATGACCAACCCACACACCAAGTATGACATCAGTCACAGTTACCGTTCTTTAGATATCATGCTTACAATGTTTTCACATTTTGCCCTCTAGTGACCTCAAATGACCTTTGACCTCCACCAAAAATGATAGCGATCTTCTACTTACTATGACCAACCCACACAGCAAGTATGAGATCAGTCATGGTTACCCTTCTTGAGATATAGTGTTTACAATAGTGTTTACAAGAAGCGTCTCACACATACACACACACACACGACATCAGGACTGCACAGATTCCTTTTGCCTGCGGCAAGGAATAAAAAATAACAGTATAGACATTAGACAACCCCGCAAACTCCTGGCACAAGTGAGGAATAACAAATAGTGATCAAAACAGCCATTAATGCACAAAAAAATTGAAATTGGTAACACGGTTTTTACGATAGATAAGATTCGAAACAGTTTCCTATTCAATAATCACGGCATGACTATGCAAAAGTTGTACCTGTGGTTTTGCTGGCAGTGAGTTTTTTTTTTTTGAGTTTCAAAACGAACAGTTTCTACACACAGAGACTGAGCAGATTGATACAGTAGTTCTGTCACATTGTTTCGCATTGAACAATGTCTAACCTATTCTTTTAAGTTTGTGTACGCAACAGCAACGCCAATTGAATGCGTAACAGGTGCCTAAAGGTCACAATCAAAATTTTGTTCAGTCTATACCATTGCAGCAGATACATGAGCTAAATGTCCAACGGAGTGATGGATTAGGGCATGATAACATCCACTATCAGTTAACAATATGCCCAACGGTTCACTATTAAAAACTGTTCTTCTTCCAATTATGTTGCTCTTGACTTCCAGCAAGCCAACAGATAAATCAATCCAGTATTCCTGTCAGTCTGGGAGATTTTGCATCCCCACAATTGTCTGAGAGAAGTCCATTAACGACTGTTAATTAATGAGCTTGCTTCCATGAAAAGCCTCTCCCCCATGAAGGACTTTGCTCTGTAACCATTGTGGCAGGCTCAAGGGCCACAGAGAAAGATTGGTTACTTCAAGCAAGAGAGGGGAAAAAGCAAAACTGGCAGAAAAAAAAATGTCGGAAACTGATGCAAGTTCATCTCTGTCACCTGAAATGGTTTGCTGCTTTAAAATTTAGGCAATTAGGAAACACTGCTCTCTGTGATGCACTTTAAATTTGTAAAATGGCAATACGTGACCAATTACAAGTCATACATTGGGCTGGCAATGAAGCTAGATGCCCAAATGATTACTGGCACAATCTACAATTTTCTGCCATAACAAGTTTCATCACCTGTCAGGGAAATCTCACAGAAATTTCATTAATTTCTCAACACTTCTACCAATGTACGGATTGTAAGCTCATGTAGTTCTTAATCTGCACAAATTACGTTTTGTACCACAGACCATTCTTTTTACGAATTTTAAACATCCCTAAACCACCTGGTTTGGTTATTTACAATTGATTCACTTTACCTGTCAGAATACAACAAGTGTGACGGGTAAGTGACTTGCCTGTGACTTTTGGGATATTAACTTCACTAACTCACCTGTCTCAAAACAACAACTATACAGAGAAGCACTGTTACACCGGTGGAAGGGCCCGGGGTGGGGGGTAGGACCTATCCTCTGAGCTCCTGACACTGCATATCACAATGCTAGCTCAAACGATCACTTGTTAGTCAAGGGCCATTTCACAAGGGTGGTAGGGTGTCTTCCAAGGACCTGCCTAAAATATCCCCTGATTCCAGCAAAAAGAGCAGAGGAGGTTAAGGGATGATTACTTCCAACATCCATCACAAAATGGTATCTTTGGATATTGGGGAATGTGATTTCCTGTGAAATATCAAAACATCTTTGGAACTCCCTGAGTTCTTCTTCTCCATTCACTTCAGATACCAGTTGTTCGAGGGTCTACCAGACCATTCCTTACATGAATGTCAAGGTCATCCCCTAGGACAACGTTCAGTGTCGCATTCTTCGGAATGAAGTGCAGATCCGAAACCAGGGAAAGACTGTAGAATCTACAACAATTGGGCCTGACTGACAAAGACTCTTTGGCAACTCCACTGGCAAGCCAGTGCAGTTGCTACAAGGAAGAGTCTCGTTCATGAAGCAAAGCTAGTCTTGTGGAGAGCTTCGAGTGGAGGCTGGGGTGAGGACCTGAGAACCTCTGAAGACCTCTAGCAAGAGGTCCGGTGTCTCATGACCAGGCACAAAATGAACATGATTCTCAACCAACGTATTTCAACCTGTTACATCTTCTGTTGAACCATCTCTGGATGCCTTGTGCACTGCTGCTGGGCAGACCTATAGTTTTGTATTGTTGGTATCTGCTTTCCGATGTCGAAGAGTCTCCTGTTAAAGAGCATTTTCCTGTCAAGGGAGCTCCAGAACACATGGCACCCAGACAGCAGGTTGCCCCTAGTCGTAACACCCCTGACGCTTTGAATCATAAGTAGTGTGGAAGCTGCTCTTGCAACCATACTGCAATTTTGTTAATTCGCTAGGCGATTTTGATTTGAGTTCTGGAATTTCACAAATGTGCAATTCTGCATTAAATACTTTACATAAATACACAAATGAGAAAAGGACAAGGTGAATACAAACACTCCTTGGTATAAGTTGTTAACGTGACTTATAATACAATTGAAGAATGCCTTAGTTGTGCCTGTAAATACCATGCATAAGCTGGGAATAATGAGGAGAAACATAGTAACTAACAACTGTGTTTGTACGACAATGTATATACATCTAAGAGAAATTTGCACAATAATATCCTAAACGAAAAGGGTGCAAAAAAGGGCACACAGCCAGGCCACATAGTGTGGTAAACATGGACAGAAATTTTTCCTTCAATCCACATTTCTAGCAGATCAGGATGGTAGAATGGGAAACAGGGTTAGTCTGGTACTACTGCAGACCAGATGACACCAGAGGCAGTGTACTGTACCAGTAGTACAGTAAGTACTCTTGGCACGTTAAATGGCAGTGCGTTGGTTGTGTCAAGACAAGGAAAGGTGGAGTTGAGCACATTCAAACATCTTTAAAATAGAAGTGGTCTTCATTTGCAAATTTTCACCTTGGATCTTCCACAAGTTCTCTAATTATTGTATCGAATTTTTCTGGTGATTGAATCAAGGTGAAAGGTTACGAAAGTTCATCTCACGACCCTATTTGACATTTCCTTTTTAGAGATAAACATATTTTCATGACACTGACAGAGTTCTATCACAAGTGGTTGACAAAAAGTTAATTGTTTTTCAGACCAGTCTTAAAACTTTTTAGAGTCCATGTAGAATTAATCTGAGCATGAAGGTTAGCGAGTGGGTGACATTGAAATCACATCGCTTGCAGATGTGATCTTCACGACTATGAGAAACATCTAACATTAGACGGCCTGGGAGCTCAGTCGTTTAACGATCTCTACATTTTGCATGGCTCAAGTACTCGATAAACGTAGTTTCTTCTTCAAAAGAGGCCTTGGAGACTTAATTATCGGTGTGAGGGAAAGAAATGGTTGAGTTATGGGCGATGGATCATTACGGATTAAATTCACAAGTGCCTATAAATAACGTTTCACAATAGTACACAGATGGGTCGTGAAATATTAAAAACATCCTTGTAGCACGAACATGCTGAATGGATTCATCACAGAAAGCTTGTCTACGTGACACTGATGCATCAATATCATCCACAATTACATAGCCTGTTGTCCTTCAAGTCGATAATTAACAAATTAACAGTGACCAATACCAACTGTTACAAAATAATTTGACTATACTTTGTCTATCTACAGTACAATGCTGTTCACCTCATAAACGACAAGGTTCTTTGTAGAGACAATGTCCAATCCTTACTGGCTATTAGTCTGAAGGAAGGATGATCCTACCATTTCGAGTAACCGACAGTACCTGGTGAAAAATGCTTGCTGGCCCTTTCTTTTCATGTCGGTGTCCATAATATGTCTGTTCAGCCAACAGCAAAAATGGGTTACCTTGTCTACCACTGAGTTTTGCTTTGTCCCATCCTCCAGTGCAGTTAACAAAATGGTGCTAGAAATGTGGTACCAGAAAGGGGGCCAGCGAAAGTGCATACAGCATTTCCTTGGAACTACTACACTGTAAATGTATAAGGCCTTTCCCGTTTGTCACGGTGCCACGTCCACTGGTGGTAACGTCCTCCAAGAGTGGAACGTAGTCAGAGAATTGTTGTGCCCCTTTCTGAGGCTAACGTCAAATTCATAACAATGTAACTACCTTCACTGGCTAACGATAGGCTCACTGGCTACTGGCATTCTGGCTGACAACAGGCTTACCGCTTCATTTTGCATGTTTGTGGTTGCCGCCTTAACATTTACTGTCTGTATGGGATACTGTACAATACATGACAGACACATTCTTCCCTCTGTTATCATAAATCAATCAATCCAATCAATTCCCCACAACTCTCTGGCGTGGGTATTCACGAGTGACTATACTTACCACCTTGCCTCACTAATGCATACATTAGATCCAGCTCAAACCTTCCTCCAAACTAATTCTAGCACCGCCCCCTCTAAGACCTAGCCTGCCCTCGTCTAAGATGTGAATCAGCGATTTTTTCACTGTCCTGTTAATCATGATTTTACAGAGGGCAACAATTGGTTACAAAAAGAATATTGCCACAGTAAGAGACAAAAGTTGAAATTTTTCAACTACATTTCATTGCGTCAAGTCACAGCATATCGTATACAGTGTATCCCATCTGGTGTGTAAAGGTCTACGTAATAACATTTTTCACTGTTTTTATCTCACTGTATCATGCCTAGTGTGAAAGGGCCTTAACAACCACTTGTCTTCTGAAATGATTTGGTAAGTTTCTAGCTACCTTTACATACACTGACACAAAAAAAACAAACTTTTCACTTCAAGTTACTTTTAACTCAGACTGACAAATAGCTTCATCTCAAAAGACTGAATTACCACGAACATCAGGGCTTTTGTCATCCTTAAATGTTTGAGCATTTAACTGTAGGCCCTTGAACTTCCAATGCTATTTAAAATCCTTCTTCATGGGAAACCTTTTCATGGGGAAATAGTTTAAACAACTTCCCTTCTCGAATGAACATTACAAATTTCTCACATTCTCTGTGGAAGCGACATTAGGCTGTCCGATGAAACAAACATCTAATCCTCCAGAGGCTCTACTAAAATTTGCCGCTAATTACTTGATCACACCTTGAATGTTTCTCAGTTAATCTCTTCCAAGATGGAAGGTTCATTCATGTGTTATTCCCAACCGCCCGGCCTATCAGGCACGATGACGCAGCCTCCGAGCAGATATTACCAAATGTATCATCTCAGAAGATGAAAAACTAAAAAAGCACCTCCTCTTGCTGAAGTCAGAAGGAGAGAAACAGAGTAACAGAGAGAGTGAGAGGGAAAACAGCAAGGATCTCTTGGGCCTAAAATGTGATTCTAAAAAATACTTGATCCTCTCCCATTGGGGTAGAGAGAGAGAAAAAAAAAAAACCTTGATGAACGCTTCTCACAGATGTAAAGAAAAATGATGGAGAAAAATGCCCGAGGTCAAATGGCACACTAAACTGCTTAGGAGTAATCTTGGCTTACAGTACGTTCACTTTCCTCCCGAGCAGCCACTATAATTTTCATTACGTGCATCAGCCATGTAAACGTGTTAATTGGAATCTGCCAACCAGAGCCGCTGGAGCGGCGACAACGACGACGGCAACTTTCAGCTTCTACCACGAATTACTGTAGAAGGAGAAGACCACAACTATGTGTCTTGATAAAACAAAGGCTTGTAACTTTGACAACGTACGGAGTGGCTCAATGGACCTAGCTGGCAACATTCCGTGACTCATACTATGTAGCTATCCTTCTGATTGCATCTCCGCGATTAGCTTCACGATGTTTCACCACAAAGGTCTATGGTTGCCTCTCTCTCTCTGTCTCATACCTCCTTACTGGAAAACTTATTGAACTCACACAAACACGGATGTTCAGGGAAGTGCGATGGTTTTTATTGCCCCTCCGACTCACGATCAACCAGGATCGTTGGCATTTGACTGCGATGAGAATGCAGCATTGGTGGAAAATTGCAAAGATCGCAAGCAAACATCAATAAAAGCATTTGAGGATAAAACTTAACCATGATTCCAACATTGGAATATTACATTTCCTGAGAGCTTGCCTAATAATTAGTCATTCCTGCCCCAGGCTATGAAAACAAAAATAAGTCTCAAAGCATTTCGGAGTTGTGGACTAGAACGTATAATAACTGTTCATCATTCAGCAATATTTCAAATGCATATGTTAAGTTTTAACTACTTGCTGACAAGTTGTGCTTTCTGACGACATGCACAATTATGTGAACTGAAATATGAAAAGATCAAGGTTAAGAGTGGGGGCAGGAGGGGGTTGCAAAAAAGACCAGTGAAAGAAGATGAAGAAGATGATAGAGAGGAATTTAAGAGCAAATTTGGACATCAAAAATAAAGTTCTATGAGAGTAGGTCTCATTGACAAGTGAACTGTAATTTGGAGGTGATGTAACAGTTGCACGGTCACTTTCAATTGATTCCCACAACTCACTGGTGTGGTAATTCTTGAGTGACTACACTTACTGTCGTCCTTGGTTGCCTTTGCAGGAGGGGGGGGGGGGGGAAGGGACAGTAGCAACACACGTTGTAAAGACTCGATCCAAAAGCAAACGAGGGTGAGCCTAACCTAAGAGGTCGTGGTGCTAGAATTAACTTTGAGAGTATTAACTAGGCTAAATGAATGTATATAAGTGAAGCAAGCGGTAAGTGTAAGTCTACAATTTCTGTAATTTGCTTCAAACTTGAGATTCCTTCCGACATAATTTCGGTGTGCAGTGTGTCAGATAAACTGTATTTCACTCAGCGGTGTGCCTAGAGATTTGATTCTGAGTGCCAGGTAACTTATAATGTGGTCAATTTGTGCAATTCAGCTTCAATTTAGCTGTACACAAAAATACGCCACAGCTAAAAAAAAAAAACTCAAAAACAGCACCGAGTATTTTTGGTCATTTCTGGACAAGTCCTTGGTGAAACATGCAAGTGCTGGGTAATACCACCTGGCACCACCACTGTGGGGACAATCCTGCTCACTGCAACACATGAAAATGATGAGATACTATTTGGTAATTGGTGAACTTTCAAAATTTAAGTATGTAGGTTTTTTTTTCCTTGAGCGTCTCCAACATATACCTATCATGCTTTAGCAATCATGTTCCTTGCAGTGTCCTTGGCCATCGTCATCTTGATAGGCTATCTCCTATCTACATCTACGATGTCAAATCGAATGTACAGTGCAATATCGGTTCTTGAAGCTGGACTGCGAGTTGAAAATCTGTCAGTGGAAGTCAAATTCCACAGGATTTGTCACAGCCAATGCAAAACACATTGTTTAAGCCCTCTTTTTGCATAAATGAATATTCATATATGCATTCCAATTGGTCTGGTTTGGTTTCAAGTGACAGTAATTGACTGCTAGGCTTTTTTTTTTTTTTAAAATCTGCATTTTGTAGGTGCGACAAAAATTTTGAGGAAAACTTTGTATTCAAATATCTGGAAGAAGAGTGCATAGGCCACTCTCAGCCTTTTGTGATTGGTGATCTTTTCCTCTACTTTCCTTTCTCTGAAACATTGACACAGGACAAAGGTCATAGACCAGGCAATTGTCGGTACAACTCACATTGCAGCTTTCGATTCATTTTCAAAACAATGGCTGCACAAATCAAGTACGTACATAAAGGTCCAATGAAGAAAAATAAGAGAAATGAGAAAAATAAATAATGAAGAAAAAATTGATTTTAATGAAATGATCAATACCCCACAGCAGATATTAATTGCAAGATGGCAGAATGGGCACGCTATTCCAGTATTACATCACATGGCCCCAATGGGGGTGGGAATGTTTACCAGTGCTCTAGGTATGGCAGATGGGAGTGCAACTATCATGCTGAGACAGGTACAGGAGGAATAGTAAATATTAATTGATGCAGCAACAGAAAAGTATCACCATCTCCCATTAGAACTCTAGTGCTTTATATCTTGGCAATGGCATGAATACTGTGGGTCCATGTTCTGATAGACATAAGATGAGTACAAAGTCACCCTGCACATATCACTAGCCATTTGGTAACTTTTTAGTGTCTGCATTATAAATTTCAGTTCTACCCATTAAGGTGTCAAAGTTGCTTGACAGGCTCAATGTGAGGAAAGCAAGGAGACAAGGTCACTTGCAGTGTTTGCACTAAGCTGTTACGACCTGATTTCAATGCAAGGACCCCTCAATTTAAGGCACCGATGTACATGGGGAAATTTAAAAAAAAAAAAGTTCCACTTGCTCGTAAAATTGATGCATTCTGAACACATGCACAGTCACATGCTGCTGAAATTTATTCACAATTAATTTTTGTTTTTCACATGATGACGGTCACTAGGGTACCGTACCTTTCCAACATGACCACTAGTGTACAATAATCACAGAATGAAGGACATACTCTAAAGCTCCACATCCTCTGTACAAGTCAGGGAATGCACCACAGGGGAGGACGAACACCTGAGGATGATCCCTACAGTACATGATCAATAAACTCAACTAACGTAATGGTGGAATATGAGTTGAAAATTTGTCAATGAAAGTCAAATTCTGTGGGACATGTCATAGCAAGTACCAAAAGCATTAAGCCCAATTTTTACATCCCCACAACTCTCTGGTGTATTTCAAAAGTGACTATATGTACCAATTGCTTGCTTATGCGTCAGTTTGACTTAGCTCAAAATGCTCCCGAAAACAATTCTGACACTGCCCCCTCTAAGGCCTAGGCTTGCCCTTGTGGGGCTGAGCCTGGCATGCTTCACATGTTTTGAAAAGCTCCTGGTCTTTCGCCTCTTGCGGGAGCATTTTGAGCTGAGTCAAACTCATGCATAAGTAAGCTAGGGGTGAGTTTATGTCTATGATGTGAATTAAATGAATATTTATATCCATTCCCATTGGTCTGTTTGATTTCAACTAACGATGCTTGACTGCTATGCAAATTTCTTGGAGAGTCTGAATTTTGTAGGGCCAACAAAAATGTCGTTCAAATATCTGGAAGATGTGGGTACATCGTTCTCTTCCAGATTTTGTGACAGGTGATCTTTTGCCCTGCTTTCTCTTCCCTGAAACAATGATAAAGAACAAAGGTAGATGACCAGGTGATTGCCAGTACATATCATATTCCAGATCTAAAGGGGCATAGAAGTACAGCAGAAAACAAAAAACAACCAACAACAACTATATGTATCTGCCAACCATCACTCTAGCAGGGACAAAAAATAACTACTGCCCAAAGTGAAAGATTCACTACCAATGAGGTACTAATGACGCAATAATCATTTTGCATTCTCAACAGAAGATTTCAATGTTAGAAGTGAAGGGCAGAACATTTTCTATGACGCCACATTTTTGTCATCATCACACTAGCTATGAAACATGACAATATCTAGACAGTTGTAAATTGACCTTGGGTTCAAAATGCTACTTCATAGCCTGTATTAACACTTAAACAACCCACAGAGGGAAAATGCTGACAGCATCTGTGAGGTCCACTTGGGTAGTCTCTATTAAAGGAGACTGAAATGTGACAGCTACATGAATCGAATAGGAAAGAACATCTTACGAACCTTAGCCTCAGACTTAAAATTCGGCTGTACTGGTCCCCTAACCTATCATTGTACAGACAGTGTTTCCAACACTCAGACCCCAGATAGGTCTCCATAGAACTATTTGACATTCCCTCCCCCCCACCGTAATGACCACAACAGGTGGTGACCTATCACACTGTTAAAATGCCTTCCCAATATACCTTCCTTGAATAGCCCCTACCTCTCCAACTTCCAACCTAAAAGTGATTTTATTTAGAATATTGATTCAGATACGACTTTTTCAAGCTTTTTCAGCACAACATCAAATGGAAAAAAGACGATATGGAAGTAGACCCTAGCTCCCCCATGGACATGGGAAAAAGATGAAACTGTCGCTAAAATATTGTTAAGTTATAAACTTTAAGAGAATGAGAATGTTTAACTTACTTCTTGATATGATGCTGGTATATTACCCTCCTTAACTTCCTTTACCCCTCTTTTGTTACCTACAGTATGTAATAACGCCTTTCATTTACCTCGCATGTGGTGGCATTCTCAACAGAGGTGTACCTATGGGGGGTTTACATGGAAAGTCATGTGCTTCCCCCTCCATGACAAGTCTGTGACTCCCCCGGTGCCCACCCCATGGGAATATTTTGTTTTATATGCTAGTCCTATAGAGCAGAAGAGAACACAGAAATTGTGTTCCCAGGAAATACTTGTGAACCATGACCCATCCGGTGTCCCTTGCTGAAAAAGTCCTGGCTACACCACTGATTCTCCATACCCTTCAGGTTTTCAACAAACCTTTCATACCTTGGTACTGATAGCACCTCCTTTGCACCCCTAAAACTTACCACCTTCAAAGAAGGATGGGTAGTTGTGATACCCATTTTATGTAATAACTTATACTTTCTTCTTCCAAATCAGCTATAAGCATATGTCTATGTAACAGATTTGTAGCCAAAACTGATCTGCTTATAAATGGCAAATTCAGTCAGAAATTGTCTTACTATAGACAGAAAAACCATTATTCAGTGAACTTTTCCTTATGCTGGATGTATGTTTATGCCTCCCTGCTGCTTGTACAAGGAATGTTTGGTTGAAGGTCATCTTTGACAAAACAAAATTCCATGTTCAAAGCAAGTCAGAGGCATGAGACACATATTCATGAATATTACGTGTGGGACATCAAGACAAAACATTCAAATATTAACATTTTTTTTTCCGTCTATTGGGTCACTTTCCGACTACATTTGCCAAATCTGTTAGAGTCATGCTTACACCTGATTTGGAAGAAGAAAGTGTAAAATTTTATGTAAAATGTTTATCACAACTGTCTTTCCTCCTGTAAGTGTTTATTGTCACAACTCCAAGCAGGTTTGATTTTGTTTGAGAGACGAAAGTAACAACTCATTCTCTCCAACAATACCATGTTCTAGATCACCCAGCCTTTCTCCACACTTCAAGCACATAAGAAAGGCAGAATGCAAAGCAGGCACTAGTTTGGTATTAGACCAGGTGGCACTAGTATCAGTTATAAAGTTACCAATGCGATTGGCATGGTAATGGGAGTGCATTTGTTATGCTGAGACAGGTAAGTGAGGCATTCATTATTCATGATTATTCATGCTCTTTTGAGCCAATCATCAAATGTTAAGAACGACTCAAGTAAATATAGAGACAGTGGATCTTAGATGGGACAAATCTCTAAATGTTCCCAGGTGTATAGGTTTGAAGGCCTATGTTAAACAGCCGTACATACCAAAACCTACTGGGAAGGTTACCTTCTTCCTCTATTCTACACTCTGTAACACTTAGTGGCAGGTATGGTGCGCATTTACCACTTAATCAGGTAGGCACACTGCGGTATCAACAATGAAGGCATTTAAAAATAGATACCCACAGTATTTTCAAAATATCGAACAAAATTGACTCAGTAAATGCTTCCCTTTACTTCAACAGATCACTGCCTGTTTGACAGTGGGAAAGCATCCAGAATTTATATGCAGGCGCCACTCCGCACTGCCGTAACACGACCCCCTTTTCCTTTTATCACCACTTTTCTTTCACTTATTATCAACCCATAAATGACAATTACCACCCATTTAGAAATCCTTTAATGCTGTTAATTGTTTGCAACAGTAGCACTAGTTCGTCGATGATCATTGTTATTCCTCCACTGTTGTTTACAGCAGCATGACCGAGAGCCCTTTCAATGCCGGGTTTTTACGGAAAGTCACTCCCTGGATTATGAAAAGCGGGAAGGCTTGGATGGTTCACAGCATGTATGCGGCTTCTCTCTGGGTTCAAATGGGATCCTTTGATGACGCCATTTCTTGTCAGAATTCCAACACCATATGACCATAAAGCACTTAGTACACCATCTACACAACAAAGCTATGGATAGCTGAATAGGAACACTAACTGATGAAAAAAAAAAAACAGACAGAAAGAAAAAAGTTGCTGTTTACTGAAAGTTTCTCTGTGCATTCACCCCTAAGTCCTAAACCACACAAAGGGGGTACTCAAAAACTGTGCTGCAGTGAATCACAGCACACAGTTTGTATTACGGACCGCCCCATTCAAAGTACTGTTTACCTTTCCCCCACATTGTCCTTTCGCAGGCTGGCTGGCAAGGCCTCCGTACATCAACAAACGGACAATCGACAAAGATCGAGAGCCACGTCTCTCTTCCAGGCCCTCCTGCTGCTATCACTGTCACCTTTTACAATGAAACCAGCTTCTTCTGGTAAAAAAAAAAATTAACAGTGATTGCACAGATGAATATCAGTAATTTTGTAGTTTTTTTTTCTCCAATTTTTGTGGGCAGGAACTGTCCATGTTGGAATATAACACTAACAAAAAGTCTACCTTGACAATAATAGTTTTGAAGCATATTGTTCTGTTTGTTTTCACATTGGTACTGAAACTGTGCTCTGTATCCGTATGTATTTAAATGGTAACATTCACTCTGCTTTTGTCAACATTGAAAACCCATAGTTGAGACAGGTTACCTTTCACCCTGACAGTGGATGGAGGTGAGTGAACACGTCAGAAAACAACTCCTTTTTACCTTGAAGCAGCTGTTTGAAATTGATCTTTGCTTTCACTTTAATGGACAGTTAACCTGTGTCTCTTAATCATGACATTGGCACCTTTTCCTGTTTAAACTTTATCAGGGAATCAGGGAGCTGGTTCGACCGGGGAGCTTCCGCGGCAGCTCCCCGGTTGAATCAAACTTTCTTCATTCCGGTGTGTTGGCAATATTTTTACGACTTAATTGCCCCCGGCTATTGTGCAACAAAGCCAAAAAGAATTTCGTACAGCAAACTGTAGATCAACTTACTATTTTAATTGTTGGCCTGCAAAAGCAAACAATAGATCAGTCACTATCACAACACTATAATAACAATTTCCTTCTCAATATTAGGAATAATTTGCACACTTTTTTTCCATTGTGGAGACGATCGTTCGATGAATGGATCTCCACAGGCTGTATTGGAAATACGAAGAAATAGTCGTCACAGACACACTAGCTCCAGTACTGTGGCTTCTTGTTCATGGCGTGACCCCATACCTCAAGTGTATACTTTTGCAGTGTGCAGTGGCTGCAGTGGCTTTGGCATATTTTCTTTCTTTCTTTTTTTTTCCACAAAGAGCAAACTTCACCTGCAACATACATACCTGTACTGCTTGTTCAATATTGAGGCTAAGTCTAATGTGTGCAATACATCTAAAAGGCAAAGAAAGGGCTACAACTCAACTTCCCAAGTTCAGGGACTTCATTTGTCTGCTTCCATACCAGTAGCTACAGAATATGTAGCCACAAAAACACTTTATTAAAATCTATAAAACTATCCATCAATTTTAAACAATTTTAGACATCTCTGCAAAGATGATACAATGATCCATAGCATTCTTAGCATGGTACAATGGAATTGCAATTGCTGTGCTGACGTAGGTAGGTACAAAATGAAGAAAATTCTTAGTTCCTCCAGTTCAGGTAATACTGCTTGTCCAAGGAGCCACTCTCCGAAGCACTCTCTATCTTGTATAAGCAGTGGTATGGGAAAGTACTTGCAAACTATCTGCAAGTCGGGTCACAAGCAAATTTTGCTTCACCCTACCCTGGCGGGACTCATGTCCAACGGCCAGTCGCGATATTTGTTGCGTTGCAGACAGGTCTGGACAGTGTGCAGTACTGGGTTTACAAAGATCTCAAAACAATGAATCAATCCAGGAGCAATGCAATCAAGCTTGAACTGAGCTTTATTTGAAGCAAGCTGAACAAAGAGACACATAAAATATTTTAAAAGGCAAATGTTCCCCAATAACACATGTAAAACAAGAGGGTGACGATGTGCACTCCCATAATACTAGTCATAATTTTTTTTAAAACAAGTAACAGATCCCCATTCCAAAAAGAAACGAACCGAAAAGTGCCAATTTAACTAAAAGTACGTAGAAAGGGTTTGTTTGTAAGGTACAATTAACGAAGTTATGCATACTTACTTTTGCTAAATACCATTACCATTTTCATACTAACTTTTCCTTTTAAAGTATGCAATTATCAATATACACTGATAATGTTCTATAGATATGATCATGCAAAAAAAAAAGTCTTGGGTTCGTTCCATTTCTTGGTTCCATTGAATTTTGTACCTTACCCAAACTGAACTACATACACCTGTATACTGTACTATACCAGTGAACTATCTACATAACAGCAGCACATACTCTACAGCACCAGGTTTTATTCACAGATGAACTGTAATTCAAGAATTAAACTGCAACAAAATATTTGATTTGCTCTTTCTTAATTTGCAGAACAGTTTACTCATAGATCTAAGCAAGTTCCCTAATAAAGAAATTGCTTTAGAAGCTGTCAAATAACACATCTGGATATCAACTTCGGAATGGTACAGCTGGTAAAGTCTGAACACTACCTACCAAAGTGAAGGGAAGCAGAACACAATCAAAATTTTCCTTCGGTATGTGAAATGCCCAGGAAAACATGAGCTGGTTGTGTGCACCCCTAGAGAAACAGATTTGTTGTTTTAAGGGAAAATCTATCAATTTGCATATTAAGTAGTACAGTCTGCATAGCCTACTTTTTAATAGAAATATTATAGACTATTGATTTTTTTCATGTGCTAGACTGATTTCTGCTAACATACTCAAATGTGGGGGAACTTCACCATAGAAGGCATTGATACTTTTACATTTGGAAAAAAGTTGTACTATTTTTCTCCTTTTAAAATGCAAGTCTTCAAGTGAACACAAACAAATTTATTTAATCTCAGCATGCAACTACTGTAAGAATGTAATTGATCTTTGTGCAAGTTCTGACTGTTAAACAATTTTTTGTTACATTGAAATCTTGATTTGCCAAGTAAATCAAGATTTGGGGCCCTTCAATAGGCAAGAATCTCTATGTTTGGAAACAGCATAATAGTGGGTGCTCTGACATTAAGTTCCAGTGTTGCAGAATACCCTCTTTTAGGTGCTCGGTTTTAATATGTGCGGTATCAGTTTGAAAACTGCAGTTGATGTGGTTCCTTTTCTTTGGGTTTGGTGGTTTTCGAAAGAAATTTATGCCTTTATTGGACATGTCAAAATCTCCTTCCTCATAGTTTGATAGTAAGATCAAGTTTCTCTTTTGAACTGTTTCCTTTCTTGATGAAATCAGTCTTGCTGTTCAACAGACATACATAATGCAGCAATCCTCCTCTGATAAAACCATCAAAGGTGACAAGTGGGTGCGCAGAGTTTCTTTCCAGGTGTTGGTAAGTTCAGGTGTTACGGCAGGTGATAGGCTCAATTTGAGGAGGGGGGGTTGCTTATCAGAGGAGAAAGTACCATAGAGGCAGTAATATGACTTTAACAGAGCAAGGAAAAAAAAAATGACTAAATCACATTCTCTTACAGTTTAAAACACTTTTGGAACAGCACATGTTCTCTTTAAAATATAATGTAATAGATCTACATAAACTATAATGTAACTACGGATAGCTGTTGTTTCTTTGCACACTGTAGGGTACTACATATTTATATCAGATATAAAGAACATGTAACGTAACTGCTTGTGGCACTGGTACATATCTCGTTATGATTTTGTTTTAATATATTGCTTCTTACTATGTGGAGAAGTAAATCTTTCACTTTTTTGGTAACGGACCAATATGAAGGAACCTGTACTTGGAAAATACACAAAAGTTATTCTTAATTTGTAGCAAATAAAACTAAAATAATATGACTGACTTTAGAAACCTCATGGCTAAAAGTATGCATAATGTCAGCACTGGCTTTACATAGTATTTCTCAGTAATGGAAATATGTACACTATTCTATCCCAATTTTCCTCATAGGTATCCTTTCTTATAAAATTTGATTTTTTTTACCATGCAATATATGTTCAAAGAGAAAGAAACAGACCACAGAACTTGAGATTCTAATATTGTAGCTTCAAGAAAAAGCAGAATTCAATTTCGTTGCTAACGTTTTTAATTTTTCTTCCCAGCGCATGCGATCAATAGTGAAATATGTCCACAAGTATCTGCAGACCACCAGCAAAGTATCCAGAAATCCTTGCCTGAAAACAAGAGTGGAGGGAGAAAGTACACAATATTGGCTGTCAAGAAGTGCAGTGCTGTGTTATCAACAAGATTGTGCAGTTCACCTTCTCCCTCCAGACCTCCACACTTACCTTGGTGGGCATGATGGTTGATAGCATCACATATTCCACAAAACTTCTTGGTCTGAGAATTTGCTAGTGACGTACTCACCTCATATAACCTACGCATTACTGTATTGACCATGGTCTAACATCTGGCAATTTTGTGTGTGTGTGTGTATCTGGCCACTGCCCTTTCCCTAATTGCCAGCCTTTTAGTCTGCCAGCAAAGTTTTCCTCAGCGCTTCGCATCCACTCTAATCTGCCTTCGGGTTTTCACACTTTGGGGATTTTTCTCAAAATCCGAGTGGCCTTCATCCTTTCCCACGTTTCTAGGGTCATTTTGGATGAGCATCCTTTTCTTTTTGTGTTTCCCCCAAGTATTCTTGACAAGTGTGTGTTGGGTTTGGGCTAGGCCTCAGACCCGCGAATTGTGGTTACATTACGTTGCAACCACACACACACACACACAGATAGCCGTCACAGATAGCCGTCACAGATACATTGTTGTAGGTCGCAACTGCCATTTAGAAAATACTGTAATTATTGCACGAAAGGAGCAGTGGCTAATCTCTATCGATAGCACATTCATAAATACTAACAGGTCTTGCATTCATACCCTATATCTTTACTGCATTCGATCATTCTACATTTTCACCAGCACAACAGGCATTTCTCATATATTGTACAAGTAATTCTGGAGGTATCTTCCGATCAGCGAGTCAAGACTGGCTGCTTACTACAAGGTAGGCATAGGTACATGTGTGTAATGTGCTATGGTAAGATGCATCCAGATCTGTTAAATTCCTAGCCTCCTAGCCAAATGAAACTTAAATTTTTGGGTACCCCACTGACTACTGTATAGATGTCCTAGGTCCAATTTTTGGACCCGATGCAAACACGAAGTAGAATTTTATACTAACGAAGTGAAGTCATTTATACATGAATCCAAAAAGTTAACAAATTTTTATTTTAACAGTCTGGGACAAACTTAAGCTCAATTAATAAGCCTAAATTTAACTGCGTGAATCTTACACAGGCCTACCTATAGGGGGATTTCGTATGCCTATCTAAGAATGCTAGGATGCCACAAAGGTCATAACACCTGAGCTGGCCAATAAAACACAAATTTAATGCATATCCAAACAGTGGGTTTTTTAACTTTTATGAGCTAATACACTATAAATTCATGTGGCAATTCATCATGAACGGTTTCTGAAGATCAAAGGTGCATCGGTGAAGAGAGCTAAGCTCGGGGTTAAAATATCACGGAAGATTTGAATTAGATTGTAACAACATACTGGATGTCTCTCCAGGACTATTGTACCTTCCAAGCATTATCACATGACTTGTAACATTTGACACTGCATCTACTCACACCTAAGGTGTAGTTAATCTATTCTAATTAATTCTATACATACCCCCCGCTCCACCCCTTATTGACCCTTCGAAGTTCCTTTGAAGGTTCAGTTGTAAGACTACCACGTCATCCTACATAAAAAGACATAATTAAGGATAAAGGGTTCAATTACGTTGTCACACAAATCCTTTGTTAAATGGGTAAATACTGTCCAAAACAAAAGGCCACAGAAAAAGATAGAGGGCATTCTCAACAAAAGAGGTGGAGCTACTGCAATTCATTGTCATGCTTAAAGGGAAATGTTGTCACTCCAACTTGTATTAGTACAGTCACCTATCCTAATTCATGGATAGCTCTTTTGCATCAAGTGACACTATTTTTGAGAAAGGATTGATAAATTTATGCAAATTATTTGTTTGCTTGAATGCACAATAGCATGAAATATCCTGAAAGATACTGATAAGATATAAGAGGCGAGATGTGCAAGATTTAATTTAAGCTTCAGAATAAAGTTGGGGTCACTGCTCATTTCCTTTAATATTGTAACATACTGATAATCACAATTTTATCCCTTAACTTTGCCTTTCTGGTCATTCTGACTGGTGAAAGCTCTGACAATGACTAACGCTTTTTTTTTAAAAGTGGGCTACAAATGTGGCTCTCACATGTTGCTTTAACTTTCCACTATGCAAACACCAATTTACTGCAAAAATTGTTGGTTGCTAAAACCAATTTAGCTTGACTTTCTCTTCCGACCAGAGATTTAATTTTACTCCCCTGTATGTCCCATACTGTATTGTGTGCCCGGTGGTAGACAGAGCAACAGTGACATACCTACGGGAAGCCTCCAGTCTAAACATGAAAGACTCTGACTCAGATTGCCCTGAAATGCCTTTCACCCCACTATTAGTTTGACCCCAAAAGCCAGTAAGTGACCCCATGGTAGAGTTGGGTAAACATTCCTCCATTGCAAACCACAGTATGGCAGGCAGGCATTTACACTGGTACGCTCAAGTCTATCATTAATTTCTCTTCTGCAGGAATAGGGAGAACTGTAAGGTTCTTGGCTTTTTTTTCCCTCTGCTTCTGGTGAAGACTTCCCGAGAAAGAGAGATGAGACACAGAGTTACACCAAGCTGTCCATTTACCAAGATAAATGGAGTTGAGAAGGCCTGTCTTGATTTTTGTTTATAATCTGTCATTTTGTAGAAACTACCTTTGAAGTCTTGTTTTTTTTTGGTTTTTTTTGGCTTTTGGTGTGTATTTCAAGGAGGAGTGTAAACTCTTCAAGCTGCAAGAATAGTAAGAGCAGGGAGATGATGTGATACATGCTACATGTATAGAAAAGTGTGTAAGGCAGGCAGTCTTATCGGGTTCTCCAACTAGTATACAGGGCTACAGGCCTGGTTGTCCATCGATAACATGCAACCTGTGGTTATCCCAAAACTCACCTGGTTTGGATATTTACGGAAAAGTTGAAGTTCGAAAAGTTACGAAAAAGATAAAGTTCTGGCAACACGCCCTCTAAACTCGGCCTCCTTTGATTTCGTACTTCAGCAAGATCCAATTTGTCATCTTTTTGGCTCCTGAATTTTGCTCAGAGAGTGAAAGTTTCATCATAAAACCCTTGAGTATCGTTGCATTCTATATTACTTCATTTTAAAATTTTGTTCAGAAATTTACCCAAGTATTGTATTTGTTCAATTTTTTTACCCAAGTATTTCGGCCAATTTAGAAGTGTATTAACAGTAGAAATGCCGAAGGAAGCACTGCAGAGCATGCTGTATAACAATAGCACAAGCATTGGGGTTACAAGATTTTACAGACATTTCATTGCAGTATTCTTACAAAATGAACCATTAAATACGCATCTTTGGTGAAGACTTTGAGTAGAGGTTGACAAAACAGCCCAAAACCACTGCCAGATAATAGTAAGACCTCACTTTACAAAAATGCACACATAAGTTTTTCCACAGTGCAGGCTTTTGAGTTGACCAAGGCCAAATAGTAGGATAAAAGAAGGACCCCACAGCCCACTGGGTTTTTATGAGCGACTACGCTTACCCCTTGCTCACAAGTGCATTCATTTAACTTTTCTAAAAGTACTCTTGGAATCAACTCTACCACAGCACCCTATAGGGCTAGAGGCTTGCCCTTTTTGCCTTTCTCAAATAAACAGGAGAAAACAAGGATTATGCAGATCAGAAAGTTGGACAAAAGTAGGTCATATTCAGGCTAACAGGAGAAGGGAAAAGTTTCCATTAATATCTATCACCATTAGTGATGAAAATGTGTAACATTTGACACTTTTCTCATTTTCCATCCAAACCTTGACTGCCATCCTCTGTTCTGCTTGTTACGACTGACAATAATGTATCTCTATAATATACAATCTTCTTTCTCTTTTTTTTGGAAGTGTAGCATGCCAAAAAGTAGAGTAAAGTAGGAGTTTGAAGCAGAAACTAGAAGTAGGAGGAGGGGAGAAATAATGATATGTCAGTAATTGTCACTAAAGGCCTGAGAGTGTGTACCTTTAACTGCACCATTACATTAAAAAGTCAGAAATGAACTGTGTTCTAAATTTATGCGAGCAAAATAGTATGGTTCAACACAGAAACACAGCACTGGTGTCTGTCTTTCGACTACCTTGGTATCTCCTTTTACAGGAATCTCAGGAATGAAGTTGTTACCACTAACTAAAAAAAGAAAATATACAACTGCCTGATTTGCAAGAGAGCTGTGTTGAGAGGGTTCCCTTATTTTAGAGTTTCATTTATACAAGAGAAACTGTGTAACAATTGCACAGTCCAAAACTTAGCAGTTTGGTTATTTATGAACAACTCACTAACCTCTCTAAATAAAACAAATGCACTCCCATCTTTTAGCATTGCCTCTGGCATCATCCAGCCACGTATAAAAATAGCACCTGTTCTGCCATCGCTTATATGCCAGGAGTGTGTGAAGGTATCTGTCTTTGTCACTGTTAGTATACCTTGGTTTGCATGCAGTTCAACTGTGGAACACATTTTCAGCAAGGAGGTAGGAGTGCACTTGTTGTGTTGAGACAGGTAAGTGAGGATTGAAGTGAATGTGTAACTGTCTTTGCTGTTGGTCACCTTTCTATGGTTAAAGAAAAGTAGTTCGCCTTAACTGAGTCAACCTTGATTGAAAACTTTTTTTTTCTATTTTTCTGGACACAAAAGCCACCTGCCTTTTTAAATATTTAGGAGAATTGCTTGGACGATTGTAATGTATGCTACTTAGTGTGTTAGGATAGTCCACAACCAAATGTATGGCAAGGTGTCCTTTTCTATGCTATTCTAACTACAATATGTGCCAAACTGGGGCAGAATTCCCACAAGAAAATGAAGTCCAATAAATTGAATTTTCATCCCACCCACACACACATCTTCCCCCCCCCCCCCTTCCCTCCACCCTGCTCATCCCAGCTGAACAGAAACAAACGGCAAAAACGGAATGCTTTCCTTCTTTTTTTGCCATATTAACCTTAAACAATTGACTAATTGACTACATGGTGTCCACTAATTGACTATAACATATTGTGCAGTGAACTTTACAATGTAAATGTGGAAAGCAAAAAAAGAAAAAACAGACAAAACAAAATACAAGGAAAGAAAAAGAGATGCTGAGGCATTATCTCGCTGCTCTGTTCTATCTTCTCATGCGGCAAAACACACCGTTGCTTTTTTCCTTCTTAAAAAATGATTGCCGTCATACATCAACATCTGATAAGACTCCCAATTTGTCTGCATATCAAATTTCCATTAATAGCATTTTAAGAGCATATATTTTAATTTCGTTGACATATAACCAGCCCATGAGAGACAGAGCTCCTCCGCGTGATATCATCTCAAAAATCCCACAGACCTCACATTTCCAAAAGAGGAAACTTCAATTCACAGCAAGGAAAGATTCTGATCCACTTTCTTGTTTATTCCTATTCCTCTCCCATCCAAAACGGACAAATAAAAAAAAAAGAAGAAGGAATCAAAAAGAGACGAGAGGCAGTTCCTTCGGAGATTCCTATCGTAAGACAGACCTACTTTGTGTCTAATCTTGGCATGGTCTCTTTAATTACAACCAATCACCATACACTTTACATATGCAAACATTCAGCTATCCCCTCGCTTCCAGCAAATGTTGATCTTTCTGCCCCTCGGGAGTTACGTTATTGCAATTGTCTTGCGGATGTCCAAACCTATTAAAAAGTTGAGATTGGGTTTTTGTAAAATTAAAGAGTTTTAAAAAACTTGTGATGGAGATGATGAGAAATAAAGACGAGAGTAAAAAGCAAGGAGAGAAAGAAAAAAAAAAGTACTGTTTTGTTTTGTAAGTACAATTTGCAGAAAGATTCAAAAAATATGCCCAAAAGGAAGATTTAAGAATGAGCAATGAATGATTAATCTGTATGCCTCAGCAAGATCTTCCCTCTCTTTTTCTCTCTCTATCTCTCTCTCTCTCTCCCGCTTCTTGTGCCTGTTCTTCTTGTCGTACATCAGATTGGAAAATGCAACTTTTATCAAACTGGCAAAGATTTTAAATATTTACAGACACTCCAGATCTTTTTCCCAGATATTGTACATATGATACAACGAGGGAAAGAAACAGAGCATCTTTTGTAAATTTTTCCCCCAATTTTCTCTCTTAACATGCACGTAAAATCAAAGAAATTGAGATTTGTGGATTGTTTTGATGGCAGGAAGGTTTCTATAATTAACAACTAACATGTACAACATGTAGCCCACAGCTAATACGTTGTGCTGTATCTGCGATATAACAGCAAACTAAATAATACTTGTAATAGATCTAAACTTCTTTTACTTTATTTTTTTTTTACTTCACTTTTTTCCTGTCACTTTTTTTTTCTGTTAAGAATGATGAGGTTTTATTTCATTACCACCTGCCATGCCTTTTATGGCATTCAACCACAAGTCCACAAATGGAAGGAAGCAATTTGAAAAGAAAAACAAATACTCACTAGGATCCCAAATATGAAAACAAGACTTCCAAAAGGCAAGTAGGAAGAGAAGAATAGGCAGTACAACTGTGCCTACATTTAAAATCATTCAAAATGGCAAATACTGGTCCTCACCCAAATATTCCCCTCTCCCCCACTTTGCATCCCATCCCATCAGGGAATAATTTTGTTTTAAAAATAAGCATAGTACTTTTCCTGTTTCTTGGGTACTGTATTTTGTTGCAAGTCCTGTGAAAGCCCTTATGCTGCATGTGCACACACAATATTGAATCCATTTTGTCCCAGCAGAATGAGATGTGATACTAGATAAATCATTCTCTGATATTATGGGGACATCTATGCACGTACAGTATGGTAGCTACTGTATTATTTCAAAGCATCAAAGCACTCCAAAGAAGGACATGTAACATTTTACTGTAGATGGTTTATGGGCATGGGAACCTACTGTATGCTATGCTAAGGCTACATGGCATGGTCCAGATCTGTGAATCTGATACAACTGATTTTGATTACATTTTATGTAATGTCACATTACCAGTACTGCTGTTATACCATAACAAGGTCAGTGCCAAAATTATGTGACAACACTACCAATATCGCTGCAATGTCACCACTTTACCAGTGTCAGAGTAACATCCCAATATGACAAGCAACTCACTATTAAACCCTATCAAACCTCCACAAATAAGTGGTGTGGATATTCACAAGTGACTGTACAGTCACCACTTGCTTTTGCACTTGCTTATTCTTGGCACAAAGAACCCCGAATAAACTTCTGGCACCATGTTGCCTATTCTCTAGATTGGCCTCTTTTAACAATCCATCACTCAAGCAAGTGGTAAGTACTGTATATGTCTACAGTGTGAATGCTGTAATGTTGCAACATTACCAGTGCTGAAGTAAAATCACAACACTACCAGTACTGCTGTAATGTGACATAACTGGAGCCCACAGTACTAGTCAACATACTATGTTACGTCATAGCCAGAGCTGAAGTTGCAACATTACCACTAAGTACTGCTGTAGTGTTGCAAAATTACAACAGCAAGTACCGCTGTAATCAGTAACGTTTTAACGGCACAATATTATCAGTAAAATGTAACATACATACATGTGCCAGCAACACTGTTAGGCAGTTGCATTCATATTTCAAATTTTCATAAAAATGAGTCACAAAATATTTTAATATGCGGCACACCGTATCAATATAGATATGTGTGGAACAGTGGTTCAGAAGACAGCATGGACTGACGGGTTAAAGTCTACGAGAGGATCAACCTTGTTTTATGGTGCAGAACAAGTTCAGCCACCTATGGTAATGTCATCTTCATTGCATCAAAATTTCATCACACGAGAGGCAAAATTACCTTCCGCCATCAGGCGTAACTGCCAAAGTACCTGTACTTGATGCTCGAAGAAGGCAACCTCCGACTTTATGTCCTCGTAAAGAGCTTCTTGGAAGCTTTTATGGGAATTCTGTCAATGCTGCACGTAACTCGACCAAAAAACTTTTGACTTGCAAATGGTAAATACAGAAGTTTGGCAATATTTAGAGGCATTTGAGCCACTCGGAAAATTTTAATGGCTGACATAACCATAAACATGTATGATAACTCCACATGATCCTTTATTGGACACAATATCCAATGAGGTAACAAAGCTTCTCTGAGTCACCACATCCATTTTTTATATTGGGGTGGGAGAGTTCAAAATGAAGCTGCCTTTAGTCACAGAATTGTGAAGAGAACATCAGCTTCAAAACAATATTCCTCTGAGTCTATGACTGGTAGCATCATCTACATTTCTGTCCTAGCAGAAAAATAAGAACAAAAATATTTCTCATAAGCATAATTTTGTCAGTGTTTCCTTGTGAACAGTGAACTGAGAATGAAGGTTTAACATGACACAGTTTGCAGTGCAGTTTGAAGTACAAGAGCTACTATATCTCTTTAAGTACTGTTGCTTCCATGTTTTTGTTTGACAGCTTAAATGGAGAATTATCAATTTTGAACTGGCTGTGCCATCCTCTCTGCTCTCCATCCTCTTAACAGTACATATTGATCTCCTAAAAATAAGCCATGGCTAGTCTACTGTTAGGAGGTGGTTATACAGTACATGGCCACAAGGATCGGATCAAAGAGTAGCAAATGTATGGAACCACTCACAACTAGGTATCCATTTGCACAAGGACAAATCACAGGAACTTTTTACAGGAGATGGAACAAACAAGAAGAAAGCATCCTTGTATCGACCATGAAGTATAAACCAATAATTTTGCCTGAGATTCATACACAATATTCACTCATGACAGCTGCTGGCCTTTTATAACATGGATTAACCCACAGGTTCTTCTTTTTCTCAAAATTGTGAGAAAATGGTATAGTAAAAATATCTCAACATGTCCCTGGACTTTGGCAAATTGAGTTTACAAGGTTAACAACAGTGAGGTGTAAATTCTCATCCTAACCCCTTTCCCCTCCTTTTTCCTGATACAATGTTGATGACATTTCACTGATAAGTTTTGCACTCAAAATGACCTTTGACCTCCATTCAAGGTCAAGATTTTTCGATGTATAATAACTAGACACATTTTCTTATTTTACAGTGAAGTGGTTACACATATATCCACAGCGAGTGGTCGGTCACAGAGCTGTTTGTCTTTAGTTACTTTTACTGCAAGGATGTGACATATCAATTTCACATAAGTTCTGACGATATCTCCACGTAACAAAGTTAACTTTTCAGAGGGTTTCGAACACAAGGGCTCCCGACAGATTGGCAACGTTCAACTCGTGGGAGATTAAGAGAGGAGCCACTGGAACGGTGTCTACTTGCCATTAAAGTCGGGGTGGGGGTGGGGATGGGGGTAGAGAGGTCACCAGCCTGGCAGAAAGAGGAAGTAGCTAGTGGGGGGACAGTTCCAATCAATCTTCAAAATGATTTCTCCCACTCTCTGAAATAGAAGAAGTCTATTCTGAATTTTTTTGGCGATACAAAGCTTTAGTGGGGGGGATGAGATTTTTTGGGGGAGAAAGGAGGGGGTTCAGTTCACCACCCAACAGTTGGCAATATTCACTTGTGGGTGGTCCCCTTCCCAGAAGTCCCCATGGAAAGAACAGTAGAACACAGCTTACACATTTCAGTTCTGAAAAAAAATCTGAATTAAAAACTCTTCCGAACTCTGAATGCCAAATTCAATACTACAGTAACATTAAATTCTGAGTTCTCTTCCATACAGTAGGCTCATGTACGTACAGTGAAAGACGACCTTTTATCTTCTCAAACAAACGCACCAAATTTCAAGATCTGATTTTCATGAAAGACAGAATAATTCACAGGATTAAAGCTTTCATAAACTCTTCCTCAAATTAATTTAAAATTAGACATGCATCACTGTTGAATGCTCAAGACCTTGATCGAATGTCAGTTTACCATACCTTATCTGAGACCAATCTCTGCAGCCTCCTTGTAAATGAACCATACATGCTTATCGGTTCACACATCCTACAACAGATTTTCCAAAACAAAACAGGTAACCCCCTTTCTTTTTCTGGTTCCTCAGCCATAAGCACTTCCTCTCTAGAACTAGGCCAGACAGCATTCTGCAAGAGGCAGTATTAACAGGTTTAAGCAGCTTTCTCTTGGTGCTGCAGATCGAAACTGGTGCAGTTGTTGCGTTGGGACAGGTAAAAGGGGGAGAGAAATGAACTAACTTGATGAAGCCAATGAAACCTTCTATTGAGAAGTTCTTTTGTAGGCAACTGATTAAGGTGACAATATTTGTGTGCCTGTATGTTGCATACTGAAATAAAAAAAATCCTAGAAAAAATATTGACCAGTGTTCTCCTATTTGATGAATCAAAAATATCAAAATTGTGTCAATTTTACTGCGTAATTCATACTTTTCCACTGTAGATACTTCTCTGAGGAAGGGAGAAATCAAAGTTGTGAGTTATGACACTACACGTGGGTTATACAAAACACAGCCAAACTTTTTGCAAGACTCAACACCAGAACCAACCAGCATTAAAAAGTTCCATACAACAGAAGGATGAACAGTTTGCAAAAAAAAAAAAAAAAACAATTGGATATCACTCTCAAAAACTTTAACTCCAAATTGTGTTTTATGTAAATTGATGGATCAAGATCATCACCCATGATGTTAAAATAAGGAGGTGCTTGTCAGCTATTAGACCAGGTGGCATTAGAGGTGATGTCTAAGGCTACTGGTACTCTTGACAGAGGAGATGAGACTCTCGGCATGGTAGATGAAAGTACTGTTGTTGTGATGAGACAGGTAAGTGAGAAATGAAGAAAACTTTCCATGATCAAGCCAGCATTTACCCTTGATCTTGGCCGGACTAACGTTTATACCTCAAGTACTGGAGTAAGGGAAGAAAACTCTCTCAAAACTGGTTTTTCTTCAAAGTCCATCGTAATAAAAGTCATGTGACCTTGCTCATCACATGACCTTGCTCAGTCATGCACATGCAGCATGCTAACTCATCCATCTATGACGTCGATCTATGTGCCAAGTACATCAGAGCTTTATTCTGTTTTCACACTGCAGGCCCCAACGAGAACAATGCCGCAAATCTGAGACGAACAAACAAAACCAATCCTGGTTAAACAAGCAAATCAACAAACCAACCGCAAAGACGTCGCAAACACCAACTGACACCGTTTGCAAAAGATTGCCTTCCTTCCAGGCCATCGATATGTGCCAATTTCTACCATTTAGAAACAATCGATAAAATGGGACTGCCAGACGTCTGTCCGCCGTCGATTAGCACAGGTGCATCTCTGCTTGTATACCACTAGTAGCACATTAGCAATCAATATATCAGACGAACAACAAGCAACAGCCAAAAACACCTCACCCATTTTCCACTATTTACTAAAGTTAACTTTCACATGACCTAATTAAGATTGGCATACCACAGTACTAATATAGGCTATGACATCTTCTACGTTCAGGCGGCTGGAAAGGTGTGCCTCAATCAGGCCGAAACTTTTCCAATTCAAGTCACAAGTGCATGTGATATCCAGGTTCTCAAAATCGCCACAAATACATGTACGGTATACAACATGCAAAAAAGTCTACGTTTTCTCTCTTCTGCAGTCTACACAATTCTCTTTTGATAAAATGTTCAAGTGGCAAATATTGAGTAATCCAGTTTTGTCTGAATGAATTTGAATGTGTTTGTTGTGATAACAATTAATCCAAACACAGAAAAGCATACAGATTGAGTCAATAAGGAAAACACATAATTTTCACAAAGCTACAATTTCGGCTGTAGATGTATGTTAAATGCATAGCTAGCTGTGGCATCACTACCCACTGTGCAGTAAGTATGATCACTAGTAACACTACAGTAGCTAGTGACATTAGCATCTTTGAAACTAGCTAGAGCTACTCAGACCTTGTATACTAGTAAGAGAGGCTACCAACTTGGACAACAGCAACAGATATCAGAATCTCAGAAACTGTAGCTAGTGCTCTTGAGACCTTGAGACACAATAGCACAGGCCTAGGACAACAGCAAGAAAAACTAACATCTTTGGTACTATAAAGAGCTATTCAGACCTTGAACACTAGCAAGAGATATTAACACCTTTGACAGTAACAAGAGATGAACATGGAACGATTTATCTGGTATTGCATCTCATTTTGCTACGCAAAAAAGTCAATCGGCTTCACA
This sequence comes from Stichopus chloronotus, assembly GCA_021234535.1. Taxonomy (NCBI): domain Eukaryota; kingdom Metazoa; phylum Echinodermata; class Holothuroidea; order Aspidochirotida; family Stichopodidae; genus Stichopus; species Stichopus chloronotus. The sequence continues at coordinate 6,970,784 of CM037844.1, forward strand.
GGTGGAATAGTGCATAGCAGTTTTTGTACATGCAACTTATGGAGTTTCACTGATTTTGCAACAAGAAATGCCTCAACAACCTGAAAACTGCTATGCAAATTATGAAAACTAAATTATTCCCTGAATGAACACCTTTGCTACTAGCTACCAAAGACAGATTAAGATCTGGAAAGCAGCAAAAGATATTCACACATTACACTGTACTGAGCAAAAACTTGTAGTGTGAACACTAGAACAATAGATATTAACATCTTTGACACTAGCAAGCTCTTTGAGACTTGAACTGTAGCAAGAGATATTAACACCATGAACACTAGCAAGAGATATGGCACATATGGCACAGCTGATGGCACATGACACACTAGTGGCACATGACACTTGTTTTACTATTGTTCTATTTTATTTCTCAACCATACCTCTACAGTCATTGCTAGCATTACATTGTTGGATTTGCATAAATTTCAGAAATTGGTGAAGAGCGACTATATACATGCATATTTGTTTGCTACCCCTTCCTGTTCTGGTTAATGTGGAGTTTCATTTCTTTCTCACTCCTTTTCTGAGAGAATAAAACACGCTTTCACAATTTTCAGAAATGTATAATGTAGTATATCACTTTCAACTCGAAGAACTGATTAATAAGTACCATTTACAATTCTGTCCTCTTCCTTATTCCTCATGTTCCATGAATGTGAATTTGATGGATCCACTAACTTAAAATTGCTTTCTAAGATATCTCAGGTCATTTGCAATTTGCATTCTAACGTGAACCTTGCCGCAGCGACTTGCTCGTTCCACCGGCCGTGGGGATCCTCACAAGCCAGCCTAAAGCGAAGTTTTTTTTTCCCCCTGCAGGTGCGTGCGAGATGCCGTACGCAAACAATTAATGACCCTGACATTGTGCAGTGGTAGCAGCAATAACAACAGTAACAGCCGCTCTGGTATGTCGTGCAACTTGCGTTACTGCACATTAATGGAGTTGGGAGTCACTCAGCAGAGTTTTTTAATTACTGCGCTAATCCTGGGTCGTGATGTAAACATACATCGAGGAGAACGGGACTCGGAATACAAAGCATCCAAAACTGGATGATGATGATGATGATGATGATGACGAGGATGACGAACGATGTGCGCCGTTGCGAAAAGACTCAACAAAACATGTGACGATGGCATCTCCAATGCAGCATTTTATCAGCCGAGATGCAGCGAGTTATTACTAGGCACAGTACCGACAGACCCTAACACCAATGTAGCTTCAGTGCAACCTCTAGTGGGTCTAATTTCTATCTTTTTCTTCCCTCTTCAATCCTATGGGCTCTATTTCTGTAACCACAATCCAACGCTTTTGTTAATCGGGAGGGGGGGGAGATGAACATACCTCGAGACTTCCCACTGTCAACTACCGCTTTCTCAGCTTTGTCGCAAAAATTTAAACCCATTAAATGTTTTCAGTGCTCAAAACAAAAAAAAAAAAGACCATGATATATTACTTTAGACAAATTGTACATGGACTGTAATATATCAGGGCATCTTAACATCACAGTCACTTCTTCATACATAGGATGTGAAGTACAGAAAATGTCACTTCTCTGTCACCTTAAAGGGAAATAGGGCGTTTACAATGCAAAGACATGACATAAAAAAGAAAATAGCGGTAATCATCGTTAAACCAATCTGTCTCATCAACAAACATCTACCAAAGGTTCACCTTCTCAAAACATTATGCATGTGATGAGTAATGGAGGATGCATCATTTGAATTTTGAAAAGTTTGGGTGAAAAAATTAGTGTTGAGCAACAAATAACTGAATTTCTATCAGTGAGGAGCTTATTTCTTGAAAAGAAGGCTACTGTCCTTCCTTATTTTGAACAATCTATCATTCTACATCCACAAACATTGGTTTCAAAAACATGGATGTTTTCTTTAAAACAAACGCCCTATTTCCCTTTAAGGGAATAAACAATCACCTAAACTTAATTCTAAAGTATCAGCTAAATCTTGCGACTCTCCTCTTTTATCCCTGTCAAGTATCTTTCACGATGTATCAAACTATTTCATTTCAAGGTAAACAAAAACCTTCCATACATTAAAACAAAATCATTGTCACATGATTCCAAGGAGTCATACATGAATAACAATAGACTGCTTCAGTAACACAATTGGAGTGAATGAACTGTCCCTTTAAAGGATAGCAAAGGAAATCTATCTACCAACACAGCTAGATATAGAGATCTATACTAAGTTGCATTAACATGTCAGTAGTAATTATTACAGACCTTCTCGGGTAGACCTGTGTTATGTCAGACCCCTTCCACTATTTTACATTACTTTAAGATTACTATGTAATGCCAATTTTCTTTTTTCACGATACAACAAAATTTCCATGTTAACACGGTTGATGAGTACCCGGATACCCAACTGGGATGTAAACTGTGTTCAACATGTGCATGGTTTTTCACTTGCTTCTCAATTTTGGAACTTGTGCAAACACTGGCAAATAACACAGTGAATTCAGAGAGCCTATTAAAAATTTCAAGGCTTGTGAATTAGAACATGAAAGTTTATTCTACCTTAAGATTTTCATGCCAACCTCTTATTTTAGATATTTTGCTTTGTGGAGTCAACGAGAAAGTTTTCCACTATCATGAAAGAACTTCCTGAGTGATGATTGCTGATGTTGAAATAATCAGCAGCAGTTACAAGAAAAGAAGGAAAACTAAGGCTTTGTTTCCAAGTAAATGATGACATATATCTAGATCTTTGACCGTCACCGATCAGTAATAACAAACACAACAAGAACCAGTGCACATGTTCTTATAGCAAACTTTATGGATCTCTGACAACAGTCCTCAATGGTCCCATTTAGGATATCCGATCTTCAAAAATTACCAAATTTGAACAGTTGCAGGGAAATAACTTTATGACAAAACCATGTTTCCTCACACGAGAGACAAAAACCGGTGCCAGAAAAAGGGTGCAGGAGAAGGGTGCGTGAGATGGGTAGGTGGAATGAAGTGAACCCAATGTGACCATACATCCTCTTAGGTATAAAATGGAGATTAACTGCCAGAGGCAGGAAGATAGCAGAATAATCGCAACCATTGGTGAGAGGAAGGTTGTACACTGACGGGCACTGATCATGTGCCTGGATACTATAGGGCACTGCTGATTAAGACACTTACTTTGGTGAGGTGATGTGAATTTTCAGACTGAACTCCTCCAGACCAGTAGAATCAAACACAGATGCAATGATTCTGATATATGCTGTATACGATGTACACATTGAGAGGAACATGTGGATCACGTACAACTTGACATCATGAACAAATTAATCTGATTCCAAGATTCTGTTATCAGACAAACGACAGTAGTGGTTTTGTGTGATTGATATGGACACCCGGCTCTTTCCTCAATTCTCCTCTTCCAAGGAGTTAACAGTAGTCATTCCTTGCTAATTTTTTTTTTAATATAAACCATTTGAAACCACCACATTTTACTGGAGAAATCAAACTATAAGATGTGCCGATATGTTGTTATGACATCAACCGTCTAAAAACAGAGAGAAAAACATGAAATGCCATTTGAAAGAGAATGTGCAGTCTTTTCATTTCACCAGCAAGAGATTGCAAAGCACATGTACTATTGTAGCGACATAAAACTAACCACATGGTAATAACATGAAAAGGAGTTTTATTTCTGCCTTCTTCTGATTAAATGCATTCATTTTAAAATATCCTCTCTGGGAGGTGGTTCATCTAGTACAGTAGTAATACTGTGCTACCCAAGCTTTTTCTATAAAAAGCGACGTTTCTTTCTCTCGCGAAGTTTATAGCCGACAGTTATCAGTTCCATTTCTGAAAGTCAAAGCACTTAACTTCCAACCAAAGAAATTCAGGATGCAGAACCTGTGTGGTATATTACCCACTTTGAAACTGTTTTCTCCTGATTCTCCCAAATGTTGGCAAAGGTATTTATGCATCGGTTACTTTCACCTGTACATATTTGCAAGTGTCTAAATGGGCTTTTGAATCTCTTTGCAGTAAAGACACTACCCTAATATTTTGATTTTTTTTTTTTCATCCACTATTTGCTTGCTATGGTTATTATGGCTTTTACCACACAATCCAAGCATGTAATTCCCTGTTTGCAAGTTCCATTAATCATATCTGATTTTTTTTTAATGCTGGAAGCTAGCAAATAGAAGAGTTACCAAATTAAACTTTAAAGGGCCTGTCCGTTCAGAAAATTTTTTTTGTACTAGGCTAACAAACAAATACAATCAAGCAAGTTAACGAATTCAGGAACATTGATGTAACTGTGACGATGTGACATAGAGAACAATATGTTGTTTAATTTATATAAAGTATATAGCTTTTACCAAATTATTTTCAAAGCACTTTGAAATTATATCATTGTCTGTGACTTTAAGAGAAACACTTACTAAGTACTTCCTTTTCAAGGTCTCATAATTTATTGTTTTCCTCTATGAGTATCAAATTTCCAGACTTTTGACAATTCCCTTGGAGGTAAAGAGGGGTAAGGAAGGGACCTTGACCAATGTGGCTGGTCACTAAAAGGTGGGGGACAGAGCTAATTATATATACAGAATAGTCTGACTGAGTGTTGTGAAGTTGGAGAGTGCCTTTAGTTGTTCTAAGACAGGTCAGCAGTAAAGGATGTCAACGAGGCTGCAATTATTTCATGAGTAAATCTAGCAACACGCAAAGACGCCTCAGTGGTCGGCATCCTTCCTTCTAACAAACACTGTGGACCACATACAGTAGTAATCAACTTCTGGTACAGAAAGATAAAGGCTCAATGACAAAGGCACACACAACAGCTGGTGAGATGTGAGGCTGACCCAATTTGCCAGGTTTGACCCTCAAAATTTACTCCACATTTCGACAAAGAGACCAGCTGAACCCATCGCTAGGAGAGCCAGAGCCCTCAACTCAACAAGACTCGAAAAGATCTACTCATGTCAAAATCTCAGAGGCCCGACTGAGAACAAGTCAACACTCCAGGGGTACCTTAATTAAACAACATGGCATAACAAAAAGGCATACCTTCATAAACATTAGACAAAACTTAAAAGAGGTACTGGAAAATCACAACATTTTTAATGACCTCTTCCATATACTTGTTCAGTTGACTGGCTGTCAGTTTTATGTGTACTTTGTATGTGATCACAGATCTGGGTTAACCTTGCGTGTGAAGTTTAAGTCATTTGGGAACAAAGAGAGATGAACATTTCAGAGATACGCTACCACTGAAGAGGGTCCTCTCACGAATTTCTTTGGCACGGAAATTAATTTCAATGTTCCGACTGAAACTCATCTAATGAGCATAATGACAATTTATGTGTTTGCATGAAAACTCACCGAGTATCAAATTTACACTTTGGCACTGTTTTGTAAGTTATCTTGGCTAACTCATGACTGCGTGCTGTATTAACTTTTAAAATCCTCCTTACACATACACCGGTTGACAGATTAACAATGTTTTCATACCGCAAATATCTTCCTCTCAATAGTACAGTACTTCAAAATTGACCCTTTGTATCCCTTAATCTTTGGTTCATGATTTTAGTAGCCATAATTTTCATGACCACATCACTCAATCCCATAATCTTGAAATATTTCCTCTATTGAATTGATTTATCATGGTGCTTAACCATGAACTGTTTCCAACAGCTTAAAATATCATTTTCATCACATACCCCACCCATATGACGTACCTATGACACTAGTAGTACGAACCCTCCACATCAACTATAGTAAGGAAAGGTATGGTAAGGTAGGGTAGGGTAACGTATGGTAAGGTATGGTAGGATTAGGCAAGGTAAGGCACTTAAGGTAAGGTTAGGTCTAGGTGAAGGTAAGGTGCTATTGAAACACCAATGTTAATGATAAGTGTAACATTTTCATCGGGTAACTGGGTGCCCGATGGGGAAAAAGTCCGAAAATACCCAGTTCCGATTTTGGTAACCAATGATGACACTGACGAAACTACAGTTCATTTCATAGCAACCATTCATTCTTTTTCTCCAGCGATTCTTAATGCTCACAGACCACTCCACCCATTAGTCCATCACAAATGTGACAACAACACCAGAATGACTTTCAAATTTTCAGCCCCTCGTAGATAAGGTTGTCATTTGGCAACTTAAACACAAACAATATAAGTAGAAAAAAAATGAAATTATTGGCAACGATTTCAAGGACACTGCTTGATTTTGATGAATGGTAATCATTTTTCATGCATGTCTTCGAGAAGAATTTATGTAATAAATCAGACCTTGTAGAGCATTGTTCTACATGGTCAGCAACCACAAAAGTATGTAGAAAGCCTGCAGCTACAACCTCATGTTGGACAACTACAAACTCCACAGTATTGGGTAAAAATTTGTCATTTTTTTTCTTTACAAGGTCAGTTAACACAGAGGAAACCTTAGATGACCCTTGGATGAAAAAACCAGAAAGCCAAAAGGCTTTGTGATTCCTTGCCATATGTTTATATTATAACAAACATGAATTACCCACATGACAAGTATGAGATCAACTACAGTTATTGTGCTTGAAACACCACATTAATGAGCCTTTTGGATGAAAAAAAAAAAACCCATCTCACTGTGAGCTTGACCAGATTTCCGGATCAACCCAAACTCCACCCATTCCCCCGGCCCACTTCAGGGTTGCAAAGCTTCACTGATTCAAATGCCACCGCCTTTATCCACAAGGCCACAGCACCAGTTAATCTATTTGAGTGCACCATCCACAATCAGTCAAGAACTCAAAAGCACAGGAAGAGAGAAAACAATACAGAGGTTAAAGACAAAATGTGATGCGAAAATCCTGCATTACTCTGATATTCAGATGACATGAAACTGAGACACTGCTGTTACGCAAGCGGTGCTCGTCTCAGTTAACAACTGGAACAAAAGACACTTTTATCGCATGAAGTTAATTACCATCACTGCACTTATCTTGACTTATCAGTTTTAATGACCACTACTTTCTCTACTTATTATCACTTTGTGGAGACAGCAATCTTTTATACCAACAGAGGACTACCAGAAGACTTATTAGAATATATCTGACTGGTAGTCTACATGTGTACAAATTGGGTTACATTACCAGGAGCTGCCATTAAATTCAACTGTAGTAGACTTTGTTTTCTTTCACTTGAAGCAACAAAGCTTTTCAAAATGACTGAAGCAGAGAAATAAATATTCCCTGAGAAATATTTGTGAAGGAATCTTCCCAAAACAGAAAGGCTGCAAAATGCCAGTAGTCTGTCTGTACTGTATGTTACTGGCTGCTTGCGAACTATCCAAACCGACGCAGGAGGAAAAAGCTGTGTGGGTGAGATTTCCTAAAGACGCACGTACACAAGACACTTTCACAGAAAATGTCAATAAGTTTTTTGTGTTTCTTTTTACTCACCCCCGGTCCTGTCAGTACTGCCCCATTGCTGTGGTAGTTACCAGGAAAGAATGCAATGTTGGTGAAAGGAGGAAATCGAGGGTAGTCCACTTTTTCACCTGCAAAGAAAATGTAAAATTACCAGCTGGACTGTCATTGGCATGAAGAGGCATCACGTCAAATCTACTTTTAAAGCAGAATGCAGTGAGTTCACTACAAAAATGTTCCAAAGCAAATTCCGAGTCAAGGTAGATGAGATGGAGGATGAAAGCAGTGAAAAATGCAAACAGAATTTTCTCAGAACCCCCACAGTGTCAGCATATCAGGATGGCTCTAGGTCGCTATTAGATCGGACACTGCCAAATCTTAGACCTGTATAAAACTAAAAGGTTAGCGGCGCTCTTGGCATGGTAGATGGGAGTACACTTGTAGTGTTTAGACAGGTAAGGGGGTGAAGTGGATTTCACTCCATCAAACAGGTCAAAGATTTGAAGCGATACATCTTTCGAACTGACAAAATTCTTTTTTGGTGTTTATCAAGCCGTAAAAATTCAGTAAGTCCAGAACAATGTACCTCAAGATTTGATAGGTTTTGTCAGCTTCACAAATTTTATATGTAACCACTTTTAACCTCTGTACACCTACCTAAAAGCATAGAAGTCAAACCTATGAACAATTTTGAGGAAAATTACATCAGGAAAGACAGGAAATACTGAGACATTATTGACAGGACACGAAACACCTTAAAGCTGGAATATGAGTGGTGCTGGTAATGGCCAAGTCATCTACCTATTATTCTTCATCAGTGTTTCAGGGAACAGCGAGTAGAGGAAAAGATCATGTCACAAAAGCTGCAAGAGAACTATGCACTCATCTTCCAGATATTTCAATAAGAAATTTGTCTCAACAGTTTTGTTGTCCCTTCAAAATTCACAGCCTCTCCAAGAAAGCATAGCAGTCAATCACTGTTACTTGAAATAAAAAAGACCAACTGGAAATGTAAGAATATTAATCTATGCAAAAAAAGAGAGCTTAAACCATCATAATTTGCAATGAATACAGTATGACATATTCTGTGGAATTTGACTTTCATTGACAACTTTTCAACTCAAATTCCAGCTCAAAAGATAACCATTTGGCTACTAGGCATATACATAACAGTGCGTTCAATTGCGTGGAGACAGGAGATACAGTACATACATTTGTTGAAAGTTCAGTGACTGACAAGTGACGACTTTACAATTCTTCCCAATCTGAGAAATTCTACACACTCACTGGTGTGGGCATTCACATCTGATTGTACTTTCACCTTGCTAACACGGATGCAATACCTTAGCGCAACGCACTCAAGAATCAAGTTCTAGAACCGTGCCCTCTATGCCCTGAATCGCCGCACCTTTGACATCACTTGTGTGACAAAGGTGTTGAGAAGTGATTCTGATCTTCATCTTCAGTGTCTGAGATAACTGAGTATATCTGTGTGACCCCTGACATGTGACACCTACTGTATGCTGCACCTCATCTTCGGTGCCAACGGAATTGAGATGGGGATCCTGCTTTAGAAAAACTTTTGTAACTGGAAAACTACCGTTACAATACCAACAAGTTGTATGATACGAATGGAAGAGTTCTTGTTAATATAACTATGACAGGAGATTTTGAAAGCCATTCCCTCGTCCGCATCAACATGTTTTGAAAAGAGGAAGAGAGGGGGTACAGATATCTTCATATCTTTGGAGTTTCCTCTTGATGTCATATTCAAATTTCAGACGGATTGTATTATTTCTGATCTCTCATAAGGGTTGCAGCACTTTATTAACATAAATACTGATCCCTTGACGAATTGTAATGGTCTAATTCTTGATCCCTTGGTCATCTGAACATACTGTAGAATTCACCATCAGCACTTCATTGCTCAGTTGATAGGGCAGCCACACTAAAAAGTGAAAGGGCCCGAGTTTGAATGGCAGTGGAAACTATTACTTTTCAACATAAATCAGGCTTCAAATTTCAAACTTTTATGCCTACATTTATTTAAATGTGATAGCCCCAATCCTTTCAGTCGATGGAAGAAAAGGGCAGGTCACTGTTGTCTACATTAGGTTAGGAAACTTGTAGCTCCATCATGACGTTTTCCATAAAGTTAACAGAATGCTACTTTTCAAAACTTTCTCGCCTCTTTACTTACTGTGAAAGAGTATGACCAAAGGAAATGAGAGACTAGTCCATAGAACTCTCATAAACTACAGAATATTGTACAAGGGAAAACATGTAAAAACAATTTCATTTACACAGGTCTCAATCATAAACATTTCCATCAATTGGGTGCTTTCTTTTATAGGAAGAAAGGAAATGGACAAAGGTGCACTTCTCTGTACATAGGTCTTTCTGAGCTAATTTGAAACCAAACACAAACATATTAAGTTTATGCCTAGAGACCGTATTGAAATTTGTGAAAGTTCCAAAGAAGAAATCTCTTTACATGCAACTTTGAAATTTCAGTAAAATTGTGACCCAAAGTTCAGGAAACCTTAAAGGCAGTAACTCATCACCCAGAACTTTATTTTTCCTTTCCCAAAAAGCAAAATCCTCCACTGGTTCTAAGATACAGCATTCTTTGAAGGACAGCAAATTCAAAAGACGAAGAATGGCTCATATTACGCAGCGTACACAGGGATCCATTGTTTTAATTACACACGTGAAGGAATTTTAGACAGGCTGTGGGAGGGACTACACATAAGTGGTTGGGAGAATTGAAACTGTCTGGGGTGATGAGTTTTTGTCATTAAATTTAACCCATCCATTTCTGCAAACTTGGGAAAATTTTTTGGGTGGTATCAATGGTTTCCACTCTCTATCTTTACAGAAAGCATGTTTATGCTTCATTTGGTGAAACACTGAGCAGGAAAGTAGACACCTGTGTACCAATAAAGCAAACATGAAATGAGACGTCCATTTTAGAGCAACCAAAGTGCAATGCCCTTGTATACACTTCAGGATGGAGTGACTCCAATAACAAGGTACTTACCCTCGTGTGAGTTTGGTGTTCGGATCTTTTTATTATGGCCATCTTTCGGTGGCTCGTATGTCTCTCCACCATTCAACCTCTTGTTTCTCTGCAAAATTATGTAAAACAGAACGATGTCAGGCAAATTACGTCGAGAGGGCTCTACATCTGCGAGTCGTGTGCAGACTGTTAGTTCAGCACTAATTGGAGTAAATGGGCAAACATTTAAATGCCCCTTCTCTAAACGAGACTTAATTATGCCACCACAGCTTGCAAGCCACGAAACAGCTCCATAAAAGCTGTTTTTATTTTCAACAGGGGGATGTAATTGTGTAAGTACTCGCCAACTACGTAACTATGGCAATTTTGCGAACACCTCACAATGGCAATGCAACATGGCTGTACAAGTGTAACCAAGATTTGCAGCATATTATCAGAGCAATCAGAGATTGGCTCTGCAATTAACATCACCGACACTGGCTCCAAAGTGAATATTAAGGAATATTATCTTACTGGCAGAATGTCTGACATGTTATAAACTGAAGCCCCTCTACACTGAACAATGGTGCTAGTTCCATCATTTCTGGGTTATGAGATGCAATTTATATATTGTTAACAATTTAAAAAAAAATTTTTCATGCAGAAATCATTCAGGCCAGATTTGGAACTTTGGAGCAGGGAATAATTATTTTTAAGATCAGCCAAGTTTTGATTCTGAACAACAAGGCTCCACTCGCAATTTTTCATCCTAACATATGAACATAATATAGCACATGTGGATGAAACTGGCCATATCCCTACTGAATTGAAATGCATTTGCTCACTGGTGCTGACATAATAGTCATTCTGCTAGACTGAGTAGCTCCGCCACTCTGATTAACTCAACACTTTTTATCTGGTTATGTTACCAGTTAAGTTTAGAATACACTGACAGTTCTAATTGTGCAAAATCTTGGCTAATTTTAAGTGTAGACATTAGGCCTAACATTAAGCTGATGATTGGATTTAAAGTATGGTTAGGCTTCACTATGCTAGCACATTAGGCAATGTAAAATGGGAAGTTCACAAATTTGGCAAATTGCTAGCTTGGATTTTCACAGAATTTAAAGTTGCTGTCTTGCTGAATGTACAAAGGGAAAATAACAAAGACTTGCCTGGAATCCCTGAACAATGATCTTCCTTGAGAGGGTTGATCAAGCAACTCAACTTAAAATGGAAACAATTGTTGGACTAACTCCAAGACTGTCTGTCCCTTTTCTAATCAAATAATACCAAAGTGGCAGAATGGACCTACAATTTGCATTCTTACAGCTGCATCAACCTGACACAGCAGGTGGAAAACTGTGGTGCTATATTTGGAGTTTTTAAGTTTCATTCATAACGTGCTGCACAAGGGACCTTTTCTGAGGGGCATCACAACCATCAGTTAGGTTTCAAGAGGCTAGCCATGGCTATTGGTGCCATCAGGTTCTTCGAGCCTGTTCGAGCCCTGGTTGCCTTTCCTCGGAGAAACCACTGACGATCCAAAACATTATGGAAGATGAACCGCATCTTCTGAGGTCAGATAATTCAGTGTGAAACCTTTCGACATTACACATGATACCACATGTTTTCTTAGAAACTACTTTTGCTTTTACATTATCTTCATAATGGCACAGGGTTTGAATAAGATTTTACAGTCAAAAGATGTATATAACCAAAAAAAAAACAATCAATCTTCCTAGATTTTCCCAACACTGTGTGAACTTACTATACATCGTACATGGGCACTACTTCATTTTTTCTTTGGTCATTTTTGCGACACACCACCAGTCTATGAGATGCACTACTGATGTAGGTCCCACGCTACATTGTATACCATACAAGAGTATACATAACTGTTAAGTTCATTCCGTGACTCTGATCATCCACAGTTATCCCAAAACTCACCTGGTTTGGTTATATACGAACGACCCATTCACCTGTCTCAACACAACAAATGCACTACCATCTACCATGCCAAGAGTACTGGTAACCTTTAACACCACCTTTGGTGCCGTAAGGCCTAATTCCAGATTAGCGCCTCCTTCCCTGTGCTGAGACAGGTAGGTGAGGAGTGAAGTAAATATGACCAACTCTCCCAATGTTTAAGTAGAAAGGTAAATGTAATGCAAAAAAATTTTACACTCAACATTGTAACATATATTCTGTAGAAAACTATCACTTTGCACAATGTAATCATTTTTGGCATATATGGCACATTCTGAAGTTGGACACCAAGAATCCTGAACACCGTGGGTTCCACTAACACAATGCTAATGTGACAAACACTTCATATTGTTAAAGCAATTATGCAGAAAAGTAACGTTTTATATGATTTCATAAATACTGTATGGTCCACATGGCCTTTATGGAACCAATAATCCTGAACAACCTGAAGGGACCTCTACCAGAGTAATGATGTGACCCAATTTCAAATTAATATCACACAATCTGTAGGAGAAGGAGAATTTCGAATGATTTCATAAAGAGGCCCATTTGGCCAATGATGGGACCTTGGACCCCAAAATATTGTATAAGGATTCCACTATCACAATGACAATTAGAGGAACCTTTCACATTGCTGCCCCAACATGGAACCAATAATCCTGAACAACCTGAAGAAATGACCACTACCATCATAGTTATGTGACACAATTTTCATACCATACAATCTGTAGACAAAGCATTTTGTATGATTTCATAAAATGTTCCACATGGCCCACTTGGACCTTGGACCCCAAAATCCTGAACAGCCTAGGTTCCACTACCACAATGCTAATTTGACAAGACTTTCACATTGAAAAGCCAAATATGCAGAAAAGACACTTTCAGCATTATTTCATAAAATGGTCCATGTGGCCCATATGGGACCAAAGGAACTGCTACCATACATCTAGTTGAAATGTGACAAAATTTCAACTTTAAACACAATCAATCTGTAGGAGAAGAGGCATTTCACATGCTTTCATAAAATGGCCCATATCCACCCTTGGACCCAAAAGTCAATTCCCCTTAACTCACAGTCACTGGTGGGAATAGTCACCAGTGACTACACTTGACCCTTGCCTACACTAATGCATTATCGTAAGCAATGCACTAAGGTTCTAGCTCCTCACCCTCTATGCTTTTTAACTTTAACCAGGAAAGCTTATCTCACACTGCTAACTTATCTAATAAAACTTTTCCTTAACAAAAACATTCCTTCATTATGAAAATCCTCAAATAGTCATCACATGGTCTGACCAGTTGCCTCCACCTCTACCAAGGCAAGCATGGCACATGGAAGGACTGACAATCGCAGAAAATAATTACTACAGTGTGTAGTTACTAACACAGACCTACATGCATCACAAGTGCATGTCAATGGTACAGCGACATGAAGACTGTACCACCGACGTTGCTCTAACGGTGGTTATGTAGGACATCAGTGAATGCGCAGGGGTAAAAAGAAAGTGAAGGTTGCACCACAAGGAGCGAGGAGTGAATACTGCATATTGACTTCTTGCATGCAATTAGCCAGAACTCATTTGCACATTGGTGAGCCTGGAGTTAATTGTCCCAACAGTAAGGACAAAAGACATCAAATGCAGTGTGGCCTTCACAGCAGTTCCAGTACAATTTACTTTGTAATGACATAATTAGATATCCACATTCAATGTATTACATTTCCCAAAATCCGAGGTGTCCAAAGTAATTCATTTTTAGGTAAATGAATTTGCGATGTAAACAACATAATACAACAAACATCCAGGGAGATGCAAGTTCAATGGCTGTATATAAATGACATAATATACAACATTATACTGTAGGACAACATACTTTTGAATGATGCATGTTAGTTGGAAACTAGCTGTAAACTTGATCACCCAAATCAAATTGTGTCATTTTCAACACTGCTTCTAAAGTGCAAAAATTGGGTCAATGCATGCTCAAGCTTTGTACATACATACATGAAATAAAAAGCACTGACAGACTGACCCTATTTTATCACAATTTTACCTTTCAAAATGCCTGCAAGTTTTACAACAACAGTCCGATTGCACGGTACCAGCGGCTATGTTAATTAAAGAACTGACGAACACTGCATGATATGGTCAGTTATGATTCAGTGTGCCACTCAAAGCCACACAGACACTATCAGTTGTGCTAATATAGCCAAACTGTGGTCTACAAACACCAGCATCCTTGATAAATGAACTGTCTCTCAGTACAATATCATGACCTTCAACACACAAACCAGACCAGCATACTGTAATCCACATGCACTTTCAACTGAGACATTTTGCATCAGTGAGCATGGACCGAGTGGCACGTGTCACATGTTTCATGGGAACGCTTGTTTCATGGCAGGACAGCACTACATTCATTGGCCTATGTTTTTGTAATAATATTTAATAATACTAAAACATACATAGCTACCTATGTAACGCATCTGATGTCACAAGAAGACCATAGTGGCTACACCGATGGCATCAGACACATGTACAAATTAGGTAACATTAGAGATAGGGGGATCTGAAGTATAAGCTTGAGGTACAGTACAAGCATCACACCCCGATTGGTGTGAGCTTTCCCAGATTCCGTTTCTTCCACCATACACCTCTCAATGATTCCTGAATCCTGAACAAGAAAATTCAAGGATGGAGGACCTGTCAGCATTAATACTGTATTGCCAAGGTCTGGAGTGACTCAAGGGGTTGAAAGGACTATTTGCAATACAGATGCAATACTGCAGGAGGACCGCAGAACACTCTAGGTGACAATATTATGTCTTTGATGGTTGACCATAAATGCATTTGAGGATGATGTAGATGACAACAGTGCAGATGCACCTCCACACATATTCAAATATGATAATATATGTTCATTTACTTCTGTACATTGCATGTAAGCAATACCACTCCTGACCTAGGAGAGCAATCTCAGTGGTAGACAAGGTAAATTTGTTTTCTCTTTGAAATTTATCCATTCACCAACAACAACACACACCACAGTATCCTACCCACCGATTCTTTTCAACTACTGTTTTGAGCTTTTAATAGTCCATTACGGATGCTTTCTTTTTTTTTGGTTTCTCAATGCTTCTTTTTGTGGTCTGAGGCCATATCAAAAATTCATGTTAAAACAGCCAGCAGACTTTTCAACTGAAGGTCAGCTAGCGGCAACGTTCAATCTTTCCACATTACAAAGTCAGAGCTAGCTGAAAGTAGAAACGATTCAAGGAACTTTGCTAAAAGCTTAAATATTTATTTCCAAATCAGCTTATGAACTACATTGAAATGGAAATGTTGTGCATGCTGGATGTTAGATTCAGTTCACCAATTATATTCTGTTGTGTAACACTGTGCAGGCAATAGTACCACAATGGAAACAGCCACATTTTTTTGAATATACAGTGTAGTTAAATTGCATTCAAAACTTATCTGACAAAGTTTTAAGTATGGTTAGCTGCAAACTAATTCATTGCTGTCAGTCTCAAGTCCACAGTTTTCAAATCTGATCAAATAATTATTATAAAGTTTAGTCTAGGTATAATCCTCAATTTAGAACCAATAAAGAAAACTAAAAGTATATAAATCATACTTTTCATGCAATCCTGTGCATCAAAACTGCAATACAAAAGTGAAAAGGCTATGGTGAGCACGCACTGTAAAGTCCTCAGATTTTGGGGCACAACCTTGTACATGTTGTTGGAGGTTTATATCCAGATTTGATAACCTGAAGGGGAAAGGAGGAATATTTGTTCAAAGGATTTGAAAGGTTGCAGTAATATAGTTTGTCTTAGCTCATAATTTCAGCTACATGATCCCCACTACCTAAATCGCACAATCAACGATGATGCATGCACAGAAATTTCAAACATACCAATCTCTACATAAAATTTCCTTAGGGTCTCTAGAGTTAACCTTCAGACAATTTATAATTAGGAGTATGTTCACAAAATTGTACACAACACAGTGCAACAAATGTTGACCATGTAGTACGGTATGCTGCTGAGTGGTCCAATACAAAATAGACCTTTAAAATTAAATTTCTACATGTACGTAAGAAGACACTTCCAACATGCACCCAATGATAATTCCGAACTTTTAAAAAACTGTGATGGTGAATATAGCAACAGTTCCTGCATCTGCAGTGCCTATAAGAATTTTTAAATGGGCAGTTGATGACGTTATTCTTGCGACACCCAAATCAGTTGATAAAGTCTTTGAACCAGAAGCAGACATTATTTAGAATTTAACTATTGCAGAACTTTTGAGTTTTGTCCATGAACTTGTTGAAAAATTTAAATTTTCTCCTAAAAATTTGATATTGGAAAGAACAATTACACAGTTCCTCCCTCCATTGGGACCATTACCAACCAATATTGTTACAAATGCAAACAATATAGTTTAGCCCCCCCCCCCCATGCTTGGATAATGACTCTTTTCCCTTTTTTTAGTACAAACAACTCTGAACACTGAGGTCAGAGATCATAGACTTGAATATTGACTCAACTGAAGAGGTCGTCCAAATACATGAACCCACCAAAGACAATTTACAACAAACCAATTTGAGTGATCTTATCTGGTTCATATCACATTTTGCTGTACAAAGTGGTCACACAGTAATGTATCAGATATTGACAAGTTGTTACTTGTCAATGAGAGGCTTTCGGAGAGTTCACTTGTTAGTTACGTGCAGTTCAGCAAACTAAACGGTTTCAAGAAAGCAGACCTGTACATAGAATAGATGTGAAAGCTATGCCCTATACAAGGCAAATCCTATGAAGCAATAACTGGCCTCGAGTTGAAGATTGTCAATGTGTGCTGCAAATGACACTTCTAAAGAAATTAAAGAGTGTGGTAGGTGTGCCGTTTTACATTTATGAACTTTTATGGATTGCCTGTTCCCATTTTCTTCTAGGTTTGCAAAAATCACACTCCTCACAGTGATCTGAGGTGAGTGATGGTGTGCGTTTGCACTCATACGCCTCAGAATTCAAGGCGTGTAATTAACATCATAGCATGGAGGTCCCCTTTTATTACATACTCAAGGCATGGAGCCTACAGTATTTTGCAAAGTCACACACATCATTACAACATCATGATTTGAGATCCAAATGCAACATTGATTACACCTTCGGGTGTTTGTGAATTTCATAAAAATAACAATCAAGAAGTTAGTCTCCACTAAACCAACCAAAGTAGCTAAATCATTGATTCAATGCACCTCCCCCCAAAAAATTCACACTGCTTTAAAGCTAACAAACACATTGTTAGTAGTGCTTGTACCAGGTCTGGTTTGCAAAGGGTCCCAGCAGTCCATAGTCAGTTGGGTACCTAGGGATTACTGTTGTTGCGATATGAAATTTTCAAAAACAATATCAGAAGCACTTTTCCATCACTTGCCAAACAATATGACAATATCATGGAACCAAAGCACACCTGAATAAATATGTTTAAAACATGAATTGAATAGATTTTAACGAAGATTGTGTACAGAAGTCACATTGTACAGCCTAAGTCTCTGTTTAATTTTGACATGACACTTTATTTTCACACAAATCAAACTTGCTCATTAAAGTTTAATAATGCCTTTGGGCCTGATTTCTTCTGATGCAAAGTTTTTGTAAGAAAAATTTTTCCTCAGGTGTACAAACGATATTGTTTGGGTCATTTCACAAACGATCATGAGTTCGCTACAGGTGAAGTCATCATGACAATTTGCCATTCCACCCTTTCCAGTATGTATGCACTATTTCAAGTACCAGGCATGGCTATGGAGTGCTCTAGCTGAAAAAAAAACGGAACATTTTCAAATTTGTTGTCACACGTTCATTACAAATCAGTGGAACGAGACCCTGCTAGCAATTTACGATAACAGGGTTAAATTTAAATAATTTAATTTAAATAAAACAGGGTCTTCAAATCATCGGTCGCGTGCATAATGCAGTCAGTGATGGTTAACGTTACAGTTTAATCAGTGTAGCAAATCTAAGCATAAATTTATGACGGAATATATCTGAGGGCAGTTGACACAAAACATGGGCCAAATGCTGGCCAAACATAAATATAAATGTATACAATATATTTTGAAAATGCTCAGTACAGCCGGTTATGTAGTAAACAAGAGTATAATTTACATATTTCGGTACACGACACCAACAGAAAAACAGTTTGTTGTGACCACACCGCAAAGAAAGAATGCCAGTTATGATCTGATAACACAGACATGATCATTTTCTTATTAGAGTACTTTTCATACATGTCTTTGTAAACCTGCAATATATGCTACACTGTTTAAGGGGCTGATTGAGTTGGTTCACAAAATTCATGGTACTTTGTCACAGCTGCTGTTGAGCAGTACCCATAGGTTGATGGCAAATGGCAGTTAAGAGATCCTGAAAATCTGACACACAGCTGAAGCAATAAAAAAAATCACTTAATGAAATCTATGGCCAGACGTACGGACCTAAAGGTGTTAACCAGAGGCAACCCCTGTTCAGAAGAACTATAATTTCTCACATTTTCAGTAACTTTAGGAACAGATACATGACTAAAGAGGCTAATAAGAAATGTATGAAACTGCTTATTTCCAACTTGTCAGAAAATTAACTTTAAATATTACCTCCATGGGCCACTTTTCTGCAACCCCTACAAAGCACAGATTGTTGGATTGCTCAGTTTCATCAACAGCAAATTTGATTCAGTATACCCCTAAAATCAATGAAATTTTTCATCTTGTAAACTTCCAATGTTTCACAAAGGGTACACAGTAAGTTAAGCCAACACTTTGTACATCTGAATATCTTGCTCAATATTTCACGAAAATATGTGATTCTAACAAACACTGCACAGGAGCCTATTATAAATACATGCTGAAAACTGCTAGCGGTTGTAATAGTCCACTAAGGATGTTCATTAAACTACGTACTTGGTTCAAGGAACACATTCCAAGAAAGTGCAAATACTGTAAAACTATGCCTTCAACTCCACTCAATCAACCGTCAAAACACCTTCATGTACGCCAACTCACTTTCTGAATCTGAAAATACTTTGAAGTTAAAGTCACATTGATTCAGGTCATAGGGCTAGGCCTACATCAGTGTTCAAACAGTTCATACAATACATGTAATATTTACACTCCAAACTAGTTTGTCCTTAAGAAAATGCATACATTTCAACACAACGCCTTACTCGGTCTGTGATGTTGTGAACAGTGAAATGTCAGCCAAAGCCTAACAGTTACACTATGAGCTATGCACTTTCATTTTAGGCACCACTTTCACGAAGTTACTTAATCCTGACTTTACGTTAGCCTGATTTGAACAACGATCTGTGATGCTGTTGCTAATTGGCCTTCAAATAGGCCCCAATTTTTTTGAGTCAATCTTCACTAAAGGATAGGGCTAACGTTATATCACAGACCAACGCAGTAACTGGTGTTCCGTTAGCTGTGGGAAAATACGTGACCCTTTAGCCTATGCAACTACCACAACACCGTAACAACAACCCTAAATAGGCCTATAGTAAGTAGTATTGATGATACGCTGTTGTGACGAACGATCTCGGGTGAGTATTGGCTGTAAAATTCAATTTGGGCTCAAACGACGTTCTGACATTAGGAATCACGGAATTGGCACTGACTTATAATACATTTCGTACTTCAAAAACACCGCTTTTGATCGACACAAGACAATTACCTGAGAATTAGCCCCTTTCAGAGACGTGGGATCCCCCTCAATCACCAAGCTCGATTTCACGTCGTTCAGATCATCTGGGTTAGCGAATCCGTACGAGTCTTGAACTGAAGCTGGTCCATTTTCGATCACTCTTTCTTCCCCGTCACCTTCGGTTCGGAAAGTTTTGACTTCTTCTTCGGCAGCATCATCTAATCCGCCACGACTAGGTTCCTGTGGCATTCTTCAAAATGCATTAAAAACATCGAAAAAATTCAAAATTCTTACAATAAAGTTACGCCAGCCAAAGCCGTTCGTAAGGTGTAATGTACACATGCATCAATTGCATACTATGTAGTGAACGGCACTGTGTCTGGATAAGATCAAAGCGTTCACCGCACCTTTGATTGACAGGTCCGGCTGTCAGCGGGGGCACAAAGGACCAATCAATAATACCATGATAATATGATGTCACTCGTTCTATTGAATATGCATATCTTAATTCATGGCTCTTTTTAACCGCCAACTACAAGTTATCCTTGGACTTTTTCTTTATTGCCAACCGTATGTTCGTTTATGCGCAACCTCTATTGCAGGAAATATGTGACAGAAAACTGATGGAAATAAAGAACATAACAAGTTTTGCTGCGACGCCAGCAATTGGTTAAAGAAGAGATGGCCATTACCAAAAGAATATAGCAAATCTGAACACCGTGTATTAAATAGCATAATATGGGATAAGAGAAACTATTACAGAAAGTTTTCTAAAAATTTCGTTTTTAGGAACTTTTGAATAGCCTAGTGGAAGAAGAGTACTACCTTTGTTTTGTCAAAGATGACAAAACATAGAACTTCTTGTTTTTGTTTTTTTTTTGCTTAATTAATTTTGTAGCAACCTTCACTGAGGCTCAGATTAGACTAAAATTTACACCAGAAATCCAAAAGAAGTAAACATTCAGTAATTTCAGTTTTCTTCCAGATTGAAAACATCAAATATGATGGGAACTTGTAAGACTTTTACCTTCAGATATGGAGCTAAAATGTCTTATCGGTAAATAGTGTTGCATGGGCAGGTGGCAAGAACATGAGATCGCATCAACAAAAGTGCAAAAAGTAGATCTCTCCCCTAACAATTGAAGACGAGTCCGTATATGTTCAAATGTACGAATTTAAGTGAGTAAGTAGGTGCAATGTAGATTATGGGAGGTGTGGCACAAACTTGCACAAAGAAGACACAAATTTAATGGCGCGACTTCCTATGAGTTTTTTTTTTCACACATTCAGTGCTGTGTGCAAACGGCAGGGGAAATTCCCCCTCACTACGCGGCAAGTCGGGGAACAGATTGTTATCTTTTAAATACCATTGAACCTAATCAAAAACTAGTCACATACTGCGCCGTTTTGCGTATCAGTACAATTGATTTAATTCGATTTTTTTTTTTGAGAGAGAGAGAGAGAGGGCTTCTGAGAAGAGGGATACCCCTTCCTGTCTTTCCCCATAGCTGTCGCCATGCCAGTTGAAGAATTGCAGAAAATGGGTAATCTGCACCCCCCCCCCCCCGACCCATCGATGCATTTGCACCCCACTGCACCTATTTACGTATACCAGACTAAATATTTGGGAAAGTCAGGGGTGTGGATTAATAAATAATAAAAAAAATATATTGACATCTCGCGATGGATATAATGACATTATCAAACCTGGTCTTATGTTCTTCGGGACAATTTTCGCTCAGCAGGTAAGGCAACGTAAAGCGACCAAGAACATTAAGAATGATGTTTCGTTATTGGCCCCAGGCTGCGACGAGTAAGATACTGGTGTCCTACTTTTTGATCTCTCGCTCTCTTTTTTTCTCTCTCTCCATCTCTCTCTGGATGATTGAAATGATGAATACAGTAGATTGGTTTATGTTGAAAAACCGAAAAAAAAACACAACGTATTTGCTTTATTTGAGAGGTTTGTGCAGGTGTTGGCACCCGAGATGGAAAATATAGGTGATGGCGTTACGCCTTCTATGTTTAAATTTCGAACTCGTGAAAGACAAAAATAAATAAGTCCAACAAAAACGAAAACAGACGAATAAAAAAAAAAAAACTGAGTTGAAGTTCACTAATTTGAGGGTCTGCATTCACAATCGTTGTACACGTTTGGTAAACGAGACAGAAGACTAATGCATATTCATGCCATTCCGTTCGTATTTTCACAATGACCAACCGTGAGGTGCTAATGGTGGCGACACAAGTAAACAACAGCCTCAATGAGTTGGTCAAATAATCCGGTCACGAACTTCTCGTAGTATTATGTGTTTTATTGATTTCTTTGGACAATAAACATTTAGCGGGTTTGATCTTCCAACGCCTTTTGTGAGTCAGAATAGTGGACTAAATGGCACGTCAGCTCCTTACAAGTTATCGGAATAAGAGAACAACAGAGATAGTTAGCATATTATCGCTGCACTCAAATGTCTGACTATACCACTACATGGTTTCCAAATGCAGCTCGTATTGTCGAGTGGGGCTTACTTAAAAAGATATGTCGGACGGTTTGACCGATGGCGGAGAGCTCGGAGCTTAGACTGTACGGCTGGTTATTGTATACGGTCAGCGGGTGTCATTTACCAATTGTAAGGGAAGAGGCGGGGCGTCCCATTCAATACAGCTAAGCAGTTCTTTTTATAGAGAGTCACAATGTGAAGCATACTGTGTATAATCTAGCGCATCGCAAAATGTATTCATCCGACGTTTTTCTTAAATGCCTTTTTTTTTTTGCCGTCTCTTTTCTTTTCTTTTCCTTAAAGAAAAGGGCAAAACAAAGTCGGGGTTTCTCGGAACGATGACTGAGGGCCTAAGTTCGGATGAATACGTGATTAAACGATCATTACAATGAATAACGAAAACAAAGTCACAGATGTCTCTCTCATATTGAACTGTTCGGGGTAAAAAGTTTTGTTAAGTAACTGCATGTCAGTTAGAGCTGAGACTTTTATGAGAAAAGTATAGCAATGGGTCTGTTCACAGTTTCTGTCCCGGTCGCTTCCTAAAGACTTCCTGCCGACATGCAGTGAACATTTACCACTCTGTGGTGACAAAGCCAGTTTCAATAGTCTATAGCCACCGTCATTTGAGAAAATATTTAACAAAATTATTTAACAAGGCCACAGGCTTACAAAATGATCACGGCATAAAAAAAAAAAAGACAAACTCCATTGGACAGATTTTAATCGTGAACGATTAGTGGGTTGCATAATGCAAATGCATTAAACGTCTTTACCGACTGACACATAAAATTTGCTCTAAGTAAAGTCCTAACGAACTAACTAACTAATTAAGCTTCTGACTCTCCAAAGTAAGCAACTCGTCTCATTTAGTTTACCCAATTTCATGATCAAATTCATTTGCGTCACTGAATCTTTTCCAAGTTCCTGATCTAATTAGTGTAGTAACATTCAACCACATTTTTCATACGCCTTCAACCCTGTCAGTCACATTTACAGATTTCTTTACGCAGGACAAAGACGCCGATTAGGCCCTAAACAAAACACAAGACTGGCACAAAACATATCTACAAACCACACCCTAACTAACAACTATTAAACTATAAAATTATCAAAAAGAGTTTACTTCATGAACTAAATACCTGCTGGAACTTTCTCGTCGTCATGTAACGTCAAAAGACATATTTCACCAAGTTTATTTATGAGGAATCTCGGCGCGTATTGCATTAGCACCTAGTATAAACTTTGGCTCTTATTTTGCTTCTGTTTTATTTCAATTTAATTGATCTATTTAAGATTAAATACACGTAAACAGAGACATATTTCTTTTTTTTTTCGTTTTGAGAGTGACTCTGCACTAGTCAGGGAAAGGGCATATCTCTTTGCACTGTGTTTATTTAATTCCATATACCGTTAAATACGCAGAGGAACCAACAAAATAAAATAAGAAAAGGGGGTGGGGGAATAATAGCCACCTGAAAAGTAGTAAACACCGCCCTCTCTCAAGCTCATCTCGAATGGTGTGGTATCATGGGGTAATTTTCAAAAGTGCCATTACCATGCAGTTATCTCCATGGTTATCACTAAAATGGTTTCCGTTGTAATCCTGACTACAAAAGTAACGAAGTTTGCGTTTCAGTATTGACAAAAAAAAAGCACCCGACTAAAGTAGATTCTTATTCAAATAATTAGTTTCAAATGATGAACTTAAGCTCAAGAATTCCCAAATCTGGTTCGCACGATCGGGTCCATTCGTCACTCTGTGTGTGGGTACATTCAAAATGTGAAGATCCGTCGAGAGGCGACATCTGGAGATGTTATACCATGTCCTAAAGACTATCTGGAATGAGTATTGAGTACAATATCTTTGCTTATAATTTGACCGCTCTAAGGCAGCTGTGTGAGTTTGGTGGAAAGTCGGACCTTTTACACAGGTAGAAAAAAAAAGAAAAGAAAAACGCAACAAAAAGACGTAAAAGTGTCTCGGCGTTGATGAAAGGAGCCTTTCACATCCCATGTCAGTACACGTAGTAAAAAAAAACACACACACACACACACAGTAAGTAAGTAAGCCGAAACATTATGCATTGTTCCCATTACATGAGACAATGTTCAACTTTAAAAAAAATGAAAATCCTGACATAAATAGCGTAGAAATCGATTATTTCAACATTTACATACCCCAGAAAATGCAAGCAAAAACTGATCGAAAATACTTGGAAAACGAAGTATGTGTGAACGAACAGTATTACCGTCCGATGTCTTTATCCGCCTGTTGTTGCCTGAAAGCAAATAAATAGATGGGGTAGTTTCTCTTTGGGTTTCCGTCCTATATGTCCAGGTCAGACATTTCTGTGTTTATGTAACCATGACAGCGGTATGGCTTAAAAAATCAAAACTAATTGATTGGAAGTTCATGTATAAGTTGGTCTTGGTGATTGTAAAAAAAGTAAATGCGAAAGGATTGCGGTCATCAAGCATTCTCTCCAGCTTTAATTGCCCAAACTATTTAATAATCAGAGGAACATAAAGAATTTGATTGTTAAACATAATATCTCAATGCATGTCAATTAATACAAAAAACAAAAGACTGAGTACGTGGTTTGCGCGGGTGACCAGTTAACTTGATTCTTAGGGCCTTAATGCATATTAATAAGTAGGTGGGATACATTATAATTAAAAACATCGATAACCTCACATTTAATTTGCCAACGTGATTATTCAAACTGGACATGAAGAGGTGTCACTCTCTAAAAATATCATAACAATTTAAAAGCTTTAAGGGTAAGACCTGAAATGTCAGATTATGTATTTATTTACTTATTTATTCAAAATATTTTAACTTTATTTTGAGAGGGTTACTCCACCAGCCAAGGGTAATTTTCCCAAAGGCCCTCCAATTAAACAAAAACAGTAAAATGAGAGTAAGGCTATAGTAAAAGTGTAAACAAAATATCAAAATATTTTTAAACAGTAGGATAAGAAAACGTAAACAAAGTAAAATCATCTCTCTGTAAGAAAACGTAGGGTAAACTTTTCTTCTTCGTTTTCAAACTGTTGAGTAAAAAGTAACCCAGTTGATAAAAAAATACCCATCTTAAACGTTGCCCAACAACGGGTATTTTTTTAAACCAAACTGAGTGGTTTTTACGCAACCGTTTGTAATGAAGCAGACGTACCCAACTTTTTTAGAATGTAGTCCACAAACATTGCACGCAAAAAATAGGAACAGTAGCAAACAAAAATTTACACAAGGTAACAATGTAAACACATTGCATACAAAAACAAAAGAACAATAGGCCTACCATATGTAAACAAAGTAAATTAGTAAAAACATTGCACAAAAACATGAAGGACAGTCACTAGTTAGAAAATGTAAACAAAGTAGGCGGGCAGTAAATACGACTAAGTAACAAAGAAATATACATAAAATTCCTTAAACCTCTCTTTTGCTTCAGCGGTTTCTCTTCGATCGAAGAAAAAAGAAAAAAAAAAGAGAAAAAACCCAAGGTCATTGTACCTACCAACTTGGATGGACCATTCAAAACTAACTTAAAGCAGGAAACAAAAAAAAAAAAGGGGGGGGGGGGGAAGAGCTGAAGAAAGAATTGATGTGAAGAGGTGCCTACGGGGTAAAGACGATTTTAACTGGTAGTCAAATTAACTAACATCTTTTTTTTTTCAGGATTCTCAGATATGGCATGAAAATAGTCGGATATGTTTATTACCACGTGTTTTGTATTCCTCCGTTGTATTGACCCTGACTTTTCCATTACACAGACACAAACAGGATTCATTCTACGACTTTTAAGGCTGGACACTATACTTGCATGATCGTGTATCGTTTGCATGAACTGTGAGTGTCTTTATGTTCCAAGTTAAAAGACCAGTTGCCCGAAAAGGAAGAACGGTTTTTCGGAGGATTTGCAATAAAGTCTGGTACATCGTGCTCATAAAACGTACTCTATTATCTATGGCGGGAGATTAGTATTCATCCATAAACATACACATGTGCGAAACACAAGACCATAGATATTTACCCGCTAGAGATATACCGCTAATGTCAAAAGTGCTCTGTGAAGCTAGTTTTCCTATAAAGGAACCCTATATGTAGCTAATGAACACCTCCTCACTTCGCGGGACCTTTAAGTACAGGCTGAGACATCATAGGCCTTTATGTATGGTATCGTCTGACTCAGAAATGATGGTTAAAGGGGACATATGAACGAGCAAATCTCACTTGATGTAGCTCGGTGAGTAACCGTCATGTTATATACACTGCAAACTACTTGAACTTGACTTTACACAATGTAAACTTGAAATTGACTT
The DNA here is from genome assembly GCA_021234535.1 of Stichopus chloronotus. Lineage (NCBI taxonomy): Eukaryota > Metazoa > Echinodermata > Holothuroidea > Aspidochirotida > Stichopodidae > Stichopus > Stichopus chloronotus. Next base: position 6,997,721 of record CM037844.1, read on the forward strand.
TCAACAATACATGCGTAACAAATTTAGCGATAACGTTCCCCTCATTTGTTGTGTGTTCACTCTATCCAAGTCTACAACACACACGTTAGTTATCATGCTTTTCGAAGGAATAATTATTTTGCTAATATATAATCCCATAATTTGTCGGCAAAGGGGACCGGACACAGAGGATTATCCACGGGATCCATAGATGACCACCATCTCGTAGACAGTATAACTCCGGTGATTCAACATTGTGGAGTTGGATAGAGGGCAGTGACGACAATGGGATGAGGGAGGGGGGGGGGGGGTTGAATCCTTAGACCCAATGAAAAAGGTTGAAGCTAAAGACATGTTCATTCCTCCCCAACTTTTGCCAAGAGCTCTAAGAGTAAATGACAAAGGATCATAACTCACCATGGCTCATCTGATATGTGTTAGCACTTTTTATAGATCGATTTTTGTTCTCATTAATTGAGACATTGCAGACATGCAGTCCCTGATTCAAGACTGTGTACATGCAGGCTAGAACACAACCCGGAAATGCCGTTTCCGGTCACTTGGAGAGTTTGCAAAGCCACATAATTTTATTGCCTGCCAACTGACGGTGGCGTTCTTCTAATAGTTATACTATAGGGTTCTCAATGTAGGAGCCCTAAGTTCTCCCGGTTCTTGCAGCTCCCCTCCTTCTGATAGAGAGCAAAGCAGCAATGTAGGGTGGGGAATCTACCCAAGGGGCCCTAGTCACCGGGAAATACGGAATAACGTACATTACCGTGACAAAAACATGACCCCACCGCTACCCTCCCCGTTCTACAGAATTTTAGAATTTTTCACTTACAGGTGCTTTGCCAGTGCGGTTCCCATAGCAAGCGTCCCCCCCCCCCCCCCCATCAGTGTACGCACTTGGACTGATCTTTGAAGCTCATGTGAACTTATGGTAATTAGTTCGACGACATATTCCATGAATTAAAGACAGCAAATTGTCTGGTGAATCGTTTCAACATGAAGATCATCGGCACTGCATTGTTTTCACATATTGTTGGTACGTTACTTGCCTGTCAAGCCAACTTTAGTGATATATCCGTTATTGACAAATCCGTCGATTTGTGGTGAACAATACGGTAAACTAAAATGCGGAAGTGACGTAACGAATACCGAGACCCTCGCTTCATGAAAGTTGATGGAACGACCTGTTCCCTCCAAAAGAAGAATGCAATGTCTGGAAAATTTGAGGTGGCTAGTAGCAAATTGATTAACTAGCATTATAATGATATACCCATTATATATAATACCCAAGGATGTGTTTTCGCAAAAGCCTACGTTGCAAACAAAACGAGTCCACACGTACCACTATACACGGTGATTCACGGACTTCCATCAAACCTTTCCTGCAATGCATTATTCCACTCATCCGATCTAGTTCACAGAACATTTTTAAAAATAAACTCGTAGGCGTTGATGATTAACAGAGATTAAAGAACAATACAAGAGCGTCATTTACAAGGTAAAGAAGAGACATGTATTAACCGTTTTAGCGATAAAGCTTGAGTCAGAATGGTGTCAATCTAATGCCCTGATTAAGTTACTTCTTTATATGAGAGTTTCATTTCCCTAATATCTGCCCTAAATATTGTCCGGTTTATTTTTTTTCCTTTCCCAACTTTTGCCTAAAGGCGACGTTGGGCGACTTCAAAGGACTTATCACCGTTTAGGATTCGATTAAGCATCCGTTAAAACGATTATACTGAACAAATCATGTGGTTTTAGTTTTCAAGATCGGACATTTACGTGTAGTATGTCTGTTTCACAACCTGGTTTCTGTTTACCCATAAATATCATAACAACAATAACGGACACAGAATGCGGGTCCTGGGACTTTTAAATTTATGTATATATATATATATATATATATATATATATACACACACATATATATATATATTACAGGCTTTATATATATAAGTATAAAGATGTGTGTGATATGTGTGCAGGGTGCATGTGACGAGTGACGATGTCTGAGGACTGACGTGTGACGACGATTGCAAAGTATGACCCATACGAGGATGATGAGGACGATTATGCTAATGATGATGATAACAATGACGATTACCATGATCATGATGAAACAGTGATGGTGATGCTAATGGTGGCTATGATGATGGAGATGGATGCGATGACGATGATGATGACAATTATGCTAATGATGATGATAACAATGACGATTATCATGATCATGATGAAACAGTGATGGTGATGCTAATGGTGGCTATGACGATGGAGATGGATGCGATGACGATGATGATGATGACATTGACGATGACGTCGCCCAAGACGACAACCACCGAATAATGATGATGATGATTACCATGGTCCAGGTGGCAGTGACGATGAAGATGCCGACATTGGCAATAACGTTTACGATGACGACGAAAGATGACGTTGGTGGTGATGGCGACAACAACATGAAAGAAATACATTCTGTTTTTATCTCTTTTATTAGTTTCATTTTTTGTTTACTTCACTCTACTTTGCTTCTTCTTACTCTCTGCCATGTACAGGATACAGAGTACAAAAGTACAACGTTCGTTAACTTTACTTCTATCCGTCTACTAAAATAAAAAAGGTAAACATTCTGAACAGCTGTTGGCGTTCTACTAGAACTGTAGAATAAAAGAAAGTCCCTTAATATACTCAATCCATTTTCTGTTCTTTTTTACAACCGAGCAAGAAATAAAGATAGGAAAGAAAAAATGTATCTCTAACACTCAATTATTCAAGCTCAGGGAGTGAGTGGCCCAGACCCAATAATTTACAGATCAAGACGGCAATTAAACGCTCAGCCATTTTCAGCAGTTTTGAAAGTAAGGTATGGTGGCAATTGAACTACATAGCTTCGGGGCTGTAATGTCACAACGGAGAGCTAAAAAGTGCACGGTTGATAACATAACAATAGAACCATACTGAGGATAAAATGAATCTTAAAGGGCACATGCTATACTATGATTACGGTGAAAAGCAAATTTCATAATGGTCACAACAGTACAGTAAGTATCATCGAAAGAAACAAAATAGTAAAGAGATAGGAGACTAGTCGAGTGAAAGTCGTGGGTCATTGGCTTTAAAATCCGAAGGGTGTTTTTTTTTTTATCTCTCATTTCTCTCTGCCTGTCTCAATCCGAATATTACCCTTATTTGGATTATTATCTCTACTTTCAATTTGCAAATGCCAAAATTCTGCACACACGTCTCAAAAGACAAAGGAATGTTTTAGGATCATGCGCTGAGGGCAGTCAATGAGCCTTTCTTGAGTACAATCAGATTATTGAAAGCATTCATGACAAGTTTGCCATTGGAAAGGTAACCGCTCACCTGGTGATTTCTGTGAGGATACGATTCTTTTGATCTTCACACCAGGCACTATATAGGTTTATTTAGCTTCTGTGTGTCATCATTGTTCACATCAATCGAAAGGCATGCGACGATACACATATGGCTTATTCTCCATCTGCTATATATATATATTTATTTATTCACTTATATATATATATATATATATATATATATGTATTTATATATATATATATGTATTTATATATATATATATGTATTATATATATATATATTATATATATATATATATATATATATATATATATATATATATATATATATATATATATATATTCTGAGAAGGTAAGAATTGCCACACTGAAATTCGATTCTGATTCGAAGATGAATCTCCAAGAAAATGCAGAAATTTGTTTTCAACAGTCAGAATGAAATAAACGCCGATTGATGTATAGGTTATAATGAAACGGAATTATAGAAATATGATATGGTGAAAAGTTATGGACTCCACTCGGTTCGAACTCGGAGCCTCCAACTTCCCAGTAGAAGGTCTGTCAACTTGGCCCTTCCCCAGTAGAAGGTCTGTCATCTTGGCTATAGTAATTCCAAATAATATAATATACAAAATTTGTAAATTCGTTTACAGATGGAATGCATCATCTCTGGTCCCTAAGATTGCATCACAAAGGATATCTCACGAACCCTTACAGTGAACCGTGACTTAAAGGGAAAATGCAGTCACCCCCAAAACGGAATTAGCACGGTATACACCCCCTCCCCTTAATGCTAATTCATTAAAGGCTCTTACGTGATATTATTTTTGTTGTTGAATTGCGTCAGTGCTGAAGCATAACACCTTGCTAACGCAACACTGATATTCAACGACATCATGAAAAATACTTGAGGGGAATAAGAAGAGAATTGCGAGATTTTGTTGATTTTTTTTGTAAAATAAAGTAGGGACGACTGCTTGTTTCCTTTAAGGGCATGTATCTTACCTATTTGAATTGAGTTTAAAGTTACCATTCACAAAAACCTGAAATGACCGATTTCGTCAAAAAATCCTATATCCGCCAGGAAGACAAATTACAACTTCAGATTTAAGTGTTGTGTCTTGTAATTTCGAGCTTTTCCTTTTTCGGTCCTTATTTATTTTCACTATTATTGTCACTTTACATGAGTCCCTCTTTTGTGTGTGTGTGTTTTTACGTATCGGTAATTTTTAGCCAGGTTGCATTGAAAATGTTGCTTGCTTTAATTTTCATAAATTGTAATTATTGTTATTATTATTTTGTTGCATTTTTGTCATTTTATTATTTTAAGTGCAGCGTTTGAGAACATTTTAAGCATTTTGAAGGATTTATTGAATAAATTGATTATGATTAAGGTTATATGAAATCATATAAAGTACGTCTAACTGATTATTGATATCCAAATTGCGGTAGTTTTTAATGATATCATGAAAAGGATTTCTTGATATATTAATTCATTGACGATATCATGACACAAATTGGAAAAAATAAAATAATTTGCAATTATTGAGCTAATGTTACCAAAAAAAGAAGAGAGATTATGATTAAGGTTTTATTTATGCTGTTCATTTACACTGAATCCGATGTCAGGTGTTCCCATGCATACTATGGGGAAAACTTCTTCGTGGACTGCATGCTGCCCGTTGTAAGCAATGACTCATTAGTGGATGCAGCCTTCGTTTATTTTTGCATGCCCTGTTACCAGAAATGAGTGTTCTCATTTATTGCCACGAAGCATTTTCGTACATAGTAAAAAATGGTCATGTTTCGTTTTTGAATTATTGCAGCACACTATAATAAATTATCGCGGCACGATCCGAAAGAAGTGTTTGATTTCCTGTTGTTTTGGGTGAGTGGGCTAGAGGGAGATAAACAATTATATCATAGATCTGTAAATGAATCAAAAATGAAAGTTTCTTTCAATTCATGCCAAAGTTTGGTTAAACACCGTTGCTGCTTTTGCCACAGAGATTCGCTTTTCTTTGTACTTTACCACAAGACCGAATTTGTTGTACAACTATATTCTATGTGGTAATTTTCTGACGTCACATAACATAATGATCAGACGTGAAACACTGAATTGTTGCCTTTACGATAAGCAGTGTAGCGTAAAAGATTGTCTTAATTAAGGAGGGTGATGGGGGGGGGGGGGGGAGGGAGAACAGGCTAAGGGGGAGGGTTAAATTGGGGCAATCAGTGAACGCACTATTTGAGCGGAGAGCAACCATCACTTGACATGTGCACAAAAAAATACATACATAAAAGTGACTCTCAGATTGAAAACGAAGTAGTACTTCCCAGTCTTTCTAACCTCGTCAGCTTCAGCTGATACTTGGAGTTGTTTCCTTCGAATTTCATTAGGAGGGAGGGGGGGGGGGGTGGCAAGAACTTTACCAGGTGTTCTCGTGCCCTGTCCCCAAGTGGTAACATCACTGATGGCGAGATGTATTACTTTTCTGTGTCCGTGATGATAATGTAAACATGAATTATGGATAACATTAATTGTTAGTAATGAATAATAAAAATACCCCCAAAATTGACGCCCTTCCTCAATTCCTCTTTGCTTTGTTGGTCAATGTATAAAGTAAGTCCTGTGAAGAAAACTTGATCATTTTGTAATGATGTTTAAAAGAAGGTCAGGTCAGGCAAGGCGCTTTAACAGTTTTAGTGAGTATCGGGCCCAAAATAAGAGTGTTAGACTCTGATTTTAACCCGGTGGTAGTTGCTCAGAAAGAAAGATGAACTTTCCTTTTAGTACATGAGGTAATTGTCCTCTAAAGCATGACGCACTAGTTTGCATTGATAATTTTGTTATCAGCGATCGCTTCCTGTAGCCTATTACCACAACATACTATCGGGCTGAACTTCATTTGTCGTAGCATGAAAGAAAATGTATGTAAAGTGACGTTGAATTTCCTACAAAAGGGTCTATTCTTAGATGAGAAAAAATGAAATATCCTCAGTAAAGGGTTGGAAACCCAGACAGGACTTCAACTAGATATTCTAAAAGTAGCCTTGTCGATGAAAATATGACTTCAAATCGCAGGATGGAACCGCATGAACTGTATGCACGCTGTAAACAGATTAAACTGTCTGTTTTCGTAATTAACGGATTTTTTCATTAAACAGGGCGGAAGATTGTTGAAGAGCTTTATTAGATCGGCGCCATTTAACACACATGACCGAGGTACTATGAGAAATGAGCCGTGCTATCACCATGTGTGTCGTATCCTAACATGATGATATACGTGGGCCTATCCGCCATTGGACGTATGGGTCGGTGTCCTTGAATGTAGTTCACAAAGCTAACGTGAGAGACCCTATGAAATATCATCATCATCTTCCTCAGTTCAGTGTACTTTCACCATAAAGTGTAGTAATCACCGGAGTCAACATGGAGGGAGTTACGGACCGCGGAGTATCCTGTAGGCTCATAATACGGAACATTATGTTGCATCAATGTGATTGAACGACGTTTTGTAAATATAGTCGGTGGATGAACAAGAGACACGCCACTGCCAAAAGTGGTCACAGCGAAGCAGTCATTGGCACCAGTTCCGGACACGAGGCCAAACAATTTAGGGAGGGAACATCTTGACGGATGCGAATGGGTTAAGTAATTTTGAACAGAGTAAGATACGGGATCTATGTTTTATCGTTACAGTTTTCATCACGTTAAGGTTAAAAAGTGCATACATTAGTGTGCAGTGAGTGTCCTGAAGGTCATTTATCTAGTTTCCTCTATACATGGCAAATAGTGTAAAAATGGTGACTAGTTTAGCCAATGTAACTTCGAACATATTTGAAACTGAGCGATTCTGTTATATTTAGAGAGCGTCGGTATTGGCACTAAAAACATTACTACAATCATCATACGCATACACACTTATACACCCACACGTAACGACTGACATTCCCCGTATCTTCAAGTGAAGAAATTGTTATACTTTACACCAACAAACACAATCAGAGGGGTATGCAAGGGGGGGGGGGGAGATTTGGGTCTTCCCCCCCCCCCACATTGCCCAGTCTAAAAAAAATTGAATAAAAAATTTAGACAGAGGAAGTCTGTTCTTCATGAGGGCTTGGATCAGTCCGTCAACAAATCTAACTTGGTATCAGTGGTGTCGTTACAGGGGCTGGGATGTGCTATTTCTGGCGATTTGAGTTATTTGATACGACAAAGATTTTCTAGTACGCGTAGCCCCAACTGATGGTGGCGCTCCCCTTAGATAGTCCCCCTGATAAATCTCACTCCACTTCCTCACGTACACTTGGCAGCCCTTGATTGTGCCCCCGCCCCCGCCCCCCTTCCAGAAAATCCTGTGTACACAACTGCAGACAATCCCTTTAGACTATATGCACTAGTCACAAAGCCTCGTGCCTTACTATGGTATTAACACAAAGCAATTGCGCATAATGTAACGCCTGAAAATGACCATATCGCTCACGAGCTATATATTCAAATATACGAACCTGGAACCAGGAGTGACCCATAGTACCAACTAGATGAAGAAAAGCTTAAACATTTCTTTCTTTTTTTGAAATTCTTGTACGATATTGCATTTAAAGAAATGTTGATAGTGCTAGGTTTCGACAGTGTTCTGCTCAAAGGAGGAAAAAATACGAAGAATTCGAATGTCGGTGGCGGAGCCGTTATAAGCGTTTTCAATTACATTAATACTCACATCCTCGAACGTCTTACCAAGAAAAATACAACTTAGGAAAAGAATTCCAAGGAGGAGAGAAATGATTGGATTTAAAAGTAATATTTTAATTTATATATATATATTTATTTATTTATATGGTTTGTTCTCTTTATATTCTTTATATGGTTTATGTAGTTTGCTTTTCGCCTTGACGATGTAAGGTGTATTCCTACGAAATATTGGCGTAACGTATTTAATTCTTCATGAATATCGAACTTATTGCTATTTCCAGTTTCATTACTGGTACATGGACCTCTCCAATCTTTCTATACCTGTATACGTAACCCCTTCCTTTTCTAGTCACATTGATTTTAACGAACACTAAACCGTTTTAATATGTATAAAACTTCCGTACATGTTGCGCAGAATTCGTGATTCACGTAGGACTAGACGCTAAAATCCTTTTACACCTGATTTACTACCTTGATTGTTTCCCTACACATTCGCTAGATGTTTTACCTGCTTCTATAAGTAATGTCAGGTGAGTTTGGCATCCATCTTTCTTGCTTCATATTCCAGCACGCGATTGATTTTTTCTCCCTTCACCTATACAACCAACCTGGATATCCCCTGATAACTTTATCATATATCAGATCCCATCCGTTCGAACGAATTATTCGTCATTGCTAAAAACTTTAAAGATGTAATTTATTTGTCTCTCCCAATAAACGACATTCACTTTAGACACAAAATAATAATTCATTTTCAAACATCTATAATTTTGCTTTTTAAAAAACTGAATATGCAAAAGTACCTCCAATCAGGTACGTTATCTTTCACCCCGTGGGGTCATGACCAGCTCCGTCATCCAATCACGTTCAGGCTTACCGCGAAACTGGTTGCCGTATATGGTAACACAAAGGGTCGCCGCGCGAGTCCGAGGTATAATTAGATCGAAGATCAAAGACGCCGACGAGAAAAGTCTCGGCGATGGCGTAAATACCACGGTAGCCCTGGAGGAAAATGATTTTGTTGGCAGACTAAGTTTGTGACCCAGAAAAACCCCGAGTCTTGCCTTTGCAGATGTTTATAACGTATAGAGGAGAGACTCCGCAGCGGACATTGGCACCATGTAAAGTTGGGCAATCTTTCTGCTTTCTCATCATCACATTGTGTAGTAAATATCAGCCACTTTTATTATCGCCACGTGAATACATGAAAGCCAGGTATAGACTCGGAGGGAAGAATAAGAAGTAAAAAAAAAAAAAAAAAACTATGTGTAAGTCAAATGTGTAGATAATGAAAGAAAATAAAATCGTAATTAAAATTTACCAGCAGGAAAAATTACTTTATCAACAGTAGCTGGCAGAGTGTTACCACGGACAAGTTACTCATATGCAATATTATCTAGATCGGGGAATATTGTATACTGCATGATTCGGTGAAATTTCATTCACACTAGTTGAACCGGGCAATAACCAGAGTTGAGTTTGATTTGCAATATAGCATGACCGTATAAAAAGGGTATGAAAATTTAGCGGTTTTTATGCCTGTTTCAGTAAGTTGGGTCGCTGACTGGAAATGATAGGCCACTTTGACATCTAGTCAGTCTTGTAACGTCCCACTGATCTGCAATAACAGAGTGTGACTGGAACATCCCTAACAGGTTCGTATATGAAGGATTCTATGGGGAGGGGGTCGTTTTGGTTGGGAATATACACCACACTATTACGGTTTCTATGAAGGAACTTACTACACCATGAGGGTTCCTATACAGACACCATCATTGACACGCAGATCGTACAGAAAATTTTGTTGATGAAACGACTGCTTAGAACGTCGGGAAATGCATTTCTCATGGATTGAGACAGCGTTGAAAACATGCTGATGTGAGTTTTTGTGTGTCAAAAATACAGGCATTCGGTAGTATGAGTCTATCAGTATATTTTACTTTCGGTATCTGTTTTGTCAATTTTAAAGTTGGTTGCAAGTGTCACTGATTACAGTACATAACAAAGCGGAGCTTTTTCTTAGTTTACCGATCTCTGTTGAAACATTACTGATAGCAGTAATGTTTCAGCGTTAGAAATGTCAACGGACATCGTGTTCAAGTTGAGAAAATGGCTGGCATGGAGTGGTTTTTTTATATGGGGCATAGCATGAGATGTAGAGTAACCGTCGGCCTGGAGGATGGGTTCATCACTTTTGAGAATTTCCTTTAACTACAGGGTGAACCCTAGATGCAACCCCGTGGAATCGTTTGCATCTTTTGAAGTCATAAATTTTCTGGATTGAGATATCAGAAATTTCAACTAACTAGTTATAAGCAGATTTTTCAGCTACCGTCACGGTAGCTCTGACATTTTTTTTCTTTTTTTCTTTTTGAGGAACAAGGGTGGGGTTAGACACCCCCATGTTCCAGGGGTCCCTTACATGAATGACCTGGTCTAAATATGCAAGTATATATAAATATACTTCTTTTAATTGTTCAAGCATCTTGCAGAAGCTATCGTTCGCAGGGTGGCTGCTCTCGGAATACAAGGGGTGTCGGAACATATGGCAGTCAACCAAGATTCGACTTGACTTTCAAGTTTTGCTGGACCTAGGTGCATCGGTGTTCTTCCTTTTTGTATGTGGCGTTATATTGGCGTTAGTGTCGAAGTTTATTTCCATTAGTGACTCCCAGGTTTGTTGTAAAAGTCACCTAGTCCAGCTATTGTCGGGCTTTCATTTAATCAATCTGTGGTTGAGCTGTCATGTATAAACATTAACACTTCCAGATTGGTAGCAATCATAACATGATTCCGTCTGTTATTTTTTTTTTTTTGTTCTCTGTATTTGAGGTCTCGTGCTAGAGAACTTTACACTTCGGAGTATTGATAAGCAATGAGCGAATGTTTATCAAAACTAGGATTGCACTGTCGAACCAATGGGCAAGCACGCATAACAAGCGATTTCATTATTTACCTCCTATTTACACATTCCACTTCGCTGGAGAATAGAATTTCCCTTAAGTAAAATTCTGTCTCCCTCAAATGAAGTGCAATTCCATTTAAGTGAATTTGTCCACTTATTTCACTTAAGTGGAATACATTCCCATTCTGCCTTGGAATAAAAATGGGATTGTCCGGTTTGTACGGCTCAAAACTTCACTTGCATGTTCTTAAATCCCATGTGGGTCCTTCTGTTCAACACAATGATGTATACACACCAGGTCACACAAATCAAACCCTTTCTTTATATACAGTAGCCTACGAGCCTCATAACATGCCATCTACAAAGATGGGGGGGGGGGGGGAAGGGAGGCATAAAACATACTCATGAATATTAGCTAGGGGACGTCAAGGTAAGAACAATTCAAAAAATAAAATTCTATACTGGTGCACTTTATGACAGATTTTGTCCTTGGTAAATTACTACACGAATCTGTTAAGGACATATGCCTAAACCTGATTTGCAGGAAGAGCAAAAAATTATGTAAAATGAATGTCTCAGCTATACCTATCGTCTTTTAATCCCCTCCCCATATCACTATAGCCCCCACCACAGTCTGGCCCCTCACAGACAAAGGACTTTGATCAGCCATCGGTGGACACTACCTACCTTAGAATTCAGTGATCACGGAGGAATTCTCTGCCAGTCTGAGGTTATACTTTCAGTTTATTTTCATTCTCCCACCAAGAAACAAACAAACAAAACGAAACAAACAGAGAAAGTAGTGTTCAGCAAGTACAGAGTCTCAAGTTCTAACGAGGTTTGATTTAGCTCCTTCAGTAGGGAATCTTATTCCATGATATCGTCACAATAATACAAGCCACTGCTTCTGGCTTGCTTTCTTTTATCGTTGTGTCTAGTCACTGCTCAGCGCTGACTGCAGGCATCCGCCATCCTGTTAACAGACGGGGGAATCGAACAGGAGGGGTATATCCCATCATTTAAACAAGAAGTGTAACCCATGTAATAATTCTTTTCAAAATTTCGGTTACACGACTGGGAAAGGATCAAAATTAAAAACATTTTGTTAAGTTCATTTCAATTGGAATATGATGACAATAAGAGGACAACATGCAAAACGTTGAATGGATGAGCTTTAGATGTGAAATATATGGGTTGTACTGGCAATCGCCTGGTCAGTTTTCTTTGTTCTTCGTCGGTGTTCCACGGTATGGGGGGGGGGGATAGGGCTGAAGATCACGTGTCATAAAATCTGAAACAGAACTATGCATTTATTTTCCCAGATATCTGAATATGAAAGTTATCTCGACATGTTTTGTTGGCCCTACAAATTTCAGGATCTCCAAGAAAGTCTAGCCGGCAATCACTGTTACTCGAAATCAAACAGACCAATGGGAATGGATATGAATATTCATGTATGCAAAAAAAAAATTGGCTTATGCAGCGTTGTTTGTACTGGCTATAACATATTTGACTGTCAGTGACAAATTTTCAACTCATATTCCCGCTTTTAAGGGAAATATAGTGTGTTTAAAATGCTCTAACATGGTATGCAAGGAAAAGAGCTTTATAGCCATAATCAAACCATTCTGTCTCAACCAACAACAAACTACCAGCAACAGCTTCATTTCCTGAAAAATAAGACAAGGTGACAGACGTTGCATCATTTGAATGTTTAAATAGGGATATCGAGTTACCTTGTAAAGTTCACTAAATTTTCTTAAACCTGTCAAGTTTCTTCGACATACTCATGACAAATGGTCAAACTAAGAAAAATCGCTATATGTCACAGTCAAAGGCACGTCAATGAGTGAGTGATTGACGATTCAATTTGTTTTTTTTTTTCAATTCGTGACCAGACACTTTTCAGATCAGAACTGATGCATATGAACACCTTTCTGGTACAGCTTTCTGGTCAAAAATTTTGGCAGTTTTCATGACTACTGGACGTGAAACTTGACCAACTATGCTAATTACAATCATTGCCTTGTGTTTATACCCTTCCTTATCGTTATTAACTCAATGAGCCCCGTTAGAAATGTGCATGAACAGATTATTCTGCAGCCACATACAACGGAATTTATGTACGTGAAAAACTTCTTGAAAAGGCGGTTACAGTATTTACCCATTTTGAATAGAAAAAAAAAACATAAATGCCCAGAAATGTTGGTTTTAAAAAAATATGAAACTTCTCTGTGAAACAATACTTCCCTTTAATGTCTATTGTGTCAAATTAAATCAAGTTTGAAATAATTGGGATGTAGTCTGCCTGTAAAACAATTTAAGATCTCATGTCACCCCCCTCTCTATTTCACTGAAAGTTGGAGATGGCAACTAACATTCATTCTTTAAGTACCGTATCTTGGCTCTCTCCCACCTCATTTTCCCTGCCTCACTCCTGAGCCCCCCCCCCCCCCGACCGGCCTACCGAGGAAGTCTGTGTGTCTGATTAATAGGGCAGCATGCCCTAAATGGTGAGACAGTTACTTTATCCACCTATTTGATCTGTACATTCCCACACCATACATTGAGACCTGACTTTTTGAAAAGTTCCTACAAAATATTAGTGTCAACAATGACCCCACCTTCACTTGTTTTGTCAAGGTCTTCTAACGCATTCCTGAATAAAACGCGATTGGCCAGTTTTGTTACGCAGAAAATGCCGCACAGTCAGGTTATGTCCCGTTCAGTGATATGTGGGCTGAGATTTTGACTTTTGACGTCATTTCCATTATTTCACGACCCAACAGTCATGTTCACTTGCTGCTTGATAAATTTATTAGATTTCTGACATATAAAATGCTTCTCTTTGAAAAGAACTCATCGGTATGTTCACACTACAGTGACTTACAGTGACCCGAATCCGATCCGAAATCGCTGCTAGTGTGACCGTCACTTTAAACATGTATTTGCTATGAAAATGATAGTGATATTGACAACAATAATGATGATGATGATGATAATGATGATAGTGATAATGATGATGATGATGATTCTTACGATGTCGATCATGATGATGATAATGATGATTTAAATTGATTAAACAATAGTGATGGTTGTAAGTAACGATCACGACGGTGATGATAATAAGTAGGCTAAATAGGCTGACCTTAAATGTTGACCTTCTTCACCAAACATTAAGACGTTCGCTACATAAAGCACATACCATTTCAGTGCAACACGAATGTGTTTGTCACAGTTACCAGAGTTCCTATGGTATGGTAAACGTTAACATGTTGTATATTTTTTTAAGGCGCCATTGCTTCACACTCAAGCCACTGTATTCCCTTAAACGTTTGAAATAGACTTAAGATCTTCCTATCACCGTTCACGTACTGAGGGGACGCACCTCAGACAGCTATAGTGTGAACGTAGCCGAAATATAAACCTGCACGTTCCAACGCTAGTCACCTCTTATTGTCTCCAATGGCGTTCGATGTTTCGATTGCAAATACGGTCAACCATCGTTAAAATGTAACTAAAACCCTTAGATTTTTTACATGTGAACACCTCGACGGAATATACAGATAGAGTTTAACGCATTTGCATGATCTTTGGGGAATACTTCGGTGGCATTATTATCAAAACGAAATGGAACCGATCAGCTTGGTCTATCTTGAAATGTTTCGTTCCAGTTCGGCACAGAGCAGATGATATATTTGACTGCTACACACGCTAGCATCGACAGCTCACATCGCCCATTTTATATACACACGCAGACCTGGGTATGATAAGTATGCCCTTCAGTATTCCGTGTGCATATATCATACTGTGTTACTCACTTTACGAATCACAAATATGACATTTATCCTTTTAATAACTTTGTCCCTCCCTCCTTGCAATTTTGTTTACTATCTCCGATCTTACTCACTGTCGTAAAACTGCAGTTTTATGAGAGGTCAAAGCACTATCGCCTGCCATCAAATTAGGTTCGCGTCATGAGACCGAGTCAATCCACTGAGGGCAGTATACAAAAATGCAGTCTCCGTGTGCATTTCGTCGCACCCTAGATAGAGTGATGTGGAGGGCAATTCACATGCGAAGTCGGAGCACTTCAGTTACACCATACATATACCATAACATACAACATGACATGTGTTCTTATGAACCAGTAGCAACAATACCCAAGGCAGTTTAAATGTTTTGTAAAACATTGAAATGTTTTACAAAACATCACAAGCATGGATGCATGATGCTTAACTTTAAAAACTTCAAATTTCGAATGATTTTTTTTTAAAAATATAATAATGTCAGCATTGCATATGCCTCCATGACCTAACCATGCAGGCATAAGGTCGTGACTTTCTTTCGTTGCTTTATCAACTTGAATTAAAGACCTGGACTCAATATACGACTATTCACGCCAATTCGCTCTTCGAAGGGAAAGAAAAGAGATGCCGATTATTGCCAATGCAAATAGCACTCTCACAAGGGAGACGGAAGTGATGGGGAGGGGGCCATGAAGGAAACACGTGGGGAACGTCATCACATTATAGGTGAAACATTCTAGCAACCTTAGTATTTTGATTGAGTTTTGCTGTATGTGCATTTTTGTTTATTTATTTACCTTCTAAAATAAGTTACAGATGCGTATTGTATCATCTGTCGCGAGGACAAATAGAGATTTGGTCCCTCTACTTCTTTAAACTCACAAATTGCCTTTAAAATAAACGGGAAGAAAAAAACAACGAAAGAGACAAAGAAGACATCCATCCTAAAATTTCATTCCCTTCCCACTTTACACGAGCAGGGGAAGGGGGTGTATCCTTTCATTTTCTTTAAGCAGATCGACATACGGTAGCAGAAATATCCTCACCAGGCTTGTCGTCAGAAAACCATAAAACACATAAAAGTTCCCTAAAACTGAACTTAAGAAATCAACACGAAATTCGGAAATTACAAAGTTTGGAAGAAAGATGACAGGGATGATAGGTTCACGTTTTACCCAGGTACTTTGGGGTCACAAACGCCCAACGCAATGAACTTGCCTGGAAGATATGCCATTAAGATGCTATTTTTGCTTCATTCGCGTTTATTGTCGGGATAATTAACATAACAACAAGTATAAGGGCAAAGGAGGGCAAAAGCTCCATAAGACGCCCTGTAATCCAGACCCCCCCCAAAAAAAACCCTAACCAAACTAATATCCAATATATCCCAGCATAATAAGATTCTGCCACAGTCACAATAAAACTTATCAATGTCACCTTTGAAGCTATTTACTGAAGTTGAATTTACAACCCAATCAGGCAGACTATTCTACTCATTGACAACTCTATGTGAGAAGCTAAACTTTCTCACATCACGCCTAGAGAAGCATTTCACCAGCTTCTTACAATGACCACGAACACGGGAATTAGGAGGAACCTCTAAGTAATCACAATTAGACAGAGAATTCCTACCAGATAGGAATTTGAAAATCTGCAACATATCCTCCTGATCCTTCTTAACTCAAGAGTAGTAAGTCAAATAAGAAGTCTCTGTATTACTCTACAAAGTCTCGTTAGATTCTCAGGTAAACAAAAATCATGGAAAAAGTTAGACTTGTATCCTTAAATCACAGATGAATACGTTGTTATATTAGTAGTAATTGTTTACGGCATTAATAGAGATTTTGCACGTGACGTCATAATGTTCAACTGTCGTTACGCCGCCATACTGGATGGGATCGTTTTTTCGTGTAACTAGTACCAGGCCGTTCTGTTGGTTACTATGACAATTTAAGGGTCATAGAAGGAAAATGGATCTTAGCTGCGTAGCTGCAGATTGTACGAATCGGAGAGGCAAGAAACTCGGGCTGACGTTCCACCTATTTCCTGCAAATAAAGAAAGAAGAAGACTCGTTGATAATAAGCAGCAGTACATCACTGTACGGCGCGGTGTCCACCTACTATGTAAGCAAGTTGTCTTGTTTTCCATCCAAAAGGCGTTTCCATGGGGAATGTGACGTCACTACGAAACCTCTATAGCACAAAGCAAACTTTTTCTCTCTCATAGCAATTTGCATCACCAATACGTTGATAATTTTAAGAGGGTTACTGTCAAGCAGTTTTACTTCTTCCAAATATTTATCAATTATTGGTATTTCTACCATGTTTTTCCTCAACCTATCATGCAACTTCAAACTTGAATTATGTTCTAGTCTTTGCTTTTGGTTCACTCTCATCTCCCCCTTGATCAATCCACTCCAATCTTGTTTTTCATGTGTTTTCTCATTAAACCTCCACAACGTAACCCCCCCCCCCCCCCCATACTTGCCAACATCTTGTGAAAATATTCTTTGAGAAAGAGCCACTCCTTAAAAAACACATAAAATATGAAAATAAAAATGAAGAGGGATAGAAAGAAAAAGGGAACGGTAAAGGAAAATATTTCTGTGTATGTGTTTACGATTCATTCGTGTCTTCCCATAAACGTCACATTGACAGCAACAAAATGGCTGTATGGAGGGTTTTCAAATCTTGCAAAGTTTGAAACATTTCCTTTTAACAGTACTGAAACGAGAAGACAGATTATTATTGATTATTTGTACAACTCTAAATACTGATTTATCATTTTGAAGGAAAATACATCACGTAACAATCCCCCATATCGTTCATCACACGGACCATTAAGTAAGCTCAGCATATATAGGATTGGTTGACTGAAAATCGCAACGGTACCGTATGTGAATGTTAATTTTTTATTTTCGCGAACTTAAATGCTACAAAAATAAAAAAAGGGGGCACTGGGAAAGATACATGCATGATTTACTGGGAGATGGTAGGGATGGGGTTGTCCTAGTTATCGGGTCGATACATCGGTAACAGGGAATCATGTAATGAGGTATGTGGCTCACACCTGTAATCGTACCAAGTTGATGTTAACTTTCAGTTCACGCTCTAGATGATTTGCAATCAGCTACCCAGTTCTCCTGGCCGGATCAGTTCTTACCGTTAATGGTAGATTACCCCAAACAGTGTTGAGTTATAACACGATAACACAGGTTTGACGACTCGGCAGATAATACTGTGGCAAGGATGGTTGTTATAATTTGAACAACCCAATCTTCCATGTGCACTCTTGGCGCAGTGGGTTAGGGGACACTCTTAATGATTACTTAAGTAAGTGTTATAATCATGAGTCAAGTTCGAATCCAAGGTGTACTTACGCTCTTTCTCCAATATTCTCTCTCCTCTACAGCTTCAGGGAAAAGAAAATATAGTGTATGAAGGTCAAGAAAAACAAAGCCTTCGGGCGGGGGGGGGGGGGACAAAAAAGATAGGGAAACAAGCAAGACATAAACTCTAAATTATGGCGCTATGCATCTTTTAGTACCCCCTAAACAAAAAAGAAAACATGCCCCATATACCTGGGCTCACAAATCAGAGCGCCTTCCTTTTCTTTTCTTGTCTGATACAGCACCTGGCTGCGTTACATGTTACTAACACAGAGCAGTTTTTATACTGTGTAATGGTCCTCATTTATTCGGGGTTTATAGAGTACCTGCTAGCAGAATTGTCTGAATCAGCAAAGACATACGTACGTGGGAGAAGAAATCAGCTATAGACAGACGTACGGGGAGAGGAAACTGTTACAGACGGTTAACATGGCAATGAATCTAAATATTTATCACCCCCAAAACGCTTGTCTCGCCTTGCCTCGTGAAAGAGAGTGAACTGCAAGAGAAGTCACGACAAAGTAGTACCGTTCATTTATTTGGAGGGAGGGGGAATCTTGGAATCTAAACAACAACAATCGTCAGGAATAGTAATGAGAACAAGACGGTGACCACTGAAAAGAATGACCACTTCAAAGACTCTCCCTCTCTTGGGTAAATTTTCAATCTCTAAATTTGGTCAGAGATTTAAAAGGTCTAAGAAGTCAAATATGGTGAGACGATGGCGACACTCACGTGTTTGTGTCCCAACGAAACATAATCGTGGTACAATCTTCGAGTGCAATCCTCGTGACTGCGCAGTGCGCACATAACTAGATCGAATTAAAACTCCCCCAGATACTAAAAATAAGTGAGAATACTTTGTCATCTTCGGTGCATGGCGTTCACGAGCAACGATATGTGAACCGTGGCCTTATCAAATCTTCGTCAATTCCATTGGCCCACGGTGAACCTAAATGTTATTTCGTCCCGTGAAGTTTGGCGTTTAAATGGACGCAAACAAGTTAAACTAATACAATGTCACGCCCTGAAAGATTCACGTGTCGTTTTTTGTTGGTGAGAAACTTTAAGTCAAGGAACAGGTAATACAATTATAATCGACTTCGCCGTTCGATTCTTGCCAAAAACTAACATCTCTCTTGCATGGCCTAATTTCAAAACACGCTCGACCTAATTGCAGGTAAACCAGGACAGGCGTTAAAATCTGGCGAAATTAAACTAGGAGCGCCGTGTATCCGCGTGTTGTGCAGCGAGCGTAAAGCGTACGATTATAATGCTAGGTGAAGTGGAGACCTATCTTAGTATACCAAAGTCACTCACAGTGTTAAAAGTCCAAGGAATGATGTACTCGACGATGGGAATGTGTGTAAGGGATGGGGTGTGGAGAAAGGGGGGGGGGGGGTGAGTTCGGAAGGGGAAATGCACGTTCTGTGTAGGTTTGCGTCATGCAAAGCTTCTCTATCCAACAAGAAAAATTTAAAGGCCGATAAATCGTAACAAAACGATTAATTCAAGACTTTGCCAAAGTACAGAGTCATTTCCATCACCGGATATGGAGAAAAAATGTGAAAGAGAGGGGTATCACACGACAGTGTACGCACTCGTGTCGACCGGGACCATTATCAAGCCAAGGAAAGTGGGACTGATTGGTTAACAGCCCTGCCTCGTTATCCCCAGAAGACTTGTTGAAAAGAGTTTGGCAAATCTTGCCAGTGCCCATCCATATGGCATAAGGTTCTCGATGGAACCAAAAGCTAGGTTTTTCTGGCCCTGAATTTGATACGCTAAATGAAAATTGAACTTTGAAGAAGGAAAGCAGATCCGATCCGGTGCGTTGTAAAATCTTATCTACATTATTTGGCGCCAATCACTTTGGGTTACCATGGTGATAGCCTGACTGTCAGGTAACGTAATAGGACCAAGACCGGAAAAGCGTGAGAGAGAATTAGCGAATCTAGAGATCCAGAGAGGGTATTATATATCCCAGTCAGAAAAATCTGGCGAGTTCCCGCCGATGACCATGTGGACGACGGAGGGCCACCGGAGGTCTGCTGGCCGAACACCGTGACCGTCGTACATAATGTGTCACAAGGTTTTAACCAATCAGCGTCGCCAACGGCTCATTTCAGTTGAGCCATCGGACATTTCTCGGACAGAGGGAATGGCCGTCAGAGGCAGTCTGTCGTCGCGCCGACCAAATGTTGCTATCAGGGGTACTGACGCAAGGATAGTAGCCATGCCTCATTCTGAATCCCCCCCCCCCCCTTTTTATCAGTAGGCCCACTGATGTGTCTATCATCATCAAAGACACATGTGTAGAAACGTTAGGAGTTAGTTAAGTTTTAATGTTTAGTTCCAAGGGCAGCTATTGCAGGGCTCCATGGTTATGTCACAAAGCCTCGTGGTAATGTAAGTACTAACTTGAATGGTGTGCACTTGTAGGACCATTCGCCGGGGGAATTAATTCCATGCGAACATATCATTTCCAAAATTGTGACTAGTCGATCAGTATATGTTTCTTACACCTCATTAGGGTTATGCATTTAGCAGTTTGGTTGTCCTCGTTTAATCACTGTGAAGGAAAGAAGGTATCTGTTCGCCCCAAAATATTCACCTCGCATGTACCGAACGTAATTATTGGCACCAACAAGATTTTAACTAATCAGCATTAGTGAATGACGGTTGGGTTTGGGTTGACGTCAATGCGACTAACAGAAGAGACTCTCCTTTTTGCACGTGCGAAGAGATTCCAACCATTATGAAAATGCCGTCAAAACACCACCCACTATTAAACGGCAAATAGTTTTCGGTTTGGATTTCTGAACGTCGATCGAGAGGTGGTGGTGGTTGGGGGTGTGTAACCATCAGTATCTGGTATATCTGTCACCTAGTTCCTCGTTGATTGATAGCTCAGCGGTAAAATCAAAGACCAGTTTGTTTATCACGTGACATATATGTCTGATTTAATGGAGGTTAGGGATTCCTAAGCGAAAGCAACCCCACAAAAAATCAATGAGAATAGAAGACTAAAGGTTTTGGGAGAGTACATACTTTCATGTGCAATGTGTTTTCTTTTTTTCTCATTTTGTAGCATAAATCATGCTTGGTTTCTACCTTTGATCATTGTAAATAAATGGTTGCGAAACACCTGGAAGACGGTGGGCGTATAAACCAAAGAGAAACAGGACAAACACATACCTTCGCATAGATTCATGATAGACTATATATATGTGTCTACAAAATAGCAGCAACAGCAGTAGTAGTGGCGTCAAATAACAATGCACCTTTGGTTTACGGTCACAAACTTAAACTTACGTCACAGTCAACAAGACAGTCCCTCATAAATCATATTTTCTGGTATTGCGCGTTTGTGATGCCTCAGTATTGTGACTGGACCACATCAAAGCAAGTGGCTGAGATCAGTAGTCGGTAACAGCCATTTCCCTTGTTAGGATACTTGAAAAAAATGTTGAATGAGAATGACTTGTCAAACGTCTAGTATAGGTTGAGCAGACATTCTTTTCTTCCTACACATAGATATTTATATCCGTCACAAATGATAATTATAGATAAATGATAATTCTAGACGTATTTACGACATGTGCTAGAAGTAGACTTCCATTAAACTTAACTGTAATAAGAACACATCTGAGCAGGTTTGAAGCTTCTAAACCATCCTCAAATTCACATACCGAAGTTTTGTTCACTCTTCATTTTGGGCGGTTATGTTTTTCTTTATAAAAACTTCAGCCAGGTCCTTAACATATCCTCTGCAAGCCTGTTTCTTGTGCGTACTTGGCGGGGTGACCGGACAACTCTCCCCCCCCCCCCCCCCACCGTCAATCCACCATCTCATCAACAAAATTCCCACCCAATCAATTCAAAACTTGCAGAGCCCCCTGCAGACAACTGTTTTCCTCTGGAAAAGAGTTAGGGGAATTGTCAGGGTGATTGTCCTGGGATCCTTGACGGCACACTGGACAGGTGAAAAACATGCTCACACACACACGCACAACTTTGTTTTCCATTCATTCCGAGAACCTCATTGTGCTGTCGTTTTTTCTTCCTCAACCCTAACCTTAACAATAGACTGTCTATTGTTAATCTTGAGAGGACCAGAGAAATCTATTGAATTTTCTACAGAGGAACTAAAGTCTATTGTTTTGGTCCTCGATCCCATCCGAAAACAAGGGCGCATGCACACGCACGCACACACAGGGGAATGACATAGGGTGGGGAGGGATATATGGTGAGGTAATGGGGGGGTGGGATATGGGATTGGCAGATCTAGCGGGCACCATCTCCCATCCAAATGTGGGCTAAAGAATACTTGATTTTTTCTTACAGAGAATTTAGCTAGGAAAACGATTTTATTCAGAAGAAAATAAATCTCTTCACTTTTGTTGCACCCAATTTTATTCATGAAAAAAAATCCAAAGGGGGAGGGAAAACCACCATCCTCTTAGACCAATCCCTTATCACACTGTCCAAATATAAGCCCCTCCCAGGAAAAAAGGATCTGGATCTGCCAGTGGCAGAGAGCAATAAAGAGGGGAACATGAATGGAGGGGAGATAAGAGTGTGAAATTCTCCTTAATTAATGGGTTGAAACAGTGAAATTCTCCTAAATGTGCTGAAACATTACACAAACAAAAGACAACAATTTAACAATGCAAGTATGAATTCTAATTTTATTTCAATGGTAGGAACCTGTTTCTTCTTTTTTTTTTCTTTTTCGTTTATTTTGAGTCGAAAGGCATAAACCCCTCACAATGTCATGAAGTTCACGTCTCGCAATTGAACAAATAACGGCCCACCCGTCGCCCCACAATGCAGAGGGGTAGCATTTGTGATAGGTGAAGCCCTTAAAAACTTCAAGGTTCTTATGAATACAACAGAATAGAAGACTATTTGGTAACAAGTAGAAATACTAAAGCTGATTGAGTAAGGTAAAGGAAGAACACAAGAAACTTGATCAATGTAAATATATATATATGTATATGTACAACTTAAAAAAAAAAGATAAACACCCTATGCTGCAAAGGGAGGTCATTGTAGGAGAAAACAGCTCGGGACAAAGGGGTGATGTCTTGGGGGGGGGAGAGGCATCTTGGCATGTTAAACCATTTTCACTTCGATCATAAGTGATACAGAACCTACAGACATCGACCCAAAAATGTCATTACCTCTAGTTTGGTTTTGTTAAATTCTGGAGTTGTTCAACTAGACTTGCTTGCCTTAACTAATCTTTTAAGAGAAAGGTTTCATTCATCACTCATACAGGGTTTAATGCAGCATTTTACTGTTCTAATTTCGAAGCATTTTGCTCGTTACCAAGACTGATCATGCTTCATTTCACATATTTACTGAAAAAGAAAAGAAAATTTCATTTAGATTTTTTTTTCAGGTGTGGGCGGGGGCTGGATTTGCAACAATGACAGGCAACTCCTGCTGATGAATGAAGCAAAGTGCTAAATGTCGATCGAAGCAAATCTTAAACTTTACATTTCTTAACAGAATCAATGCCATCTGAACCCAAATACAACGAGGAAAAGCCAACAGGTTTGGAAACTGCTTGGGTCGAGGCAAAAAACTTCAAAGGCGGCTAAGACCTCAGGGATTATGTCACATACCTTTGCCATGCAATGACAATATGAGGACATTACATAAAACAAAACATTGCAGACACAGGAGAGACTTCCCTGAAGCAGAGACAATCGTTCAATATCAAAGATTTTCTTAGCATTGTTTCTGTCTACACCCAACTAAACCGGGAATATTGCAAGGCGATACCCACAGTTGAACGTAACTATGCAGATTAGGGGCAGATTAAGCAGCATACAACTACATGGGGGTTTGATTTGATCTCATCTTAAATGGAACAAAGATTAGTTGAGCAATTAAATGCCACACATCTACATGCAGCTATGTAGAATCAGGTTGCAATTAAATGCCACACAGCTACATGTAGCGATACAGAATCAGGTTGCAATTTAACACCACACAGCTACATGTAGCTATGTAGAATCAGGTTGCAATTTAACACCACACAGCTACAAGCAACTATGCAGACCATATTCAAATAGCAGTAAAATGTCACAATACTTTTTTGAAACATTTTAACAGCATTTTTTGGACCGAGAGGCCACTGAATGTGCACTAGTACTAATAAGGAATGACATGTAAACATTAAACGACCATAAAATAAGAATCAAGTAAAATTGCAGTCTGTTCTTAGAGGCCTTGACCAACTTGTACACACATTTGTTGCAGTAGAAAACAATGTACCTTAAAGTGGTCTATGTTTACATAGCAAGTCATGTGGATAGCAACATGTATCAACAGCTGCAATGGTTGGCATGATTTGCCACGTGCGGATGGACCAGCGGTGCACAGGACACGACAAATATCATCGTGGTGGGAACGCAAGGAAGGTAGCTTATTTAAGTATGTCAACAAAAGTGGACGTTATTTGAACCCACCAACACAAACCAACATTTGATCAGATTACACACAACATGACTTGACTTTGTTATATACTAGTGGACGAGATACATCTTTTGAGAGGTTTGTGACCAAACTAAAAGAAGAAAGTAAATTTGTCGTCACAGATGGCAACAAGTACAGATGTACATTAACATAAGATCAAAATACTGTCGAACAAAAACCAAGCAGAATCTCCTATGAAAGGAGATCTTTTGGCCAGAGTACTTTGTCGCTTTAATACCACAGTGATCACCAGAAAAAAAAAAAAAAAAAAGGGTAGATGGTGTGCATCCACACAACAACCCTTAATATCATAACTCACTTGAAAAACATACAGAGATATGATGCAGCGGGGCTAGAGTAAAACAAGACCCATTTTTGAAAACAGAAGATGTTATCTAACATTTTCCAGCCCAAGAGTGTATTCTAGAGTATTTTCACAATAGAACAGTTCATGTCAACACTTTCACCTTTCACCATCACTTAGTCAAGGCAGCATAACATGACCTTTGACCTTATTTTCTCTCTGCAGCTTTTCAGATTCTCTTGCAGCAATGTACGTCAGACCAACCACGGTAGACATCGTCCGTTACTTTTCTCAATCGAAATACTCCACTACCAACACAGAGGTGTGCCCTAATGAAGTGGGCGGGATCTAGTTTGATACATATTGTATTCGTTACATTACCTGCAAAAGAAGCACTGCCTGCAGAGAAGACCAATTACGTTCATTGAGTTACGCAAACTTGGATAACAAGCTCAAACAGAGGGATTAAATCATTTCTAATTCCCTTGATGATGACATGAAACCCCCTCCCCGGCCTCTGTTCACTGGCAATGGCAGTGTAAATTACTTATGAATACTGGCTGATTATTGGCACATGAAAGAGAAGAAGAGAAAGGAAAAAGAAAATGTTAAGTGTTGCTTAATTTGATTTGGCCACATAACTCCAAATCAATGAAGTAGCCATTACATCGATTGACATGGATATGTAATAAATACTAGAGGGAAGCAACGTCAACCAAACCAGCATTGCCATTCAACCATGCATACCTAACCCCCACACCCAATTCAAGCATCATATACTTCCCCCCACTGTAGCAGGGACATTATAGCAAAATATTACATATGATGAATAAATACTGACACAGGTGTCGTTCCTACCCCCCCCTCCTCCACCCCGGTGTTTAAAAGGAAGAGCCAGGTGATAGCAGAATCATGAATACATTTGTTTACATTTCAAATTGGATTTCAATTAACGTTCATCAGACACCATAGATCGATTTGTAGTCAAACAATTCTACATGAAACCAATCACATAATGAGTGGTTTATGCAATACACACAGCACGTAAACATTCAGGTAAGTGTGCAGCAAAGGCATGAACATCTGCAGGAAAATCAATGGATAAAAGCCAACAAATACGGGCGACATACTGCAGCTGCTTAGCGACACCCCGGTCGAACGAGCGGGTGGATGTCCTTTTCATAATTAAGAGAAAACCTCTCCAACCGTCCCACTTTTGACACTTTGTGTCAGATATTGACATACTGAAAATCTGGCAAAGTAAGTATTTGTGGATTTGAAATCATTACAAACGGGGGATATTTTTGATTGAATCTGACAGTTGAACTGAGAGCTCCTGTTGTTTGTCTGAGTATGCAACTACAGTGGCATAGTGCCATGCTTTTCTTTATAATTTTTGTTTGTATTTTTGTCACATTGAACTACCAATTGAATATGACTTGTACATGGTGAAGCAGTGAAAAGGAACATTCATTATATGAGTTGAAATGTCCACATCACTGGTCAAAATGGTATTGTTTTAGACAGTGCTGACAGAAAGAATAACTACCAGGTAAGGTGCAGAGAGCAAGGAATATGACTGACAATGTGTTTAACACACCCACTGGTGTAAGTGTGATATGTGATTCATTTTTCAAACCTTGGAATATGGGTAGAACCAAAATTAATCTCCTCATGACATTTGACAAGCACCGTTTGGCAAGTCCAGCAAACATAGGCCCACAAAATAGCGCGCGGCAGAGCTGTGTCACCGTTGCCTCATGAATGCTATAACAGCGTAAACCATTAAAATTCTGGACCATCAGCTGGTTTGCAGCTTTCAAAATGAATCATAAATAAGTTTATAATGGCTGAGGAGTCGCCTTTAAAATATCCAGATGCAATTCAGAGTTATACCAACTGTCAGACTTTTTCACCTAAGAACATACATCGCGACAACTTCATCAATTGTCTATTACGTTCAGTTAGGAGTCTTTGAACTTTTGCTAAGATTTTAGCACGAGTGCACATCATCAGGGGCGTCTTTGGCAACTGTCTCTCTCAGTGATGCTGCCAGTATAGCCAGAATAACCAGTGTAACATGGTCACATGACTTCAAAGGTTACCATTCCTCCCTTCATTTCATGCTTACTCCTGATGCATTTTACTCGTGAGATGAAGTCTGTGATTTTCACATTGAGGATGCAAGAAGTATACTGTCCACAATACAAATATGCACCTGTGCGTCTATAAAACACCAATACAGCAAACAAAGAGAAGGGACACCCCTCTCCCCCTCCCTCCCAACCCTGTAAACCTGATGATATTCTGAGGACAGACGCGCTAGAGCCAGAGTTGGTCCCTTCAAATAATGGAACGATCGGTTTGAGAATACGCACGGTATTGCAGAGTTCACACTAACAATAGATACGCCCGATGCTTCATCACGGAGAGCGTGATATAAAAAGACGAAGGCAGCCAAGCTCACTTGAATCGACCACACCCACAATTCACTTGAACAGCACGAAAGCTGACCCGACTGAGAAGAACTGCTGAAGGCGGAGGGCTTTTTTTAAGAAAAAAAAAAATCAATCTGAGAAAAGTTGGTATATCAATAAATATGGCTTATTTCCCATGATAAGTTTGTTACAAACTTGGCTATGATAGTACTTGGGTACTTTATGAGAGAGAAAATGAGTTTTTCTTTTCATATTTACATATTTACATAATTATTATTCATAAGAAAGTTTGAAACAAAGATGAAGAAGGTCTCTCTCTGCACACTATCTTTTTTGTTTTAAGTACAATACCTGTATGCAGAAATAGATACCGATCTATCACTTTGAAATTCTAACCCTTCTTCAGATCAAGTAGAAAAAAAGCAAAAAGAAGAAGAGGAAGAAAAAACAAATCTAAAGATTACTTTTTTCAAGAATAAGCTTTAAAAAATTATATTCATATTCTTGCAATATGATTGAATTTTCTACTTTCTGGTAAATTTTAAATTTACATTTATCTGTTCAGTCTACTGAAATTCAATCGTTTGCACAAAATTCTTCCGTTCTATCACGGTTGTTGGAGGAGAACCGGAAATGACTAGTTTCTCAACCATATGAGATCCAATTCTTTGAAGAAGATTACATCGAAAAGGATTGTCCCTGTTTCTTGGAGCACACCAGGAGAGGATGGCATCTGGTCTCTCATATGAGATGGAGATGTCAAGCATCACTCTCTGACTTGAACGACCCCCTCCCCTGCCCATTTCTCTCCCATCTCCTCTGCAACTGACCACTAGCAGTACCATCGAGGATGACACAGACTCAACAACAGAACTGGCAGAAGTTACAAGGACCAAAGTCGGCGTTTCGATAAAAAGGTGAGGGAAAGAAGGTGTAAATTAACTTCACAGATGAGAAAAGCTACACATTTCTAAGAAGAAACTGCAGTTATGATGATGATGACGGTTGATGCGAGAGACAGATGTGCTCCGTAAGCATTTCCACGGCTCGGTCTCCACTCGTGGGTATGACTCGAAAAATCGGGTTCCACCTGCTGCGAGAAACATTTCACGACCAACTTTTGATTTTTTTCATCCTTGTTCAAAGTACAAAACATAAATAAAATGATGAATACAAAAATAGCTGTGTAGCTCTTTAACAAATACTGGAAGGATCTCTACCCCTTAGGGGTGGTCCTCACCAGTGAAAGCAGCCACATAGATGAACATCTCACCACCGTGACAAACACGAAAATATTTCTAATTAAATCAAAGAGAAAAATATGAAATTATTTAAAATAACAAACAAGTTCATAAAACCTCTGACACTTTAATGCTTTTTTTTTTCTAAGATATCCTTTCCCCAGCCATTTTGATTTTCATGGACCACATTTTTAAGGCATTACATCTCTTCCATATAATACCCTGTAACGAAATGAGGACGCAACCACTTAGTACCCTCTCTGGCAGGACTCTCTCTGGGAGCCCACCACTCACTTTAAACGACACTGTAAAATGAAATGCAGTCACGAAAAAGACAAGTTCGAAACTACCAAACAAGAGACCTCAAAAAAATTAAAATAAAAAAGTAAAAATAAAAAAAAAAAAACAAAATTGGCAGGCACTCCTTCCTATTCACGCAGACATGACAATGAGTTGCTTTGCTTGTGTTTACATATTTCAAGTTGACATGCACATAAATTTATTCCATAAAAATTTAAGTTCTAACCAGAAAAAATGACAGGACCCTGCTGCGGCTGCAAAAAAGAAAAAAAGGACTTGTCACTTACAAAGTAGGAGGGACACCAACCTTTCAAGCCTAGAAGTGCAAGAAGCTCAGCAGAATGGACAGCAGCCGTCGACTTCTCGAGACCGCTACCTCCCTTTTACATTCTGAGCAGAAAGATTTGGTACAAAGAGTCTCAGGATGTAAAATAAAGCTGCTAAATGCAGACTGGTTTTTGTGGATTCTGTATTTTTAGTGGAGAATTATCCAAAAATGCTGTTTTGCATTGCTGACATGGGAAGTTTTGAGTCTGTAACGCTGACTTCAATTTGACATCGAGGATGAGAAACGGAAGTGGGAATTTCTACGCAGATGTGCAAGCAAGGAATGAGCAAAATGCTAAGCAGATGATAACAACAATGATAAAGAAAAGAAAAAAAAAACGAAGGACAGAAACAAGGAAGATTAGCTTGCAAATGAACAAACTGGGTTCACTGATTAAAACGGTCATGCTTGAGATCTTATCAGCACTGAAAACATCAAGTGTGTTTTTTAGTTCTCAAAGTTCTCAAGAAAAGAGAGCAAAGGTTCCAGGGACACAGATGGGTGAACAGATTACCTCCAAACCTGAACTGCTGGTGACAGTAAAATTCCTAACAGATAGAGAGATTGATGTCAACTTACACATTAAAACATGACAGTCATTCCCTTGCAACTAACAAAGTTTTGTGAAACGAGCCAACATCGTACAAGAGGGAAGGGACGGTGACATACAAAGTAATGGCAACAAAAAAAAAGTTCCACAAAGCCTCCAGATTAACATTAGAACAATTGGATGACTTGAAGGTTAGAAAGAGAAAACTAAAAGTCTACTAAGCAACAGCCCCTCCCCAAGTGAGGTGCAAAAGCTTTGCAGAATGGATGGAAGCATTTTGCTGATTTTTAATTAAAGTATGTATTTGACTAGAAAGTACCAATAAGTTTCATGTTATGCTAGTTATGTAACTTTCACTTGTCTTGTGAATAGGCTGAATTTTGTGGAGGAAAAATATCATAGACTTTTAATGCTCTAAAACCCATGATAATATGAAAGCAACAAATAGCGATATAATGAGAATCTCAGGAGTTAGTATGCGTTGAATAAATAGATGGAGGAGCAAAGGAAAAAGGCAAAAAATTACAACACAAAGCAAAAATTACAAAGCAATACATGAAGCACTGTCACCAAACAAAGAGAAAAAGCAGGAGACTTAGACGACGGTGGAGAGAAACGAAGGGGAGGGGCTCAATTAAAATAGTAATGCATATTGAAATAATGCCATTTTGAAACAAAAAACGTAACTCTTCCCTATGTAAGTACAGAGTGCCATACATCCTTGAACTGAACAAGTAATTAGACTATGGCAGGAAAATTAAGCAATACAAAAAACAAAACACTAGGTTCTCTTTCTTTTTTTTTTTGCAGTTGGACTCAAAATACAACTGGGAGTATGTGGCAGTCTTGAAACTTTTTGAGAAACTTTGAAAATGAGGTTGGAGACCACACTAAGTCTGCTGAAGAAATCCCCCGGTTCCACAAACTCTGTATTGAAGGAACAACTGAGGGTGATGCAATGCACCATAAAAACTGTTTAAAAGGTCCAGTTTTGTACAGGCAGTCATTGGACCACCTTTGCCCCATCTATAGGCATAATCACATCTGGTATTAAAGTATAATCAGTTAATCACTAGTGTTTGCAAAGAGTTCAAACTGGGGACCTGGGTACATCCGGTCCAGAGCCATTTAGGGTAACCAAAGACACAACTTCCCTCACCCTACAAGTTTGTTGTGAAGTCATGATATGTTTTGCTTTGCGGGTTAATGTAACGTCATGTATTGTACTTACAGGTATCACGATGAAGTAATCTTAAGCATACATGTTGGAATTTTGTCACAGGTACAATGTACGTGTGTAACACTTTGGGTCCTGGTAGCAACTTCAGAACCGGGTGACGACATCGTCGGTCAGGTACCCAGTGCAAACAAATAATAATCACTGAATTGTTTTGGCTAATATTTTACTATGCAAGTTAAGTCAAGTTACATCTCATAGGATGTAACAGTTTCTTACTAAATGCCAGATTCATAACTTGTTTTAAACAATCAACTATATTTCACGAAAATCCCACCAGTGACTCCTTTACTGTTCTCCTGTCATGCTCAATAGTTTGTGACAGTTTTTTGCAAATATACCCCACCCCCCTCAAAAAAAAAAGAAATTCAGAAAAAAAAAGAACAAAGCAAAATGACAGACAACACAAAAATATAGTGAAAGTAAAAATTCAGACTAGAAACATAAACTTCACAATAGATCATCTTTATAATCAAAATTTACTGTTAAAGAATTAAGTTGAGTGCCTTTTCCTTGTGACAAAATGAATCATATTTCTGATCCCAGTCCTACCCCCCCTTCCCTCTATTCTTCATATCCAGTCCCATTTCTAAAATGTCCCTTTGACTCTGTTTCTTCTTCTCTTCTCTTTAAATAATGCTCGATAGGCATGGACGGAAGGAAACGACTACACATTTCAGTTATCAGTGACAGGAAGCCAGAAATAGCTATCTACAATGGATAAATTACATGGTTAATACTAAATGATACAATACTATTTTACAGCAAGGGGGATGAGGAGGGGAGAATCCATCTGCACACCCCTTCATGGAAACACATCGTTGCAAACTTTTGAAAAGTTACAAGAAATGACACGTTTTAAGCACGGGCTACCTTTCTCTTGTTGAAATAGTGTGTTAGGAGTCGCACTAATCCATATACACGACCGTTCCATGTGAAAACTGATACAGCGAGGAATCCATCTCCAAAATTGCATTCATTCTGGCAGTTGACCTGACAGGAGTGACAACTTTTCCTTCTTTTATTTTTTTGCGACCATGTGGCTGATAATATCTGTTAATATTAAACTATAAAGTTTAGTTTCGACAGATTCCAACTAGCTTTTGGAGAGAAGCATCATCCAATAATGGATACGAACGAGATCCTGTTCAGGATGTGATGCACGACTAACAGAGTACAAAGCCAGCGAGCGTCTGTCCGTCGAGAGGAAACGTATATTACGTGATTCTTGTAAATCACAGGATTGCTTCCAATCTTTCCTCCATCTCATCAGAGAAGCATGTTTACAAATTTCTCCACATTATTTTGTGTTTTGAGCCTCGTCTTAGCAGGTATGTTAATTACACATGATATCTCTATGCCACGATAACTCATTTCCCGACTCTGACTGCAGCCGTTCCACCAAATTGGACATCAAAACTTTCATTTCAATAGTTTACTTGCATAGAATATTTCCTTAAGACAAAAAACAAAGAACTAACAAAAGAGTTCACCCTTTCCAGTAAAAAGAAAAAAATTAAGACAGAGCTTGTTGTCCTTACAATTGATGACTGTCAACAGATGCAAAAACTTATTTTATGGAGACAAATTGAGTTGTATGGTATCACTACTGTCTGCTGCTGAAAGTACACAGCAACCAACGGGGAGAATCTGACATTATACTGCAGAAGCTAAAACCATCAAAGCTATCGATCTGTTAGACAAGACATAGCTTTTATTTTGCATATCAAACCTAGCCCGGTCTCACAAAACCAAACACACACCAACAAAAAGAAGAAGAAAAAAACAAATCTTAGCTCACGTAGCAGGGTGGTAATTACGATTGTAAAAGAATTACATCTTGAAAGTGGAACACATTCCTCTGACGTGGATGTCTACCTCACCAAGCAAATTTAGTACACAAAGAATAAAAACAATTCTGAATGGTTTTCATCCATTGTTCCTCTTTTCATGTCCATGATCATCTTCATTCACCTTCAAGTTGTATTTTTGTTTTCCTCATGATTTCAACTTTGTAGTCTCTCAGAGTACGCAAGTGAATTTCTTGGAAGAACTTGTCAAATCCCTTTTGCTTCTCTGCATATGTCACTGGCTCCGTTGATCTAGCTGCTCTCTGCATCTCGTGACCGGAAATTCCAGACCTGGTGGCCGACGACTAAAGTTCTTCGACACTCCCATCATAAAGCTACTGGTTCTGTCTCTCTACCTTTTGATTCCTGAGATCATACTTTGTGGCCGTTGTCTTGCAACTTTGCCAGACTCTTCTTGACCCTGAGCGACGTGAGTCTCGCGGCAGGGTTTGGATGCCAACACTCTGAAATGATTTTGGCGACGCTGCTCAACACCTGGTGACGGAAAACGAGATCATGACTGAAGATGATACACACATGTGGAGGTGAAGGCAAACTATACAATTACTACGAAGGTGTACCTCGCCACTGCCTCAACTGTTCATGATTGGGAGGGGGCAGCAAATGATGAATAAATCAACCAGTCTTTTATCAGAGCTGACAAGGCAGTTCATTTCATCCAGCTGAACACAGTGAACAAAGCCCTACCTCTTATCTGTAACAGAAGGAGATACTATCTGAAGTTTACTTCTTTCTTTATTCAATTCATTGATTGTTTTCAAAGATGCTTCGCCAGCTACTTTCCTTTTCTGTGTCCCAATAAACATCATCCACTGAACATATTCTAACTTTTTTACGTCTCTTTTATTTTCATTCTCACGTTTTCAAATTCGTATACTTCAACAGTGAAATGCCAGCACCGTTCTCCATGATTTCAAAATGCAGATGTAGAAACATCCTATTTATTCAGCGCTTTCTGGGTTGGGGGCAGAGTTCTAGTCAAGGCAGCCAATAATGGCTGGCTAAAGTCAGCATTGACGCTTGCTGATCTGCATCTACAGTAAATCGCCATACCACACGCCAGCACAAAATTGCGTGAAATTCTACAAGAAATGTCTGAAAATCCATGAAAATGTATATTACTGCAAAATAAAACAAAGC
The DNA here is from genome assembly GCA_021234535.1 of Stichopus chloronotus. Lineage (NCBI taxonomy): Eukaryota > Metazoa > Echinodermata > Holothuroidea > Aspidochirotida > Stichopodidae > Stichopus > Stichopus chloronotus. The sequence goes on from CM037844.1 coordinate 7,031,744, forward strand.
AACAATCTGGTGACTTCGTGCAATGGGACTCCAAACCATCACCACTGTGGCATTGTAAAAGTTTCTGAAGCCCTCCCCCCCCAAGGATGGCATTTACACTACACTGACAAAGCATTACAAATGCCACACAGCATCCTCTGGTTACAGCCATGAAGGAAGGCGAAATGGGACAATTTGTTTAATATTCTTCTTTACTTCTCCATTTGTTACTGTTTTCTTTCTTATTTGACTTTCTTGAGTTTTTCTCTCGCAACATCCAGACTGGTTTCTAGACAGCTTCTACATAAATGGGAAACAAAGACACCTACCTCATCTCCACACCACCTGTTAGGGATACTGGGTCTCTTTCTCTCCAGGACCACCGTCCTTCTCATCTCCTCGAAGGTGGGGTCACTGGACACACAGTCATAATAGGGTAGCTGACACTCCTCAACGATACCTAAATGGAGAAGAGTTGAAAAGATGGAAGACAATTAAGCATTTGCAGTAAGTACAACTACACTACCTAACTCTCAGTTAGTGGGAATCAGTTTTTTTTTCTTTCGTTTCTGACATTTTTGTCAGCAGAGTGACCCATTACGATGCAACACACAAATGTGGTAATGGACGAAATAATCATATTTTACATTTTGTCAGGTCGAGTGGTGTGTTGGCAATATTCATTAGTCAATTTGTGGCAAACTCAGCTTTATTCAGTTCTAAAACTGAGGCAATTTCCCATCAACTCCCGCTTCATGAAGTGCCTGCCTCCACCGGGAAAATCACAATCAGTGGCACTGCTGATGTAAATGAGATACCTAACGAAATTTAATTTACCAATGCTGACATACAAGAGAGTCAGAGGTGACAAGATCGAAGTGCACAAGATTATCTCCAATATTTATGACCAGGCTGTGACAAAGCTTTTCAACTTCAGGGTAATGCAATAACCAAAGGCTCAAAATCAATGAAAATCCTCCAACCGTTCTGTCGAAGAGGTGTGCCCCATAAACTTCTTTGCTATTCACATTTGAAGACTTTGGAACTCTTTACCAGTCACACTTATGGAAGCTGAGAGCTTATAATACCTTCAAGAATAGACTTGATCAGCATTGTCACAAGCTGACATTATACTTCGACTCAGACAGTGACCTAAGTGAGCTATTGAGCTCAGCACTACAACCATTTGGACGAACAGGTCACTGAGACTTTCAACCAGTATTGAAAATAAATAAAATAGGTAGGTGCTGTCACCATCTCACATTGTGCCATGCTTGGGGTTAGCATGGACACCTGAGCTTGGGGTTAGCATGGACACCTTAGCTTAGGGGTTACCATGGACAAGGCACTGGACAAAGAGGAACAAATCAGAAAAATGCAAAACATTGTGCATCATTATGTGCATCTGTACAAATATGTTCATAAGCACATCCACAGAGTTGCGTTGTTCATGCTTTAGTGTCATCACACCTCAGTTATCGTACCAGCCATTTGAACAGCCTCCATTTCACACCAAAACGGCCTACGGTACGGACGCCATACAGCCGAAACTGGAAAGTTACAGCATACAGCAAACTGCTCAGCTGGTGATTTGCAGAATGAAGCATGAAAACATTACACCAATCCTTTCGAAACTCCATCGGGTGACTGTACAGAGAGAAATTTTGTTCTTCATCGTTCCGTTTAATGTTCTCTGCTTTGGCTTTGAGGTCTGTGATATCCTGAAAGGCTCTCTGGTCATTATCGACTAGTTGTTGATTCATTAGATGTGACCCACAAAGTTGGCTGTGAGGGGAGAGGTGGTGGATGCAGAGGGGGATGCAGGTGAGGGGAAGCAGTTGGAACTAGTGTGCCTGCTTATGAGACTCAAGTACATTTGAAGGTCATATATCAGTACTTTCCAACTGCTTGTTCAATGACAGCTCTTGACTTTCTTGTTCACATTAATCGATCACAACATGGATCCTGGTGACACTACCAAAATTTGACGACATCTTCAAAGTCAAATTTTACTGCACCATCTTCAAAGCTTCTCTCAACTCTGAAGAAGATCCTGCCAGAATCAAAACATCAGGCCAGCTTATTCTTAAAATCCATTTAAGACTCCAAAGCATCTACATGGGTGAGCAAGATGAAGACGTAATGAGTGAAACATATAAAGAGCCTTGTAAACATGTTACCGGGGGCCAGGAAGGACTCAAAGTGTTATAACTGAATTGAGTTCTCCCCTTGGTGAAACATTATGTACCTTATGGCCATGTGATCAAAATATATACAACAATCCTGGACATAACTGTTGGGACACTTTGAAATCGGAAATTTTGCAATCTCAGTTCAGAGGATAATATGAAACCTTGCTCCCCTTTCCAACAGTGCAACATGGAGTGAATGTACGCTGTGAACTGCAATCCGGTAGCCGACGTCGAAAGGGGGAACGGAGTGTCTTAATAAGTCTTGGCATGGGGGTCCTGACAAGTTTTGGAAGGGCGAGTCCAAACAGGTCTTGTCCAAGGTTGTAGGAAGCGCAGTGTATTAGTTAGTCATTTAATTTTGATGTTAAGATGGTCCTTATATTTTTACAAAAAAATTTCTTTCTTCCTTTCAGTATGACATTACACATATATATTTTGACTGACTAACAGAAAATGGTAGGCATGAGTGTTGACCTTCTCCTCAAATCAATTTCTGATTTAAAATCTCTCCCAAACTGTTTCTAGAATCTGCAATGTGGGCTGACATTTCCGACACCTTCACAGCATACAGGAAATGATTTATCTGGTGTCGCATTGCACTTTGATACAAAGAATGGCCAAATTGTTACATGCAAAAGTACAAATTTAGAATCTCTTCGTTGGAACATTTACCATCAACACATGAGTTGAACTCAACAGGTGTTACAAAATATCGTGAGTTTAGTGGACCAACTCAATAAGCCCCTTGTAAAAGTGTGTAGCAGTTGTTTATTTGTCAATGAAGGACTTTCAAATAGGTTCGTACAGATAACTCAAAATGGTTCAAAACTGCAAAAATGTTGAAAAGCAAAATTATCCTGCAACGTACCAAGAGCAAAACCAGAGGTATTACAAAACTTCGGGAATGGACCGGAGACAAAGGATGCCAAGGTCACAGGAATCGAATCCTGATGGAATGTCTGGGAATATCCCTTGAAAAAGGTTACCTGTAAAAATCATGTGATTTAACACTCAACAAGAGGGTCCTGTATGACAACCTGACACAGCATCTAGCATTCTTACCCTACAAGAATGAGAAACCGATAACTGGTCTACAGCACTATATCTCGACAGTTCCAAGACGTTATTGTTCGATGCTTTTGGAGAGCAAATCTTGGTATAACATGACAATTCTAAAGGAGAAACAAAACACAGGAAACAGGCCTACTTTCAAAGCATCAAGTTCACTCAAAGGGATTACACAAGTGAGGGCAGGAGAAACGATGAGACATTCTTTCACTGTTGGAGAAGAAGGAGGCAGACTGTCCATGTTGCAGCAATTTGGGGGTCATAAATACATAGATAAACTAAGGGAGTCACCTAAGATCCTGAGGTGGGTGGGGTATTTCTGGGTATCAGAGCGCTTTGACTTGACGACTATCATAAATCACATCAACAGCGTTGAAAGTTTAGATAACAACTGGAGAGGACACTTGCATCATTTTCTTTGAAAAAAACCTACACGGTTCCGATTTGCACCTGACACAGCTAAAACCCAAGCAGTGACTGTAGCATTGCACTTCAGGGGGTGGTGCATCGGCATTAATTGTACTGTTGTTGACAAATTATTGGAGATCCTTCGGACACTCAAAAGTTGATTTTGCCTATTTAAATATGACCAGGTAAAAACTGTTCTTCGACAAACATCTAATCAAATTACCTCATACCTGCTAAGTACTTTCTTGTCTGATCAGTGACAAGCAACTTCCTGGCCATTCACACCTACAGGGCTGCAAAAATTAATCAAAGTTTTTGCTCGGCGAGGGGCACTCTCCGTGGCTATAATCAGATCAACAGAGGGATGGTTTTTGCGACTAACATTGATATTTGGCAAATCAGAAGAGGACAAACAAATCACCCAGCCTGTTGTTTTTGTTGATTACTTTTTTAATTAAATTTTTGCCTTTGCTTACGATGGATGTGAGGATGTATACATATTAATAAACGAATAGGAAGCAACATGTGCCTGCAGAGATATGTTTATAGAGGGTCTGGATTTTATCTTGAACTGACCAGAAATGCATGCAATTGCCATTTCTGATGGTACCTCTACATTGATCTTGGCCACTGCTGTATACATTTGCACAAACGATCAAGCTTTGTAAAATACAGGGAGATGGGTAGTAATGAAAGGTAACACTTTTTTTTGGCATCATCCTGACATCCACGATTATTATGATTCCTAGAGGAAGTTCAAATTCCCTCCAAAAACTTTCTCTAAATTCAAGAAATTTGTTCGAATGGAATGGACATGAACCACAGATGAACATTTCAGGCATATTATGAAATAATTCTAATCTTTGGACACTAACATGAAATCATTTACACAATGCCCAACTAAGGCTAACTTTTTTCTCTGCTGTAAATTGATATTATCCAAAATTTCTACACTTACTTCCAAAATGTTTTTTGTGAACAGCAGTTTATGACAATGGTCCATGTTTTTCTTTACATTTTCTTTTACACTCTCCATCACTGCAGTTCAAAGAATGCCCTACTGAGTGGCTGTCAGAAATATTATTCTATTGGACTCAACATCTAACACTTAGAACCAAGTCATAGCCACACCACGCCAAGTCATAGCCACACCACGCCAAGTCATAGCCACACAAGCACCTAAACTTTCAAGGACCTGTGCAGAATTCCTGGAAGGAATAATACCAACTGAATTCTAAAATGTCTTCATCCAATGTTAAAAGGGAAGAAAGTTCTTCCTGGCTAAGAAGTGCAGCACAGCCAACCCCCATATGACCTCTGCCTTCCAACAGCCGGCCGGCCGTATTCTTTGGAGAATACATTTTCTTTCATTCAATTCGGCACAATGAAAATGGGGGAGGGAATGTATTTGTGAAGTTGACATGAGTGCAGAATAATCTTTTTTCGCTTTTGGTTGAAAAGTTTGATGTTCTTACCAAGATTCACAAAGGAGGTAATGCTGCTCAATATGGTTGCAGCATAAAAAGCTCCTCCTCTGAGCCAGAATGTCTCACCAATGTTTGTTTTCTTTTTCAGCATGAATGAAAACAGCTCACTTTATCAATAGCGGCCTGAGAAGACCGCCTGAGAAGACCCCTATGTGTCACAATGTATGTTCGAATGACAAAGAGAAGACCATGATAAAAGAGAAAATCCATTCAACAAAATTTTTCTTCCTTTTTTTCATCAAAAGGCCTTTTTGCCGCTTCGAGACATTTGGCTTCCGCTCCAATAAGTGGGTAGACAGCATTCGACTTCTTTGGCATCGTGTCTCTTCTATGGTTGGTTAAAAAATATGAGCAAAGCCCTCCAGGCGATGCCGTCTTATTTGTGAGTAAAATGCAAATATGGGGAGGAGAAAAAATCCCCGATGGTCAGGTGACAATGCCGTGTTTGAACAACTCAGTTCACACAATGTTGTAAATGGATTCCAGTTTGCAAACATTGGTATATTAATTGGGTCATAGCACCCACTGTCTCCTTGCATAGGATGCTACCCTCCCACAGCTTCATCGTAGCTCCGACGAGTCACAAAGGTGGCATTTCCCTCTGTGCTGTATGGAGGGAGTGAACAGATCTGAATATGCTAGGCTTTCGTAAGAACGATCTCTGTGATATGCGGTATCATGTAACTGTGCCATACTGTGTACTTGAGGTGATTGTGTGCGTAAGCAAAAAGTAAAATGTACTGAAATTTCATGTTCAGAAGTTTGGTAAGGCTTTCAGTAGCACCCCCTGAGAAAATTTGGGAAAATAAATAGGTTTCAGGTGGTTTCTTCTGTCATATGATTTCAAACTCTTGTAACATAATGGCAAAGAGTATAAAATACAACAATTAAGTGGTTGACAGTTTCCTTTCAAATCAACAGTGTGCTTCTTTGAGCAAGCCAATGGGAAGTACGCTAGTGTTAAAAATTCAATTCAGGATCACTGATGCCGCAATGATGTGATCAGTTTGCAGGTTATTTTTTAAATTACAGTACTTGGTTTCACCATACACTACAATTCCAGATGCTGACCAAGGAGCGATGTCTGAGTAGTACGTTTTTGGCACGCCACTGAGACCTCTGCTGTTGCATATTCATTACAGACGCACTTACAGTAAGAACCGTTAATTTTCAAATATGATTTATGTTGTTAACTGTTTTCATGCCAGTCCCGTCATGTTTCAAAGTAGTTACTATCATTTTTGTTTATTGACAGGCAGAGTCCCGTCCATGCACGACCTCCCATGTGCATTTAAAGATAAAAGAAAAAGTAAAGATCAAACATAATCTTATCCTTCTAGTTTTCCAGGACACACGCAACCACTTTTACCTGTGCGACAATGTTCTTTTGAGACTTGTGGCTAGGTTTGCAGGTAGTTGTGAGAGAAAAGTCTGTGCATGGTAAATTTGTCATTCAAATGGACTCGGGCCAAAAATGTTAGATAAAAGTGAATGACGATTGCGAATAAAGAAGGAGGAACTTAGGATTTTTCAGATCAAAAAGTCTTTTTCAGACATCCTAGAGTAGCTCCCACAGATGCTCATGATCACCAGTGATGGTAATGCTATGACACTTTTCATTTTGTCCTAAATTACAAACATGACCAAAAAAAAAAAATACAAACATGGCCTTCATTCCCTGTTCACCCCTCATCTTACATTTTGCAAGAATGTACTTTTAAGGGGCACAATATACAAGCTCATTTTTTATCTGAGTTTTGGCACATCAAAAAGTAGGAAAAAGAAGTATTTTTCAGGGAAAAAAAAATCAAGTATGAAGTTCTAAGGGAAAAAAAAAGGAGGAGGAAAGAGGGATAACTAGGAGTCACTTGAAAGCCTGCATCCTTTCAGTTGACAAAAGCAGGCAGCTTAAAAGAAAAAGAAATCAAATTTTAATTGGATTTTCTGGGAGGGAGGGATTCACTTGACAAGAATTTCAGCAATCTTCTACTCACAATCTCTCCAGTATTCACCTTCTTGGCTTATCTGCATTAAGTCTATTGTTTGGAAACCCGGGAGGGTGGGGGGGAACCACCATCCATTTACCATCCTACACCAAAATTACTACCCAGTTATTTCATATCATGAATGACTACAATTCTTTAGGTCAACACTGGATGGTATCTGTCTTACATGACACATTGTAAATGTTCATTTAATGAAGCTGTGAAAGTAACATATATCAGATTTGATTTACAACTCATCAAATACTCCCTATGATGTATCTGTTACACTAACAACATGCCCTCCACACCACCTATGAGGTACTACTACAGACAGGTCTCCCAGTTTTGTCCACTACCCGAGCCATCTTGGGAGTGTGAGCCAGCTACGACCCAGTTGCGATTTTTAGGAAACGATGAGAACATGGATGAAGACTGCAATAAAATTTCTTTAACGTCTCCCTCTGGTCTATTTATCCCTCTCTTACGTCACTCGATAACTGAAGACAGCAGGATGTTTCCAAACTAGTGTTATTGTCATGTGCTGGGAAGATGACCGTTGAAAGTCAGTGAACTGGTAAACAAGAGTGTCCATGTCTATGAAAGAAAGATCTTCTTAGGCCAAGTTTCAAGGCGACATTGTCCTGGCAATCTATCACCAGAGAATCACAGCTGTAGGAGAATTTGTGTGATGTGCGTGGTTGGATCACGGATAACACTGATCTGCCACCGCAGGTAACCGCTGGACGGGTCCGCCCAGGAGAGAAAACTGCTACCTCATCCCTAGCTTCTGAGACAGAGTTTTCTGACCGGCACTGAGATAAACAGACACTCAAAATACAATATAGCCATTATAAGTGGTTCCAGTGCCCTAACCAGAGAGAACTCTTCCCAAGTATTCAAATTTTCAAGCAAATTTCTCGACATTTGGATGCAGCATCTCACGAGACCTCGAGAGTGCGATTAACTGCAACGTGGAGGGTGCATGGAGCCAAAGACTTTCCTTGCATGCTCTGTGCCAACCGGTGGTGGTGCTACTCTTTGATGGTCCTACTGGGCACTCAATCTGCCCTTGGCAGACCCCTGAGATAGTACAAACATAGTCGAACATTGCTGACACACAATTCTCACCTTTTGTGACACATCGTCTTGCTATTTCCCACAGTATGAGTCCAAATGCATAGATGTCCACCAGCTTGTACGCCTCGAATGAATTTGATACTATTGTACCGTCAAGGACTTCTGGAGCTAGGTACCGTCTCGTTCCGAGCCTCTTGCTCTGGGGCAGTTCAATCTCATCTGAATCACTGGGAGAGGATAAAGGGATATGGAGAAGAAGAACGAGAGAGGTTAGTGTCGAAGGAGAAAAGGAGACCTGTATATTAACACATTAAGAGAGTTCAAACACATGAACAACAAGGGTAACAATGACAATGATGCAACAATACCAAAGTTTTAAGCAACAAACAAAGAGAAGCAACGGTGGAAGAACATACTCCAAAAGGGGATCAAAAACAGGAAGATAGACAAGGGATAAATTAACAAGAAAGTCACTAAACTCTTCAATCATTTGATAATGATCATGAAGACGAGTTTCTGGCATGCTGTTTTGTAGGGCTGACAGCTTCACAAAGTTCCAGCAGTTGTCCCTCCTTGAGATGCTATGAGCAAATATGCATTTTTGACATAATTTATTTGAAATATATTGGGTGGAAATATGGCATCAATCAAAGTGTTGCTAAACTTTAAAAACTTAAAAGATTGTGAAGTCTGCAAGATTAAATTAATTCAGGAATTACAAAATCATTTAGACGAAATCAGTGAAGTGATCACAGGGGGAAGGAACATCCAATGCAATGCCGTAGGTATTACATAAACTGAAAAGCTCAAGTGCGACCACTGAGAAAAATTGACCACTTTGTGATTTTGTGAGAAATGACCATGATGTAGTCCAGCTCTTTCTTACATTATCTGAAAGAATTATGTTGAGATTTGTTACTAGAATTGTGATCCACAGGGGATGGCATGAGCATTATGGGCAAACAGATCTTATCTCCCTCCCCCCCTCTCTTCCCCTTCCCACCATGCCATCTTGAGATGAGATACTACAGTGGTGATGCATTAAATTTGGTTTTAAGAAGGCTGGTAGTTCATCAGCTGGGGATGGAAAACGATGCTAGTTTTGCCAGACAGCCTGTTGAGGGGGTCAGCATTTCAACTTACAAAAAGGAAACTACACACAACACTGAGAAGGAATGTGCAACAGTTGTGTGGAGACAGGGGAGATCTACTTCACAGAGCAACGCGAGACTCACCTTAAGTAACGAGCTGTGAGAGCCAGATCGCCGATCACGCACTGGCCGTTATTCCTCACAAGAATATTGGAGCTGGTTAGGTCTCTATGAGCTATGGCTGGTTTGCCCTTCATCCCACAGATCTCTGTGTGCAGGTGTGTCAGACCGTTGGATGCGGAGAATGCCAACCGTATCATCATTGAACTGTGGAGGACGTTCTTCCCCAGAAAGTTACAGAGTGAGCCGTACTCATGGTATTCTGTGATGAGGTACAGCTGCGTGTACGTACCAGTACCTCTGATGTCAGCTGCCACAAAACCTGGAGGAAAACATGGGTAGGAATATAAAACCACACTTAGTTTCCACACATATACCATTGAAACAAAACCACACCAGCCTCCATGCATATACCATGATATCCAAACTACACAAGCCTCCATGCATATAGCATGGAAAACAGAAACACACTAGTCTCCAAGAATACAGTCTGGAAAACAAAACCACAGAAGTCACCATGCATAAAGCATGGACAACAAAACCACACTTAGCCCCCGTGCATATACCAAGAAAACAAAACCACACCCAGTCTCCATGCACATATCATGAAATCCAAACTTAACTCGCCTCCATCCATATAGCATGGAAAAAAGAACCACACCAGTCTCCATGCATGTATCATGGAAAACAAGACCACACTAGTCTCCATCATGGAAAACAGAACCACACTATTCTCCATCATGGAAAACAGAAACACACTATCCATATATACAACATGGAAAACAGAAACCACACTAGTCTCCATGCATATGACATGGAAACAGAACCACACTAATCTCTGTGCATACCATGGAAACAGAACCACACGAGTCTCCATGCATACCATGGAAACAGAAACACACTAGTCTCCATGCATGTAACATGGACACAAAAGCACACTAGTCTCCATGCATATACCATGGAAAACAGAACCAAACTAGTCTCTATGCATACCATGGAAACAGAACCACAAATAGTCTCCATGCATATAACATGGAAACAAAATCACAACTATCTCCATGCATGTATCATGGAAACAAAACTACAGTGATCTCCATGCTTATAACATGGACAAAAAAGCTACACTAGTCTCCATGCATATACCATGGAATACTCAAATTGACTAAGATTGGTTTGAATTCATGAACACACTGGCTGTTCCAATGGGTTCCACATCTTTCCCACACCAAGGAATGTTTATGTGTTTGCTACCTGTGCCTTCATGGGTGTTATTCATGAAGCATGGCAGCAAAACAATGGGTTACATTCATTTCAAAGAATTTTTCTTAGATTAAGCTGTTTTCACCCCAAAAGTTTTTCAAGCATTGGTACGTCAAGTGTCCGACATAATTGCATGTGGACATTCCATGGCTTTCCTGTGCAAGCCAATAAAAATGTGTGAATGGAGCATTTCATTTTACGTCCTGCAGAAGAAAACAGCAATAACACATGCATGAGTTTGCACGAAGTGTGTTTGCTTAGCGTTTTGAGCAAATTAAGTAGGTCAACATTATACTATAACGGCAGCTAGCAAACCGGTGGAGATACATTTGATTGCTCATTTAAGGTCTGATATTTGTGAGCCTTTGTCTATGGTTTTCAGTGATATTAAAAAAACGTTAGATTCTCTTTGCTTTGTTCTGTTTTGATCATGGTGTGAAAGCACCATTAGCCAAACTTTTCCATGGGTGTGCAAAGGACGGACTGAAGGATTACTGTAAGTGACTGTTGGCTTGTTGAGTAAAATGTCTGAAGGCCGCACAAAGGCGGGCGAAAAAAAAGAAGTACTTTGTAACCTTTTTCTGGTAATCATAATACATAAGAGAGAGAAAACTCCACTGATGTATTTCTTGACTGGCAAGTTGGAACAAAACCCCTGTGCTTATCCCCAGGTCATCCACTTACTGCTATATTAGGTTTGTAAAAGCAAAGAGTACACCTGTAAATGCACTTAACCTGTCTCATGAATGTCTTAAAAAACAAAGTCTTATGAGTTTATTTGTTATTTGTGCACGGTTTATTTTCATATTTGCAGATAAACCATCTTTACCATTTCCACTGACACTCCAGGATCAACATTGCAAACGTTTTCAGCGGAAATATTTTGCTAATGTTTTCCAATCTGTTTGGTGTGCTCTAAGCCGCAGTCTACATTACTGGTGACAGGCCGACCTAATCCGTTGATTGAAACAGCTACAAAAGCAAAGGAAGGCAATCAAGGGGGAAGAACCAGTGTTTACACAGGTGAGCTAATGTCCCCAAACTTCGGACCACATGTTGCAATGGAGCAATATGCAAAAAAAGAAAAAACAAACTGATGATTAATTTCAGAAATTAATTCCCTGTTCCTCCTTTTACCTGCGAGGTCAGCGCCTATTTGGAGATAAGGTCAGTTTACACAGACAGGAGATTCCCATCGCCAGGAAAGACCCCGCAATTTGATACTTCCTTCATGCAGAGCTGGTCTAATGGAATGATAACAAACTCCAAAGACCTACAACACTCGGCTTGAGAGACCTCGCCATCGACAGAACGTTCTGGGAATTCAGGAGCGCGCGTGCATGTAGGTGATACGTGAATAACCAAAGGGAATCTTCTTTAAGATTCCTAAATTTCATGGGGGAATCCAGGACTAATTAGTTTTCAGTTCAACCTCCCTTCTCCAAATGTAGAGTGACCAATTCTATGCCATCTGTCTCCTCCATCAGGGTTATCTTGAAAATTTAATCTCAGTTTAACTTCATGACAAGACATCTCAAAATTTCAAGGACCACAAAAAGTTTGAATTACTACTTTTTCTTCATTCCCTTCTTGAGCTCTCTCTGGCTAGATTATTGATCATACTTCCACAATGATTTTGAAACCTTGAACAAGGGTATAAAACTATTCTGTGGTATATTTGTATCTCTGAACTGAAATCACATCTCTGTGGTGGTATTCATATCTCTGCGGTTATGTCTATTGGTGGAATGAACTAGAGCACCACTGGTGCAGAAGCTTATACCCCACCACCCTGAACGTACCGTTTATGCATCATTATGTCAAATCATAGCAGCCACTGACTGAGTATCATTATACCAAATCATTGACATTGTACAAGAGAATCTGTACGACTGCACAATTTTCAGAACTTCCATAAACTAGAGCACAAACACTGCAGAAGTTTCATCTTTGTCAATTAATTAAATTTGTTATAATTTTGATGAGTACTACCAAACAACAATGTCTATAATTAGCATCACTATTCAAATCCAATAATTATGAAAACTGTCAATGGTTATTAATTTTTCTTAATGGTGTGTACTGGCTGTTGGTACATGAATTAGTGCTAATGTGAAAAAGTCAATGGTCACAAGTTTTCCGAAGCCAATCTAAATCATTAACTACTCGCTCATCAGTGGTCATTTGTATGTGACTCATAACCCTCTTAGTTGACCCCTTAGTTGACTCATGTTGACTCATGACCCCTTAGTTGACTCATAACCCTCTTAGTTGACCATCGATCTGTCACTGAAAACTTGACAAAATTTGACAGGTTTGTGAAGACTAACTGAAAACATGAAACAACTCAAAGGGTCCCTTTAATGTCCATATACTGGTCAACATACCTTTGAACAATAAAGAGTTTCAGTAAGTACACCAACTAACACTGTCCCCATTATTCAATTATCATTCATGCATGATAGAGATGTTTGAGATGAGAATGACAGTTTAAAGGGGCACTTTAACAGTAGGAGTTCTAGCAATTTGCAGAATTTCGTAAAATAGACCATAGGAACCAAATGGAACCATAGCCTACAAATTCATGAACGCACGAAGATAACCCTAACAGAGTATCATTATGACAAACCATAAAAATTGTACAAGAAAATATGTAGGAGAAGAAGACCTTTGCAGAATTTCCTAAAATGGACCGTAGGGTCCACATGGGACCTTGGACTAAGAGTTTTTTTGTACACCCCACATGAACTGCCACCCAAGGAATATTGTGTCCATGTTTAATATAAATCCATGGACGCATGTGCGAGAAGCAGCATTTCAAACAGAATTTCACATAATGGGCCATTGGGTCCACATGGAGTCTTGGACTAAAAATCCCTGAACATCATGAAGGGACCATTAACAGAGCATCATTGTGACAAACCAACAACCTTGTACAATAACATCTGTAGGGGAAGCATTTTGTAGCATTTCATAAAATGGGCCAAAGGGCCCACGTGTGACCTTGAACCAAAAATTCCTTAACACCCTAAAGGTCCACCGCTGAACAAACATTGTGCATATGTTTCAGACAAATCCATGAAAGCATGTAGGAGGAGATGCGTTTTGAACAGATAGATAGACAGACAGACATACAGATGTATAGATAGACTGATAGATAGACAGATAAATGAATAGATAGATAGATAGATAGATAGATAGATAGATAGATAGATAGATAGATAGATAGACAGATCGATAGACAGACAGCCAGATGCTGCTCATGAACCATAGGTTGCCCACCCCTGCTTCAAATGTTTTTTGTTTCAGAAGGAGCACAGATAAAAATTGCAGCAAAGTTTGTTGACTTTCCTAATCAAATGTTTCTGCAAAATATTAAAATTTCAGATGTAAATTATCTCAATATTAATGGAACTTTTGAAATCAGTTTTGTTAAAAGTTGTTGTTGCTTTCTTCAATACGCTGCCCGTTACTCTTTGAGTGCCACTATAAAATCACCTCTGCAAGCCACAAGTTGTGAGTGCCGTATGAAGCTTTTTCAGTGGGGGGTTCTATTTATTTACCACAAGAGGAACATTTTACCCCGACAATTATGACCAACAAATTAAAACTCATCATGTATGTTGGTAACATAGGCCTTCCATCATAGATACTCTAGATACTCATGCTGTGTATGCACATTCTCAAGTAATGACCATTACAATTTCTACTTCACAACGTCTATTGGTCACTGTGATATCTTTGCCTACAATATTCAAGCAAATAGAAAATTCTCCATGTTTTCAAACAACAAGAAATCCAAGAGGCTTAGTGATTCCTTGCCGGTAAAACAACTACCAGAATTTTTCTCCGTACTATAGTAACCTAAGGATACCGGATAAAGCAATAAATGATAATGTACATCATTTTCCAGTAACTATGTAATGTAAGTTAGTGTTGAAGGCAAAGAATTCTCTCTAGCCTGCACAGAGGTAGCACAGGTACAGTACTGCATTCTCCAGAAACACGAGATATACTCTATGAGAATTGAAATGATACCAGTAAAGACCAGTTATATAAATTAAAAAGTTCTTCCATCTACATGACTTGTAACAACATGAATTTATCTCTACTGTAAGGTAGCCCTTTTCACTATAAAAATTCTTGACAAAGCAACTTCACATTTCCACTCATAAGAAGAATGAATTCCACATTGTTTGATGAAAAAAACAAAGAGCTGTATCTCAGATAATGATTCCTCTGGGACAGATAACCAGGTCAACTTTCTCAACATTTTCCACAAAGGTCACTGGTCAATCACCATTTTCAGACAAAAAAAAGTGTCTCAGCTGGAATAAAAAGCCAATTATGGCTTTTGAAAACCATGTGAGCCTTTTTAAAGGGGCTGATTGAGTTGATATCAGTAAAGATTGCGGTGATTTTGAAGTGTACAAACACACGACAATACTAACAATTAACATAATTAATCAAGTTTCACATCCAATAGTTGTATGAAAACTGTCAATTTTTTCGAATTTTTGACCGTTACTTGCTCTGATTGTGTGCATGTGAATGTACTAATGTGAAAATGTCTGGTCACAAAGTTTCAAAACCCAAATTTAATCATTGGTTACTCACTCATTAATGTTCCAACGTATGTAAAATTTTGGGATCCTTTTAGTTTGATTGTTTGTCATTAGTATGTGAAGGAAACTTGACCAGTTTAGAAAAATTGAGTGAATTTCACAAAACACCTCAATGAGCCTCTTTAAGTGTCAAAACAACAGTCATAAATAACAGAAGTATCACAGGGCCAACTACTGTACTGCTCATATATCTAGGTGTATGGTGCTGAATTTAATCAACAACATTTGGCTCTCAAATACCACTTTCCCACAGAACTGCTTTGTTATGAGGTCAGTAAACAACCATAGCATGATACTCTCTAAACACAGACATATTTTATCAGAAACAGCATAATGCCAGCTGTGATGATGCAACACATGAAGCTTCGTCCCTACAAGTCAAAGACTTGTGAAATTCGTGCAACAACTAGACTTTACCAAACTGACAAATGAAGTTTTCAAATTAGTTCTTTCCTAAAATTTGTGAGCATTGCCAGTCTTTGCCTGCAGCAGAGATCAAATACCTTCTACCCATACTAAAAGACAGGAAAAGCAACACAATACGGATGTTCAGAGGTCTTAACATTTTGCACTCAAGGACCCCAGCAACATTTGGCCCACACCAAAACCAACCCCAACAAAAATATTAATATACTGCAACTAAAAAGAACAACTTTTAAAGTGTGACATTATCGCCACTTTGTAAATGGTGTGTACAAGCTTTTCATGTTATGACCCCTGATGACACCACATGTCCTTTGACTTTTCAGAAACACACTCATCTTATCTACATAGAAAGCCCTTCATACCCTCCAAGTTAAAAGTTCATGCAAAGTGTGGTTCATGAGATACTGCAAACCTGGGTTTGTCTACGCTCTGCAGGCAGATGACCTCAGGTGACCTTTGGCAGCCACCAACAACAATCCCAGTTAAGATCTTTAAATGTCTAACCCACACAGACTTTGAACTGTCGGTCTTGCACATTCCCTTCAAAAGCTAGAGTGTTCATGATCCTTTTGATGACTCCACATGACCTTTGACCTACAAGAAAATCCTCACAATCTCATTTACTTTAAGGGCAGTACATACCATCCAAGTTTGAAAATGATGGAACTTGTCGTTTCTGAGACACTGCAAACATAGTTTGTCTACATTCTGCCTGCTGGTGACCTCAGATGACCCCCAAAACAATCCCAGCTGAGATCTTCAAACGTTCTACCAACACACCAACTCTGACCCACCTTGCACTTCCCCTTCAAAAGCTAGAGCATTCACAAGATTTGCTGCACACACATACGTACACACACACACATACATCAAATCACCATCACGAAGATTGCTTGCCTTCGGCAATAATGCATAATTTTTTTCCTTGAATTAGGCAAGGAATTGAAAATTAATCCATGCACAACATGATGATCCCCTCCAATGAACTGTCCCCCTCCCCGCAGGCTGGCATTCACATTACACTGACAAAGTACTACTGGCACTCAGCATCCTCTAGCTAGAAACCTTAATGATATCATTTATGCAGTCCTTTGTTCTTTTTTTCAAGGGGGGGGGGGGTGGTTGAGCATGTACGACTAACAATGACAACAATAAAACACTAACACCAGTGAATGAATACTGCCTTGTTTTAAGCACAAACTATACGTGACACCTTTTCAAAAAAAATACCATTTTAAAAATAAAACTGTACATGAAATTACTACAAAAATTTACACTGCCACAAGGATCATACATCACATTTAGCAAATGTTAGCCTATTGTCACATGATTTCATACACATTGATACCACCTCAAGAGGACAAACCAACTACCTCTGACCATGTATCTGTTTATCATGTTCACATTGTACCATGCTGGAAAGAGTCCTCTTGAGACATAACTTTGAAAGATAAAAAGTGAATATTCTGTGAGAATGGGGTGACCAAACAGATCTCAGTCTGAAATAATGGGAGTGTTAACGGATGTGAATACTTACGCATGATGTTTTCATGCCTCATCAGCACCGTCTGGTAGATTTCTGTCTCCCTAAACCAGCTGTCTTCTTCTGCATTTTGATAGATTTTCACAGCGACGTTTTCTCCCCTCCACCTTGCTTTCCACACCTCACCAACCTTGCCTTTACCCACACACCTTATCAGCTGAACTTGTTTGGCAATTGTTCGTTGAACCTGCAAAACGGTCGACGGGGAAATGAAGGGCATAAACCCGAATAATTACACTGCATGGAACATGAAGTGATGTATGCATGATCTCGATGGAGCGTACCACCAACGTAGATCGCAACTGTCGCGGCCAGGAGAAACAACTCGGGTAGGACATTTGCATAAACTCAGGAAACAGAAATTCCAATCAGAGATTTTTTCACAGCTGTTTGACTGACTTGAGGAACAGCAGTGAAAGCTGCTAAGGCTCTGCCAGACCTTACTGAATTTACCGCAACAATGATTAGCTACCTTTTCACTGTACGAGCAGAAAGCTTCAAAGATGGAGTTAGGACAGACACTCTTGTCTTTCTCCCCCCCCCCCTCCTCCCCCTTTTTGCTATTATAGTGAATTACACCAGCTTCAGGTACACATGGAAGGTGAAGAAATGGCAGGAAGATTTACATATGGAGACAAGAGGAAAGTAGAACCTTCACCCATGCTACTTAAAACTAGAAAATAATCCCGCAGGAAAGCTAATAAACAATATACACCATATAACACATCTGAATCATAATGTAACCTTATCGACACAGTTTAAAGGGATAAAATACCTTTGAAAATCAGATGGCAAGTTATTCCAGGCATCCACTAGACCACTGCTCTTATTTCTCAACAAGAAGTCCTTCACATCCACACAAAATAATCATAAAGTTGAGAATATCATTATTTTAGGATACTTGAAACAAATATGCCAACAGGCTGGCATATTTGCATCACGTCTGACAGAATGATCATCCAGAGTTGTGATTCATCCAAAGAAAAAAAAGAAAGAGAGATAGTACTAAGCCCTCGATCTTGCTTCCCTCCACAACCTCTCCTTCAGTTCTAAGAAGGGACTTATTTAAAGGCTGGTGTGATTAATTGCACTGACATAAATTTATCATAAGTGCACATGATGTGTGAATCTACTGTGAATCTCTTTTACATTCCTTGGGGCATCAAATACCAAATATAACAGCAATTGTAGTCATCGTCCCCCTCTTCACTCAAAAAAAAAAGAAAAAGAAAAAGGGAGGGCTAAACAGTAGCATTAACCATGTACTAACATAAATATGAGGGGGGGGGCATGTAAAACTATCCTTCCCGGCTTTACCCGGCACACCTCAAAATATAAACAGCGATACCCCTTCTGAAGAAAACAAAATAAATTCTCTCTCTCATTTTTCTTTTCATGTAAGAAACTGACTTCCAGCAAGTGGTACAAATCTTCTTCAGTTCCAGGTAAAAAATGCTAGATTTTGTATCGAGATAAGGGTTCTAGAGAGGAAGAACACGAGAGGTCTCCGACGTAAGTAAGAAAATGATGGCTTGATTTATAGCACCCATTGTGAAAGGTAAAAGAGGCTCATGTTGGCAATTGGAAATGCCAGGGTTACACAGAGATGCCGAAGAACCACTGTCAGAACGGATGACAAACGATGATAGATCAACGAGACAACATTGGGTGGAGGGGGGGGGGAGCTGGGCGAGGAAGCGGAGGCATCTCTTGTTCTAAAACTCGGGATTAAAGACCGACGGCGGGAGGCGGGACAGAAACATCAATTAAAACTGGGGATCAATCAAGGACTGAAAAGACCTGTGAGAAGAGGAGGATTCAGTGATGGGACAACCGACGACAACAAATTGATTAAATGCTGCTTCCACTCCAGGAAAATCGCACGATGAGGTACCCACAAGAAGAACTTTGGATTTAAATGAAAATAAAAAAAAAGAAAATGATCAAAAAAAAGAAAGAAAAATCTCACTCAAAATGAGGGATGCTCATCAGCTTTCCATCTTAATCCTTTGGTTGGTTGACATATTAAAAGTTACATAAACATAAGTAAGGAAAGTTACATTCATGATTCAGCAACCCCCCAGAATAAAAAAGACAGAGACATAACCGACATGCACTTAGTGGCCAGATATAATCTGCAAGAATATTTAACAGAACGGTTAACTCTCACGTGATACTCTCTGTGACTTGAATCATAATCACTTGAATCTTTGGTAATAACCAAACAAGATCAAAATGCTTATATGGTTGCACATGGAATAACTTGCCATCTAGATTTTCAAGTAACTACGGTTTCCTTGTTCACCTTCTGAAATCATTCCAGAAGTTACCTCTCTATCTAAGAATTTACATCAGTCATCCTGCAGAAACCACATCTCTCATTTATTACTGACTTTTTTTTTTTTGGGTAAACCAACTTTACAAGATTGCTCCCTTTCTTTTTAATAACTTTCTCTCGCTGTCATCACCATGGTTACTTACCAACAATGGAAGACCTGACCCACTCCCTGACGTCTCTGATTTGGTCAATATATCCGTCAGTGTTTCTCCTGGACCTATAAAAGACTCATCGTCCCTCCTCCCCGATTCTGTCTCGTACCGCCTTCTGATGACTCTCTTTTTGTGTCTGTTGAGAGAGAAACACTCATAGAGATAAAACTCCCAATGCCGAACAACCAAAGGTGAAGTTAAAGGACCACATTTGGTTTCAAAAGAAGTATATATCCAAACTGGTAACAAACGACCTCTCCCAGCATTCTAAATCAACTAGTTGTGTTCCTTAACTGCTTGAGCCTCCACACTTGAAAAAGGAAACCACAATGCAAAAATGCATTACGGATACGATGATGTAAAGTAGCCTATTAGCTCACAGTTATTACGTCAGAGACGACAAATGGACTATGTCAAAGCAGTGCAGTGACATTGCACATACTAAAATTTATGAGGTCTTTACCTTTCTTTCGTAAAGCATTGCATAAACAAATCAAAAATTGCTGTTTATTTCTTCTCAGAGAACTACCTCGTCAATCAACGAATCAATGTGGGCCAGATTCACGATTTCCAACATTTTATAGCAATGAAAAGTGACCAAGTAGCATTAATGATCATTTACAAGTAACAGCTCCACAAAAAGTTGAGCATATTCAATAACTGAACAATGGTCATCTAAACGCATCAAAAATGACAACGAACTTCTTTAACCAGAAGGTTGCCAACTTTACGCACTTAAATTCATATATGCACACCACTATGCTAAGTATGACAGGTCTACACAAAAATGAACAGGGAACTTGTAATTCATACAGACACACAATATAACTTGATGGTGAACTCAAATGACCTTTGACCAGTTTGAACTCCAACAAAAACCATAGGGTTCTTGCATTCAATGTGGCACATCATTGTACGATATGTATGTGATCAGTTTCCACATGTGACATATGATCAACCATGGGTGACCTTTGACCTAATTTTTTCAAACATCCCATCCAGCTTTCATACATAGAGATAAGTGTAGACAGTTTCCCATTCTGGCTTGAAAGGATACGTACAGTAACTAGTTTCGACTGATCAATAAGTAATACCATTCCCCACTGTGACTCCTCCACTCCCATTGCTCCCCTGCCCCTCGAAAACTGCTGCCTCTAAAGTATTGTCCGGTCATATTTCCCCTACCCTTGTCATCACAGGGTCCTTCCTTACAAACATACACTTAAACTTAAAGAGGCTCATTGAGTTGTTTTGTGAAATTCACTCAATTTTTCTAAGCCAGTCAAGTTTCCTTCACATACTAATGACAAACAGTCAAACTAAAAGGATCCCAAAGTTTTACATACGTTGGAACATTAATGAGTGACTAACCAACGATTAAATTTGGTTTTTGAAACTTTGTGACCAGACATTTTCACATTAGTACATTCACATGCACACAATCAGAGGAAGTAATGGTCAAAAATTTGAAAAATTTGACAGTTTTCATATAACTATTGGATGTGAAACTTGATTAATTATGCTAATTGTGAGTATTGTCATGTGTTTATACCCTTCAAAATCACCGCAATCTTTACTGATATCAACTCAATGAGCCCCTTTAAATGATGAACAAAGCCGTAACTACACCAAAGTAGATCAAAGGGATATGTCATTTTGCTTGTTAGTCTGAATGAATGAGAACAAGTCACTACCAGAAGGGCATCCATCTGTTACCTCAAAATCTTGCAGCAATATGTGTATGTGGTTCAGCAGGCAATTGCGACCTGGCTTTCTATTCTATCATGACTCGCAGAGCACCTTCCGTTTCAGAATATGTGAACATTGTGCTATGGTGACGATCCTCGTTGCACCGCCCATGACAAAGGATGACGAAAATGACCACATATGACCCACAGATGACCACTTACCTAACTTCTTGACAGCCAACATTTGGCCACTTGCACTCTTATCAACACACAACACTCACCAAATTTAAACCAGAGGAACACTTAATGGAGTTTTTTCAACATAACTGGAAGTGACCACTGCAGAGAAACCTTTGACCCACACATTTTATTCTTTTCTACACCCCCCCCCCTATACTTGCTAATGCACAATGACAAATTGGAACAATTTTAATGTTTGACATATGTTCACTGCAAGATGCAATTTTCTGTTGCCAAATTTGCCACAACTGACCCCAGATGACCTTTTATCATCCAATTCATGAACATTCAGTCTCCTTACATGGTGATCATTGTTTCAGCAGTTATCTGTTCAAAACTGTAGAAGGAGAAGTAATTTTTTTTTTCCAAGAGTGGACTGAGAAAATGGATAGGTGTAGATGGTAAAGTGAGATGCCATTTATCACCAAAGGCTATTAACAATATACATGAGCAAGGAGGCTTTTACTGTTGAAGATTTTTTTTTTTTCTCCAGAAATGACCTACATCTAGTAAGGAGAGCAGCTGAAATTTAGATGGTAGCTATACATCTAAGCCGTGTTGACATTTAAAAATTAGCAATATGAGTCAAAAACAAATCATCAGTGCAAGGACAGATCTGTGCTCATGAGAAAAGGCAGTAAGGTTGAATGGACAGGTAAAGAACAAAGTAAACTTGAATGCAATTTTGGCAACACTGTGCAAACCCCATCACCCAAGAAATTGTAACTTTCCCAGTAAGACCCTACGACTGAATCCGATGACAAATTCAAATGATCCTTGGAGGAATTCTGGCAGATTGCTCCTCTGTCAGGGTTTGGAAAACTTTGTTACCTAGGAAGCAGCCAGCCATCTGGAATGTAATTAACCGCAAGACATTGGACACCAACCAGGAAGATGAAGATACTTGAGATATATAACATTCAATCATTCTGTTATTATCACAGTCCTGCATCTAGAAAGAAAACCTTGTCTTATGCCATACAAGTAAGTATCTTGAAATATTAATGTTAATGCAATGAATTACAAGATATTGTTGATCTCTTCCAATAACAAGCCTTCTTGTGAGCCCAAAGGGTACGTTGTCAGCAACATAAAATGACTGGGATTGTATGTGAGACAGTGATATACAGCCAGCCTGCCTCTCCTGGTTCCTGAATGTCTGGATATGTTGGAGATAATCTCCACAATCTCGGATTTTGGAGCACCTGGGTCACGATTGAGGCTAATGGAAACAAAATCCCAAACCTAGAGCAGAATGTTATCCGCTGCCAGGAGAAAAGACTTGTATTCAGACAAACCTCACGGCGACAATGACAACGTGGAGGACGTTATTGGATGAATGCAATGTGGAGAGCAATTTAACTTGACACAACAACATGGGCTGTGATGTAGCAACTGGTGGAATGGCAAATACAGAATGAGGAAAGGTAGGGTGTTGTGATATATTCAACTACTAACCAGGGAAAAGAAGACAGTGGAGTAAAGAAGAGAGATATTAATAGAGAAAGAAACTGAAAATGGGGGGGGGGGAAGGAAGAGGTGGAGTAAGTAGCATAAGCAAATGGTGACCTGGGGAGGGAATGAGGGGAAGGAATGAGGCAAGGGAAGTGGATTGAAATTATGAAACCAATGATGAGATGACAAGAGATTGGAAAGGATCAAGTTAACATGATCAACGATGATCAAGTGAGAGAGAGACATGGGGGGGTCAGTTTAACAAAAACAAAGTGTAGGCAAGAGGGAGGAGCATTTAAAAATATTAAGCAAAAACACTGTTGATGTGGGAGAGAGGTTATGACTCCAAGTGACGTCAAGAGTAACAAGGTAATGACAGACAATTAAGGGTCAGAGTAACCTAGAAACAATAAGCTGAGGAGGGGAGGGCATCCAGTGAGTGTAAATCTGACAAAGTGACTCAAGAGGGAGAACAGTATGAGTGAACTTATGAGGAGGTTCATTAAGAGACAAGGAGGACAAGGGGAGGGGGATGTGGTGATCAATGACTGAGACTTGAAAGTTCTCTTACCTGAGGTAAAAAAAGGTGAGAATAAGAATGAAGGCAGCAGCAAACACTGTTACCGAGAATAACAGTACTATTTGGTGAAGCATGTGTGGTTGGTTTGTATTGGATATACCACCTGCAAAGGAAAGAAAACGGAAGAAATGAATTACGTCACACATTCAGCTTCAGTCACCTGATGATCGACACACTAAAACTTTCCTGGTTTTATTGATTTCCGATGGCTTGGTCTCACGTACCCCGCGACAGGCACTGAAACCCTGTGTTTACAAAAGGACAAAACCGCAGGTTAACACCGTGTTTTCCAGCAGGAGTTCTCACGTACCCCGAGTAAAATTGAATTGGTTGTGCTACCATAGTAACGAGGTCAAATATGTCGCGCGAAATTCGGCCACAGCATAAATGTCTTGCGCGTTTCACATACCAATTACTATACGAAGTGCGGTACCGCTAGCCTCTTGTTGTGATATGCACCCCCTGAACCGGAACTACGGGTCATCTGTGTCGTAAAACACATGTTATTTTGATTTATTACCATAAACATGGTGTTTAAAACCGAAGAACCCTGCGTTTGGAGGTGGATCGAAATTTGAACACCGACCCCGAGTAAACCCGCGTTCTCACATTACTCGAGCACGAGGTAACACGGTGTTAACCTGAGCACGGGGCACGTGAGACCAGGCTTAGAGTGACTCATCTGTCTTTACAAGCACAACAACACAGCACTCTTATCTACAAATCAACCCTTTTCAACACCAACTAACTGGTTACACACACAGGTGCATGATAAAGTTTCATTTTGACACGTTTTCCACACTCACTGGTGCGGGTAGTCAAAAGTGGCTGTACTTATTATCCCTTGCTTGCACTGAATGCATTGTTCAACCCCACGCAACACACTCTCTGACAACGTTCAAGCACTGCACCCTCTATACACTGAACCTGTCTCATTTGGCTTTCCCTCCGAGAGCTAACTCGTATTTTTCAAGTGTCTCATACATTGCGCACAGAGTGTAAACCAAAGCCAAAGTTAAACTGGGGTTTTGCAGTGTTCAGCAGTGCATGTAATGAAGGGGGGTAATCATATATAGGTCTATGATGTGACTTACTCATTCTTCCTTTATGTAAAGATCAGGGATCGTTTGTCTGGTACTGCAGTTTTTGCTACACAAAGTGGTGAAAACTGGATGGGTGCAAATGTAAACATGTGTGTACTACCTCAGATGTAATTTACTCACAAGTGAAAGTGGGATTTTCACAACTTTACAAAGTTTGAAGGCTACAAAATGGTCGCAAAAAATGTGACAGTCAAATTGTTTCCTATTTTCTGTCAATAGCATGATAAAACTTGGCAAACCTTTTTGCCCAATGACATCATGTGTATGCTCCCTGCAAAACAACCATTTTGTTTTAAGCTATACAGTAGAATTGCTCAAAATGGGCCAATGTACTCACCATCCCCTTCATAGTGTTGCTCACAAAACTCTTTCAAGTGTTTAGTTGTGTGACATGAAAATGGCAGTTTGGGATATTGGTTGTATCAACCATTAAAAATGTTGAAAATATCTACAAATTTCATTAAAATCCATGGAATATTGAGAATTTCACAGGTAAATTTCTATATTATACTTGCATCATAAACAACATTGGCAAAGTTTGCAAATTCATCACACAAATAGAGGGACTCACCTGATATCCTTTCTGTTATCTTTTGTAAATACTTAACCTTTCTTTCAAGGACGCTTGAAAATTTTCCATGACCTGAAGGTTTTGTTTTGAGAGTGCTTTCTACTTCACAAATCTTGATATCACTTACCAATGTCAAACCGAATAATGAAGTAATTAAGACAAAATATATGTCTAACTAAAGAAATAAAAACACAGTGCAACACTCCAGGTACTACTGGTACTACTGCTGGTACTACCAGCTACTTGCATTTCCATCAAACTTTGAAAAGCCATACATATCTCAAAATTGGTAACAGATCTAGAAACAATTCCAACAGATTTTCATTCAAGGTTTCTCTCTCTGCAACTTTTGAATAAAGCTAGCTCTTTTCTATAAGCATGTCACACAAACCTATACGAAAGTTTTGCAAAGAAGCACATTCATACTAGTTTCTGGCTTCTTGAGAAAGCAACAGTATATATTTAGCATGGGGAGGAGATGGGGGGGGGGGAGGATAAAGCATTCTTGGAATTCCCAAAGCTCTACCTGACCAAAGTGCCCTTTGTGTTTTGAAGTGCCCTATACCATGTTTCCTCCACAGGGGTGTCCGATATACCAGCATTAAGACATTAACCAGCAATGACTACCATGTTGCAGTCACCTTTGTTCAAATGATCAGCTACTGTAGTTGTATGAGTTGCATATTTTTCAGGACTTACAAAACCCGTATCCAATCAGTTTGCTGGCAAACTACACTCTCTGTACCTGTGCACACTAACTCAGTGGGGAAAAACTATGCTGTGGGATTATGTGTCATTACATCCGCACATATATATTAACCCACACTGCCATTCTTGGTCTTCAGTAGGTAATTCATTACAGCACAATGAAAATGGACTTTTATCCCACCAAACTGATTGCACTACAAAGCAAATGATCTCCCATCAGTTGATTTCAAAGTCTAAGGACCCTCCACTATCAAACGTTTCATCTCAAAGCCAGTCACAGATTGGAAAATTTTCTCCATTAATCACCGAACATGCGACACTTAACCTGCAAACTCAAGGATGATATGCCCTCCTGAGCTATTGACACAACAACAGAGGCTCAAGCTAGCAGTGAACAGTGTGGGAAAATTTGTGAGAGCCTGTAGGCTACATTTCAAAACCCTGACATGTGAATAACACAATTGTGGAAACATTCCTTGCCATGATCGGGGTGGGGGAGGGACAGGGCTATTAAAGCAGATGCTTAAAGCTGGATTCACAACGACAAGAAATATAGTTGTTTTCTTCTGAAATTAGTACAGTTGTGCAATTCTAAGGACTTGGGAAATGGAAGGTCTTACCCTAGGCTCGGTCACATATCTACAATTCCACTTTCAGACACATGTACATAATCATGGACTTAGATACATACATCAAAGTGTTGCATTGAACAACAGTTAGAAAACAATACAAATCCCTTCTTGGGACTGCAACAGAGGTAAGCAAAGAAACGACGGCAATGAGAGAAAGAAAGTTAAGGAGGTGGATACATGGGGGAAATAAGATACAGTTGAAAGACTGTATGGCACATTAGTCTGTGTAAGTGCTCTATTTGAATCAATGCAAAACATACCTGGAATACTTGGTGTGGTAACTGGAGGGAGTGTTGTGGTGAGATTAAGGTTGCAGAAGGGCTTGTCATTACAGCATTTAAGCGTTCTGGGGATTTCGTGTACTTCGGCTTTACAAAGTAAAAGGCCGCCCTCTCCAGGTGGAGGTAAACAACCGAGTGACCTGCAAATAGACAAAAAGGTACAAAATTTGAGAACAGAGGTTATAATACCAAGGTTTGGTAGCAGACAGTACTGTTTAATGCCATAGGGCCGGGTGCAAAGCCGAGGTTGATGGGAAGAGCCAACCAAAATTTTTCGCTCCCTGGAATTTTGGGGATGAAAAATTATTGGCATTGTCACGTGGGTGGGCCATCCTACGGATTTTTTATCTTTGCCCCTCCCACCTTGAAAAATAATCTGGCATAGAGAAAATCAAATTTCTTGATAGTTTACGAATTTCTGACATCAATATATCTACACACAGTCTGTTATTGTATGGCTCAACTTGATCATGGATGTATATCTGCAAGAGAAACCTTACCAAGGGGTCAATGACAGAGACTATTTGCAGATCTGAATCTCCAAGTGGTCTCGAGAAAATCCTTGAGAGCCAATGTACCGTCAAGAGATTCTCAAGTTTGATACAACACTCGGTGTAATTAATCTTATCCCTAAATTTGTACTGAATAAAAACTTCTTATACAGGATGATAAGGGCTATCTCTCCAACTGGCAAGAACATTTCTATAGTGATTATAAAGGGTTTCAATTTTTTTTTTTTCCCCAAGCTTGGAACAGTTGCTTATCCTGTCACTCACTGATGGTTGTTTGCAACTATGATGAACACATAATTTTCAAATGCAGAAACACTGATAGCAAAATATCCAACAAGAAACTTAAGTACATCATTTAAGCAGGCCTACAGATGCATTGTTAACAATCGATACTTTTTTTTAGAACTTTAGCGACCTCCCATCATGTCCTGCCAAAAGGTAAACATGAAAAGTTACCCACAGAGGAGAATCTATATTAAGGTAAGATGATTCTCACCACTGATAACTTACAGTTATTCCTGTAATTATTTTTACATGAGAAAATCAGACGTTCTGTTTTGTTTGTCAGCTTGTGATTCCCAAGATCTGCGATATAACTCTGGGACGGGGTCGCTGGAGAAGCTTATGTTAAGATCAAGCTTCTCAAAGGCTCTTAAACTCCGCAGGTAGTCCGCCACAAGGACAGATGAGATCGAATCCCTGCCTTGTTTTAACCTCACAAACAAATTCCAAATAACGTCATTCCTTGCTTTAATAGCATCCAGTATTAAGACACTTCCGTATTAGCCAGAGAAGATGATCATCACATTATCATGAGGAACCCCCAAAAAAAACCAGACAAAAAAAGAGAAGGATATTTTAATACCAAACAGTTATTTACAATGGCATTATTCCTAAACAGTTAAAGGAAAATAAGAATATCTAAAAGCTCCTCCCTCCCCAAAACAAAAAAAACCTAATCCTAACCTTCTAGCATAAACTAAATAGCACATGTGCCCAAGTTTTAAGTCTAGAAATACTGTGTTAGTAGGGTCTTTGCCATAAGCTTTGGACGATGTGAATAGTAGGGTTTTCAAAACCAGTGTGGTTTCACCAAAACAGCAGACATCTTGTACTCAGTGTGGTTCATCAACATACTAATTATGAGATCCATGCAGGCTTAGTTCTTCAGATTCGGTTTTCATGACCTTTTACCCTCTTGACTGACACACAAACTAAACTAGTCCAAGCTTGCATTCTTGAGATACTGTGTTTATAGGGTTTTACTTTTTTAGCACTGCTGACCTTTGACCTCCACCAAATACAATACAGTTTTTGTACTCAATATGGTACATACACAAACCAAGTACACTGTCAGACAAAGTTTCTCTTCTTGAGATACCATATTTATAAGCAAGGAGTCACAAACACCCACACATACAAACGCTATCATAATTACAAAGGTTACAATTTTATCAGAACCAAAAACTTCACTGAGAACTTTAATCTTGAAGTAATATTAAAAAGCTCTTTCAGCTTATTGATGTAAAGAAAAAAACAAGAAAAAATAGACATAAGACTAGTTTTAATAATATTTTTTTGTCTGTGTTTGCCTGATAACTTCAGTTTTATGAAGTCATCTCACATACATGTGCAGACTTTGCACATGCATGCATCTTGAGGACGAAAAGGTCAATGTCACAGGCAAACTAGTTGGAATTGCTGTGACAGAGTGTAGCAATGAGTCACTTGGAACAACAGAGTGTCTGTCAAGTTTTCAGTCACAGGTGAAAACTGTCATGATGCAACAAGCAGATAAACAATAGCCAGGGAATAGGTACACTGCAAATCTCCCAATTAACCAGCATTTTGCAGGATTGACCTGCATCTAAACTCAGCAAAACTAAGTAGTTTTGGAATGAAGGAGCGACTGACTCACCTCATATAACCTATGCAATACCATACTGACCGTAATCTAGCAACTGGCAAATGTGTGTGTATGTGCGGTGACTGTCCTTCTGTAATTCCTGGCCCTTACGACTTGCAGCTGGGAAATTCAACTGCTCTTAAATCACCTTCAATACTGACTGTGACTGCACTCTTCATCTTTTGGACATTTAAGAGGTATTTCATCACAAAGAGTGCCTTTTCAGGACTTTTGGATGATTATCCTTTATACTTTGATGAAGTTTACGATCGTTTCTTTCTTTGTGTGTTGTACTTGAAGTAGCTTGGCTAGGCCACGTATCCTACCTATGCAGTTGTGTACCACTTGTTCATACCGTATGAATATGTATACACTCGTTGGGTACATGCTCCACTGTGGTGCTTTGACAGTTGTTCGGATTGTTGCAACTCTATCTTACAGTATGTGCCACATTTCCGTAGTTTATTGCTTACTTCTTGCATTGTTGTCACACTGTTGTGGGGAGATTTGAAAAGAGTCTTCAACTCTACTCCAAGTGTTTGTTCTCCTTAGAATGCAGAACATCTAAACAACCAATCACGCTGGCTCTTCAGCTTTAAGAAAAAACGAGCACTTTAATTCTCAACTGAAGTGCCCAACTTAACACATAAATTCACCGACTTGCTGTGAAACGCTGACAAAATATTCCTATGTCAGTGTACCATGCCTTTTAACGACGTGAACATCCAGGCCAGCGACACTGATTGATTTGCCTTAAAAGTGCTACTGTTTGCAACATGCAGACATTCCTAGTCTTCAAAAAAATTTGAAAGAGATACCCCTACCCAACCTGGGGGACCATCGACACACACAGGTCAGAGTGGACCACATCTTGGGTGTCTGAAATTGGGAGCTATGGCAATGGTGTAGCATATGTACAGCATTCTCAGAGTTTCAAACAGAAATATTTAAAGGGAAATAGGGCACTTAGAGAATATATCACCATGGGATACAAAGAAAGTAGCTTTCATCAATGTTAAACCATTCAGTCTCAGCAATAAACATCTTCAAAAGCTTCATCTCTTCAAAACATTATGCATGTGATGAGTAACGGAAGATGCATCATTTGAATTTTGAAAAGTTTGGGTGAACAAATTATTGTTGAACAACAAATAACTGCATTTCTATCTCTGAGAAACTTATTTCCTGAAAAAGAAGCTACTGTCCATCCTCATTTAGGATAATCCATCGTTTTGTGTCCTCAAACATTGGTTTTTAAAAGTATGACTGTTTTCTCTAAAACAAATGCCTTATTTCCCTTTAAACATGGCTTGATACTTCTTTAGGTAGTGTTCACTAACCCAGTTTCTTCATAAAGTGAAAATATAATATGACCACTGAGAAAGTGGACTACGTGAGATTGCCAAACTTTGCCTACTACACACGGCAACTAGTTCAAAGCCGAATTTTCTTCTTTTTCTCAATGAAAATCTGTTAACAAGTATGTGTAGAAATGTGTATGCAGTGAACTGGTAACATCCCTCCACATCAAATATGATGTATGGTACTATGGAAATTGCCAATGTTGACAATGCAACAAGCATTTTGGTCAGGTATGGATACCCGATGGATATGAGGAAAAAAAAAAACTAGCCTGTGCTCTGAGTTTTAGGAATCAATGAAGACACTAACTTTTGGCGACAGAAGTTTCCTTCAAAGTGAAATGTGCTCATGTTAGATTAGAGAAGACATAATGAACAATTTGACCTTGGAGATTTTTCCCCAGGAAAAAGCCAGAGAACATATCATAATCCCTTTTCATGTCGCAAAGGAGAAAGGAATGAAAAAAAAAGAAAGAAGCCGGTGTCATGATTCACCAGACAGATTTTATGCTGAGGAAGAACATAATTAGAGGAATAGGTCTCTCTGTCAACATACAGCCATCAATCACACGTAGTTAAGCTTGATACAGAAT
Organism: Stichopus chloronotus; assembly: GCA_021234535.1. NCBI lineage: Eukaryota > Metazoa > Echinodermata > Holothuroidea > Aspidochirotida > Stichopodidae > Stichopus > Stichopus chloronotus. The sequence goes on from CM037844.1 coordinate 7,063,125, forward strand.
AACCGATATCATTTTACAGACTGGGATATTAAAAGGACCTGATGATCCTTGACTGCTGATACAAACTGATTCTGCATTTTGTCACTTAATCTGTAATGACAATCATGGGGGGGAAAACACACAATAGAACCCCAATGGTGCAGTGAGCACAAACTTTCATGACCCTTTCTGTATAAGAGTCATATGTTGTGCTGAAAACACTTACTGTATTTCAGTTTGAAGTACATTGCTGACACCAACTATGGAACTAAGCCCTTCACTACCGTTTTTCTTTTGCCCCTCAAACAAATGTTGAGTACTGAGTATTATCAAAAGATATATTCCCCACAACTCCCTGGTGTGGGTATTCACAAGTGACTATACTTACCTCACTAATGCATACATTTGACCCTTGCTCAGATAGTCCTCAAAAACAATTCTAGGACCGCGCCCTCTAAGGCCTAGCCTGCCCTCCTAGGTCTACGATGTGAATACTACAGTATATATATATATATATATTGCAGGATATGTATTACAGGATATATGGATATTTACAGGATATATATTGCACTATATCACAGTATATACAGTATACATTACTGTATATACTGCAGTCATTGATGAATGCAAATTACTGCTTTAAACTGGGAGGGACTTAACACAGAATTTGCAAATCAAAGTAGCTAAGTACAATGGGTTATCCAATATCTCAAAACTGAGGATGTTAAACACCCCCCTCCCCCTGTAATAATATATTTGTGATCACTTCTATTACTCATGTAAAAGGACAGTGCGAAGAACACTAGCAGTAAATGCAAGTTAACAGACTTTCAAATCTTTTCACCAAGTGCTAAGATATGAAACACCCTCAGGTGAATCCCCACCACTCACTGGTGTGGGTTTTCACGAGTGACTATACTTACCCCTTGCTCCAATGCTTCTAGCACCGCCCTCTCTAAGGTCTAGCTTGCCTTTATTTGCCACTATCTTCAATGAGAAGATCATTTTTTGGCAGGACAACATACAACCACATTTTGCATTGACTATATGTCAAACATCCATGGGGAACATCTATAGGGGAGCTAGCTAAAATTCAGAGAACTAAAGAGCATTACTTGACTGAACCACCAGAATTCTTTTAAGGTCATGTGACATGAAAATGACATTTTGGAGTATTGAGTGCATAAAGCATTAAAAATAGCCACAAGTTCCACCAAAATCCGTCAAAGATTGACTAATTAACAGGAAACTTAGTGTCTCACAGCTGTATCATGAATAAACATTGGCTAAGTATGCAAATTCGTTACGTCAAGGGGATGGACCCCTATGATATGTCTTATGTTAATAATTTGTTTATGTATGATTTATTTCAAGGATGTTTGAGAATTTTATATGCCCCAAGGGTTTTATTTTGGAAGCATGTATTTTCTTCTCCAAAAATAATGATATCACTTACCAATATGAAAGTCAGTAATTAAGAGTTAAAATATATGCTTAACAGAAATACTGACACTGTGCAACACCCCACTCATTTGTTTTGCATTTTTCACAAACTTTGAAAAGTCATATCTCAGAAACGGTAAAAGATATGACCAAAATTTCCAATAGATTTTCACTCAGGATTTTACTTTGCAACTTCTGAATGAGGGATGCTCTTTTCTAGAAGCATGTCACACAACCTTTAACATTACAGACAATACATCCACACAATGAAACAGTGATTCAGTTCCATAACAGGATATGTCTTTGAAAAGTTTTTTGGGGTAACTTTTGTCTCTCTCGCCTATGGTCCCAGGTACAACTTACTTTGAGATCAAAACAGGTCGTGCAGGACACTGACCCCATTAAGGTTGTCAAAACTCAAGGGCCACATAAACCTTTGAAGTACATACAATATGTCAATCGATAATATGGTACCTATTATGACAAACATACTGCGCAGAGATTTTTCACTTTTCCAATCATGCATAAAAAGCTTATTCTGCAAAAATTCCCCCGAGTTGTGAGCAATCTACTTAGTGTTTACTGGATGCATAATTTAAAGGATATCTAATACTCAGAGACTTAACTTTTCTGTGATTACAGGGGTACGGAACCAGCATGAGTAATGAAAATTACGTTATGGCCCATTAATACCGACTAGACTTCAAAAATCACATGGGTTGAGCAGGCTGTGACAGTGTAAACAAAGGAAAAATCAAACAAACAAATGCTCAGGTAAAATTAAAAGAAGGAATCAAGCAGGAGATCAGTGTTTGTTTCTTTTATGTTTTGTTAGCAGAACATCTCATCACACAATGAAATACATTTAAAGGGGAAATTGTACCCTGCAGCAGAACAATTGGGGGAGGGAGAAGCATCCATCCCTCCCTTTGGGGAACCTGGGGGTGAAAAACATTCTCTTGATGCAGAAGAATGACACAGACAGCTGGTCCTTATGTGGTAGTCTTGCTGAGCTCCGCCACAAGATGATCAAAAGAACAGGTAGTCTAGGCTCGGACTCTGGGGGCACATGTAAAGTCATCCTACCTGCCTTCCCCTATCCCAAATTAATGGACAGACCCTGGATCTGAAGATCAGCATTCTAGAGTTCAGTGAAATGATTGTAGACATATGACATGTCAGGTACTATTTGTAGTGTCTAGAGTGACGGTGACCACAGAAAACTCTTACACCTCAGAAGTATACTAGCCCATATTAATACATTTTACCAATATTAGATGGTGGGTGTTACTGGCATGGCACACTTGCAAAGTGCTTCTACCCTCCTCACCACATGGATGCTGACTCAAACCTAACAGCTAGCATAACCCTACCCATAAACATGACCCCCAACCCTAACAGTCTTGTGACTAGCCCTGCGAATTTTTGAGCCAAGCGATAATTTCAGCAGATAATTTTACCTGCCCCCCTGGGATAAATGTACAAGTAAGTAAGGGCCAATAACGACAACATTTTGGATATCTAATCCTGTGAACATTGATACCACAGCAGCATGATGAAAATACATTATTGGATTGTCCTGGTTTTAAATGCTGGAGAAAGGTTGAATGTTAAAACTTAAAAGTGACATTTAACACATTCGAACTGTAGAAGACCTAATCAATGCCACGAATAACTACTTTTCCACTAAACATGGTAGACAGGCAAAATCCTTCGAGGACAATCAAAACCTGACATTATGGAACTGAAAACAGTTTTCCAACAATACAGACACTGCACTATTTAATAGTTGACTACTGTTCATTACACACCAATGAGTACAAATACGAACTCTGAAGAGGCTGTCCTTAAGTTTAACTTGTCCTCGACATCACTCATTGGATCAGGGGTTACAAAAACAGGGCACAGTGTTTCGGAAAATGAAATTTGGTATTTGCAAATTCCTTTGTTATTCATTGTGAAAACCGCACAAGAAAAACAAATTTGTCTTTGATGAAAGGAGGGCACAATTGCAGAAGTGATTCGTCGGGAGAAGTATTGAATTTAGGCAGCATTTCACACATTTTTGATACTTGTGTTCAAAGAGAGGATTATGTGGAAGAGAATTTTGTAAAAGGTGGTCGTGTCTTAAAAAAAAAAGTACCACAGTGGTGATAGAACTGTGCAGCTACCACAACTAGAGCTTGATTGGTGCAGAGGCTCATACCTCAACATCCTGAAGGTATCATTTATGTACCAAATCATTAACATTGTACAAGAGAATCTGTGGGACTGCAATATTTTCAGAATTTCATAACCTGGTGTTCTAACAGTGCAGAAGTGTGATCTTTGTCAATAAAGTTATAAAAATTTTAATGGGTACTACCAAATATCAATGCTTCTAATCAGCATCAATATTCACATCCAATAATTATGAAAACTGTCAATTTTTACTAATGTTTTTTTTTTTGGTTTGTACTCGCTGTGGGTATATTAATCGGTACCAATGTGGAAAGTGAATGGTCACAAGTTTTCCAAAACCAATTTAAATCATTGGCTACTCACTCATTAGTGGTCATTTACATGTGACTCATAATGGGGCCCTCTTAGATGAACATTGATCGTTCACTAGAAACTTGACACAAAAGTGAAGACTAACTGAAGTTCATGAGACAACTCAAAGTGCCCCTTTAAGTCCATATACTGGTCAACATACCCGAGGGCAATACAGAGTTTCAGTTAGCATACCAACTGACACTGTCCAATTACTCAATTATCATTCATGCACGACAGGGATATCTGAGATGCGTAGGACAGTTTAAGGGGGCACTTTAATGGGAGAAGGAGAAGCAATTTGTAGAATTCCATAAAATGGGCCATATGGTCCTTGTGGAACCATAGACTACAAATTCATGAACACCCTAAGACAACCACTAGGAGAGTATCATTATGACAGCCCATCAACATTGCACAAAAGAATATGTAGGAGAAGAACAACTTTGTAGAATTTCCTAAAATGGACCATATGGTCCACATGCCACTTTAAACTGAAACATTTTTGTACACCCCACATGGACTACGACCCAAGGATTATTGCTACCAAGTTAAATGTAAATCCATGGATGCATGTGTGAGAAGCAACATTTCAAACAGAATTTCACATAATGGGCCATTGGGGTTACAGGGGATCTTGGATCACCAATTCCTGAACACCCTGAAGGGACCATTAACTGAGCATCATTGTGACAAACCATCAGCATTGCACAATATAGCATCATTGCGACAAACCATCAGCATTGCACAATATAATCTGTGGAAGGAGAAGCATTTTGTAGAATTTCATAAAATGGGCCAGGGGCCCACATGGGACCTTGGACCAAAAATTCCTGAACACCCTAAATGGTCCACCATCTATGGAACATTGCATCCAAGTTTCAGGCAAATACATGAAAGCATGACGGAGGAGAAGCATTTTGAACAATTGTGAACATAGATGGATGGATGGATGGACGGACGGACGGACGGACAGACAGACAGATAGATAGATAGAGTGACGCCGAACAATTACAATAGCTCACACCAGCTGGCTGGTATGAGCTAAAAACCAGAAAGTTAAATGACTTTGTGATTCCTTGACGATGATATCTCATTTTTTTTCATACACACAATCACTTCCTAGCAAAAGTAACCCAGGGGAGAAGGCAAGGGACCATATCAAAATGAAAAACTAAATGCAAAACAAAATGCAAGAATGACAACCACATTCTGTATCACTTATGGGTTTGATGTTACCAAGTTCTGATATGGATGAGAAATGCCATGCACTCAGCATTGTGGTCATGAAGGAGGTATAATTCACATGTTGATGGAAAGTTTGTGACACCAAATTGTAGTTACAGACCTGAGATTATGCAAGTCAACACAGGCAATCTGGAACAGTCTTGCCTCTTAAGGGAGTGTTTACTGTGACTAAAACAACAAAGTACTTGGTAAATCTTGACAGGGAGTTTCTGGCAACAGGGATACTCTCTGAAGGCTAGAAAAAGTGATAAGAGCTATGTTAAAGGAGAATAGGGCATTTGTTTTAGAGAAAACATCCATATTTTTAAAACCAATGTCTGAGGACGTAGAATGATAGATTTTTCAAAATAAGGAAGGTGAGTAGCTTTCTTTTCATGAAATAAGCTTCTCACAGATAGAAATTCAGTTATTTGTTGCTCAACACTAATTTGTTCACCCAAACTTTTCAAAATTCAAATGATGCATCTTCTATTACTCATCACAGGCATAATGTTTGGAAAAGATGACGCTTTGGTGAGACGGAATGGTTTCACAATGATTAAATCTATGTTCTTTTGTTTATCATGTTGGTGTATTCTAAACGCCCTTTTTCCCTTTAAGTGGTTGTTTGCAATAGAAAATGAACTTTAAGTGTTCCACATATTGAAAGAGAATGAGACCAAATTCTCTATAGCAGCAATTTCTGCTAAGAAACATAGAGCTATATTTTGGCAAATTTCGATAGGAAACTATTTCTCTAATAGAGTGATTCAACCTCTTCATAAGTTCACAATCAGGACATGTAAAACTCACCAAGTATCACATGTTGGGCTTTTGAACCCAGGACAAATCTTTGGATTGATAGAATTTATTACATTCATTTCATGTCACATTACAGTGATGACAAGTCCCCCATGGGGCAATTCAAACGACAGACATCAGCTGCTCATCAAGTGCTAACATTGTTGACACTTTGAAGTTTACCTGAATTCAGCCCTGAAATATCTCCCTTAATAGGTTTTCATACTTGAACCTCTGGAGACCTCAAACGACCTTTGACCTCCATGAAAAACAATAGGGATCATCTACTCACCATGGACTACCTACATAACAAGTTTGATATTTGAGCACCTTTCCCTCCTTGAGATATGGACGTACAAGGTTTTCACACAGTACCCTCTATTGACCTCACATGACCTTTGACCTCCATAAAAAATGGCAGACATCATCTCCTCATCAGTTGCTACCAATGATAAGGGTTTGAAGTCCCAACAACATTCGGTTGCTGTGATATCTCCCTTGATAGGTCCTCGTACTTTAAGCTATAATGACCACAAATGACCTTTGACCTCCATGAAAAACAACAGGGATCATCTACTCACGTTGGACTACCAACACACAAACACTGAAGTTCGAGCAATCGTGTTCACAAGCCAAGGCGTCATATACACACCCACATACAAACAGACACACACACACACGACATCACCATGGCATCTATAGATTCCTTGCCTACCTTCGGCAAGGAATCAATAAAGGGCAATTATATTTCTGTGGTCACACTGTGAAGTACATCACAAAGGTTGCATACAACTGGATACACTGTACTACTGTATCTTAAAGGGAGTAAGCAGTCACCCCTACTTTCCTTTGATACATCAGCTAAAACTCACAAATCTCCTCTTTTATACCTTAAATGTTTCTTTCAGGATATTTCAAATTATTGCATATTCACAGTATAACGCAAATTATATCTTCGCACAAATTTAGCAATCCCAGGACACTGTTACGTGGTTCAAAAGAGCCAACGACCACTGTACTAATGCAAGTCGGGATGACTGCATGTTCCCTTTAAAGGAAAGTGGCGGATGATTTTCAAAATCTTCCGAAATGTATTGCCTTCCAAACCTACTGTTGTTATACTGCCCCTTACTCCTAAAAAACTCCTCTAACATCTGCCTCAGGTGTTGACATTTGCGCAACAAACATATTTCCTCATACATCACAAAGAAGATCATTAACCATTTCAAACTCTCTTATACCAGATGAAATCAAGTTAAGTGATAACAATCTTGCATTTATTTCTGCTAATTTCCTTCTATCCCCTTTTCATTTTCCCAAATGTCAAGACTTTTCAGAATTTCAGTTTACCCAACTACATAAAACAATTTTTTCTCAGGCAACACTCCATCTAAATTAGCGTACTGTAAATTATTTTTTCTACTACACTCAATCTAAAATAGCTACTGTAAATGATTCAGATTGCCTGCTCTTAAAATTTCTCATCAAGTACTGCCTCTTACGTTCATACTTTCAATCAACATATTTCAATTTTCAATTAACAACAGAAACATCAGCTTGCAGAAAACAAAATTTTCCTTCACATTGTGGCTAAACAGTATGTCCGGCAATCAAGCGAGTGGGGGCCATTAAGTGCCGCTTTGTTGACATTTCAATCTTGAAAACAAGCTTTCATTCCAAGTTGCCTATCAATTGCTGTCACACAAGAAGTAGGTTGCCACCAGTTTGTGTGCTTTTTTCCAAAGTTCCATTTCGGCAATTTCGTTCCCTGATTTGTGTCACATCGATAAACCCGAAAGATGACCCTGGGATAGGGCGATTTAAACATATCCACACTGGTTAACAACTAAAACTGTGAGACAGATTGCTCATTTTCACTAACATGGGCAGCAAATTTTCAAATTTCACCGGGCGGACACAGGCCGTGCGTATCATAATTTAGAGAACTTATAAAACTATCACAAAAGAGCTGTCCCAAGTGAGTAATAAAAACCCTGCTCTGATTTTTAATATTATTTACATGCTGCTTCTTAATTGGTATTTTACTTACATCGTTTATCTTTATCCATTGGTGCTTTTATTGTTATATTTTTGTCCTTGTATATATGTTACATTTTATCTTGTATGTTACCACAGATGTGCCTCTTGGTTTTGTTTTTACCTTTGACAGTGTCCCTCACTCGAAGCATCAGCTGATTCTCACATAGCGTCCCATCACCTCCATGGTCCTACAATGCCATTCAAACTGATGTTTCAGCAGGTCAGCCCGTTCTCTTCTATAATCCGGTGTAATCCAAACAACTCACTGACCTAGTGCGGGTATTCAGGAGCAACTCCGTTAGTGACTCCGTTAGTGAGCGCGGGGGGTAAGTATAATAGGTAAGATTGTGAATTCTTCGTTTACATCCATTGCAACTAAAAGGAAACTCTGTTTGAGGAATTTTCTCTTTTTAAACGAAAAAATGAAGTTTACTTCTTCACAGGTACATGGCAAAAGGCTGAGAATCACACCAAGTCTTTGAAATCAAAGCATTTCCACATCAGAAATGTATGCATCTCATCATGTACTGACAGACACTTTCATCCTAAAACTATTCGAATGTGTGAAGCATCTAGACCGAGCAACCTCCACCGTCTCAACAGAAAGTAGCTAAGAGCAAGATAAAGAATGAAAGCACACCGAGTTCAAGCACTTTACCTGTAAAACAACATTTTGTGATGAGATTTTTTTTTCGTTTTGTTCTTTAAACATTTTCACAGCAATATAACCAGTGAACCTTAAGGGAATGACTATTGAGCACTAGTAAGCAGACTGTCCTTAAGTCTTTGATAAGATTTCAAAATGGCCAAAACAGGTTTTACCAAAAAGAGGCTTGGTAGTTGAATCCTAAACTGTGTACAGAAAATTTGACTTTAAAGGCACACTAAGTACTAACTAGTGCTGTAAGTGTACGGTGTACCTCCTACTCTGCAGTCGATTACTGGCACAATTACTACGAGAAAGTTATTACAGTGGTGATGTCTTTTATTGATATTTATTCATTTTATATATTCATTCAAAATGCCTCATGAATGGGAAAATCGCAATGCCCGCCTTCCACAGGAATGGTGGCTGATTGTGACACTTTGAAATGTAGGATAAATGGGCCTAGAGGCAGTGGAATGCTGGGTGGCTTGGCAGCATCTATACATACAATATGCACACTCACAGGCCAATTATCCCTGCGAGCTGTTCTGATTTTAATCTCCTCACACCGCTTGCTAACTTTCCTCTCTTCTAATATTTACTTGATACTGTACTCCACATTGTTAGTTCTCATTAAACCACGCCCTGACGACGTTTACCTGAGCAACACACCACTCCACATTACTGCCCTCTGGTCCTCGACATGTGTCCGCAGGTCGACGTCTGTGGGAACATTGATCCATTTTTCACTTCCTCTTTCCGTTCCAAACAATTATCTCAATTAATGCAACAAGTCCCAACTGATTCCTCCTCTATCTCCATCCTACATCTTTTCATCTTCAATCTTCCTCACAGAACTATCCAGATTTCATTCCTCTAAATGTTAAGAACACTTTTTCTTTTACTGCCAAAGGCAGAACCTTGGCAATTGTTTTGTTGTTGTTACACTAGTTAAAATCTGTATGACAATATTTTCCAACATAAGTATGATCAATACTTCAGTTGCTTTCCTGTGCTTTCTTGATTTTGTGGTGGTAACATACTGTAGATAAGGAGAAATTCTACATTGGTTCTAGAGGGGTATACTGAGTACTTACCACCACTCCAAAATTGCCTCTTCATTGCCTATTGCCAGTGACAAGATCTGATTACTAGGGGTTGGGGTAATAGCTTACAGTACTTCGGGAGCAGCTTTCATGCCCTGTTTTGGAAAATTCATTTTTAAAAATTTCCAGCCACTCCTGACTTTCTAGGCTAATGGTGAAACCACTGCAAGGTGTTGTGTGGGTATGAGGAGAGGATCCATGTATAGTTATTTTATTACATGAAGGGGCACTGAAGACCAAGCTACTCTGATTTGGATTCCTTGAACACATTCTCTGTTAATTTTGAGTGGAGGTCGAGCTGGCCTTTACCAGTCCTATCTCCAGTGCTGTGCTTCTTATCAGGAACTTCTCATCTTCACCTAATCACCTCACACTATTCCTGATTCTAACTTTACCATGTCACTGTTCCTCACTTTATCACCTTGCACTCTTCAACATCATCTGGTGCTTCTCATCCTCACTTTATCCATTGACACTCCACATTCTCACTTTATCCATTGACACTCCACATTCTCACTTTATCCATTGACACTCCACATTCTCACTTTATCCATTGACACTCCACATTCTCACTTTATCCATTGACACTCCACATTCTCACTTTATCCATTGACACTCCACATTCTCACTTTATCCATTGACACTCCACATTCTCACTTCATCCATTGGCACTCCACATCCTCACTTTATCCATTGACACTCCACATTCTCACTTTATCCATTGACACTCCACATTCTCACTTTATCCACTGGCACTCCACATCCTCACTTCATCCTCTGGCACCCCTCATCCTCCTTTATCAGTGGATACAATTCATCCTGTCACTGTCTCTTGTGTCTACCCTCTTGTCTGTGAATTGGTCAAAGAATCTTACAGATATCGGATACAGTGAGAAATGTGATTGATCAACAAAGAAGAGGGGCAGAAATGATCAATAAAATGTATTACATATAACACCATGATCAGGAACACAGATATATAAACGTGCTGTCACAAACATGGAAACTCTAAGGAGCATGATTTCATGAAGTCTGTTGCTGTTGCTAAACACTTGGAAATTTGTGATCAACAGTGCCATATACATCGAGCTATACCATGCAATGAAACTGTGATTACTCACAGTGTCCACGATAGACATCTGACACTTAACTTGAGTGGGTACTGTTTTAAAGTGAGGTGGATAATTTGCAAACACCTTTTGATGGTTATAGACTTGGTCAGTTTGAATGATAGCAGCTGGGCCATCATCCACCGTCTGAGGACTTTAGAGACTATTAAAGAGACTTAACACCTATACCGCCATCACCATACTGCAGCGACAACGGTGGCTGCATCCCACACTAGCGTCTGATTTTCTATTAATCTGAAACTGTCACCGCACCGGATTTTTATGACCACTGATGATTTGTCAGCGGGTCAACCAGAGGCATGTTTACGATGAGACACTTTTCCTCTCCTTCAAACGGGCGGCGGGGAAAGCAGCACGGTCTTTGCAGCTTAGCTGCAGAGCAAGGATTGTTTTCCTTGAGAGTGCAGACAGGGAATGATGCATAGCATTGTTTGTTTTGGGGCTAGATTTTTTCAGAATATTTCATCGTTCCTTTCTCCTTTTTTTTTTTTTTTAACTTTTTTATCTCCATGATCAAAGACAGAAGAGTGAGATGGAATAAGAAGAAAAAGAAGAAGAAAGGGAAAAAAAAGGAGCGGGAGATGATTTATGCTAAGAAGTCATGACAACAGTTAAGATCGTGCAAGGTGTTGGAGTAGGATGAAGGATGTGAATAATGCTCAGCAGATCAGAGTGTTTGGGGTACAGTCATCGTCATTGTACGGTGACACTGCAAACAGAGTGAGGGATCCAATCCACATTGACTGCTGGTTGACTTTTTTTATTGTGTGAGGTTGCATATTCTTGTAAAAATTGCAATCCGTGAAATCTTTCGACATATAAAAACAAAAGAGATGATAATTGTGAAAAAATTTGTTATTTTGTATCCAGTTTTTAAACTCTCAGCTGCATTTAATATAAAAAAAAAAATCTCATCACTCCATGCCTATAAACATCATTTCCTGCACAAGTGCCTCGAAATATCAAGCTGAAACTTTCATTACTGTGGCAATGCATATATTTGAGCTATGGTGCCTAACATTAAAACTAAATCTGTGTGACATTTGCGGGGAAATTAAAGAACGTGAATTAATTAACTGGGTTTAAATCAATACACTTTTGAACAAGTAATAAGAGGCTCTTGTCACATGTGGAAATGAATTGTTGATAGGTAATGTTACGTGCTTAGCATTCAAGGTTTGGGGGAAGGCAGAGTAATTTAACATTTCCTCCCCGAGTATTAAAAGAAGACATCTGACACAAGACACAGAAGGAGAAGGAAAAAAAAAAGAAGAAAGAAAAAAGATGATATTGTTTTCCTCCTTGCTATGTCTTGCCCCAACTTTTCCCCCTTCCCTTCCTATTGATAAATTTGCAAATGGTGGACAGATAACAGATGGTCACAATCGGTGAAGTTAAATGTAAGTTACAATCATAGATACAGTAAACCCTAAAGCAAACAGCATACCTTTGCTCCAAAATAATGAAGATATCTGTTACACTTTATGATCAAGCGTTAACTTGGAGGGAGGCTATATTTGCAGGTACATGTCTTACACAATGTTTGCATTACACATTAAATGTGCATCACCATAGTTACACTTTTCTTGAAACCTAAGCTTGTGATCATTCATCTAACAACATTCATCTATAACAAAGTGAAAAATCAATATTTTAATTTTTAGTTTACCTGGGTTTACACATACCTAATGTATACATAGTTTATGTTTGGCATATTTGAAATAATTGCAAGTATCTACTTAGTATTTACCTAGTACGTATCTTTCTGTGACAGTGAGACAGAAGCGGGTAATAGCTGGACCAAATCTCCGTTCTTATGAAAAGACATAAAAATATTTCAATTTTGGTACATACATACACACACACCACACACACACAAGAATTGTAACTTTGGTCGACGCACTTTGCTTTAATGCTTTAAAAATGTGCATTAGGGCGACATTCTACCTAAGGTCGACATTCTGCTGTTGACAGTCAACTTAATGTTTCAGGTACCATTTGAAAGTAAATTTTTACTGTCACAAATACTTTCACTTTTTTTGCAACACCCCTTTTAATCATATCATTTGATCTGATTAGGTTAAGGTTAGTTTCAGGGTTATGGGATACAGGTGAAAATTCAGTTTTTTTAGTGCGTAAGTCAATGAAACTGTCGACCTCAGGCGCGATCCAGGGCAATACACATCATATCGTTAATATACATGTTGCTGGTTTTAATAATGACCAGTGAAAGTAACATCGCTTCATGCCTTGGCTGCTTTAGGTGCTTCCTTACCACGCGTGCAATATGAATTTCAACACATTGTCACTGGATTCTGTACAGTCAATAGTTGAAGGACCATTACCAAGGACAGTGACTTGCTCATATGATTGTGCACTCACTCTTTTTCCACCTGCCCTGATGAGGAGCTGGCTGTTTGACAGGGACGCGCAGTTGGAAATTTTGACTGCCTCCCTCCTCCCTTATTTCCTGATGGACAGAAAAACCGGCTGCCTGAATATGAAACCTGTATACATTTGGTTAATATGACACAGAAGAACTGTTATTTTTCTCTACAAAAATAATACATTTCAGTCATTCTCAGCGATCCTGGCGTCATCTGGTTGATGAAAAGTTAAAGCATTTTCCTTTTGGAGAAAGTTAAGATCTATCTTCTTGGGGTTTGACAGTCAAACACGAGTTGAATATGCAATAAAGTAGAGATGCCTAATATTAAAGCCTGTAGTAAGGTTTCCATTAGTGTAAACCCTGTGCAAATAAACAAAGGATGAGGAAGTAGTTTCCAAGTTTCCAACCCATGGAGATGGAGGCTAAGAGGGGAAAAACGGTAGTCTTGGACATGGTATAAGTGTACAGAGACTACGATCAGCACAAATCTAGGAAGGAGGCTCTCTATACTGCGACTTTTTCCCAGATTAAACCCTCAAGGAAACAAAGTGCAGAGTATTTGGAGACCCATAATTCAGTAGCAGCACACAAAATCAAATGATTGTGGAACCTTGCATCATTTCTTAATACGAAAAAAAAAAAAAAGATCTCTTATAGAAAACTGATAGAAAATTTCTGCAACAGTGTTCACATATTCTACTGCAAAGGTCACGCAGACTAGAGAGGGGAAGAGGTAATGGGGTCACAGGGGAGGATAAATGGGATGAAGGGGGACAGGGGATAAATAGGAGGTAATGAACAGAGTAGACAGTTCCTGGTGATGGAGAGATGGGAGAACAGAGCGATGGAGTCGAGATACGAGTAAAGAGGAGGGAGATACTGGGGTAGACAGGTGATGATAAGTAGGAGGTAAAGGTGAAGATAAGTAGGTTAAAGAAATGGCGCTGACAGGTGTGATGAGAGAGGGATGGGTGGGGTAAGGGGAAATGTAATCAGTGAAAGGACACGACAATGGTGTGAAAAGGGTACAATTGTATAAACTAAAATAATTATGAATAATGGGATGAAGGGATAATGAGATTAGGGGGTGGGATTAGCAGGTGAAGGGAGAATAATCTGTAACTTGTGAAGACGAGATGATGCTCATGGCAATTATCTGCTAAACAAATGCACAACAAATGTTCGACTATAACAAAAACTCAGACAATGCAAACACCAAAATGGCTTTCTCACAACTTATTCCACAAATATCATGTGTACACAGTACATGGTTATGTAGCCATCAACCACTGTCAGGGACTGCCAACCTTACAAATCACCTGGTTTGAACATTAACCTAGGAGATCCGAACTGTTTCTTTTCTCTTTGTTTTTCCCTGAGCGAACACACTGATGCATAAATGTGATCACAGCTTGATGTTAATATCAACATTTCTTGTGCTATGTACACAAAGTTCCATGGCATCGTTGATGTGCGATTAATACAATAGCGCAAGGACACATTTTTTTATTCAATGCAGGTTTTGCAGAGGACAGGTCTACGGTAGGTAAACGGGGACGGTAGAATGATGCCCACGGGGGTGACAAGATGGGGGATGTGATGAATGCTATGAGGACATGAAGGAAACACAAAGGGGAGGGGGTAATGAAGGTGATCCAGTGATATAAAGATGATAATTGATATGTCTGTAAATTAGCACTTGAAGGAAACATAACATTATTCATCATTATCATAGTTTGAATCACAAGCTCTGCAGGTTGGGTTGCAAGTCACAAATCACAGCACATTCTTGGTATTTCAACTTCAAAATGTTATGATAGTTGCGATGTTGGGACTTCAGCCTGGATGTTAACGACTTTACGTGGAATTTTATTTTTTTTTTACCCGACTCGCCTCTCCTTAGAGTTCTAGAGGAATCAGACATTACATGGCAGTGAAAACAAAAGCATGTCTGCAAGAACCGTACACCAGAGTAATCAATGTACTCGTCAAGGTCACACCGTTGTACAAATATTTCTCTTACCAAAGCTACTGTACAGATTGGTTCTGGGATTGGAATAACAGTAAACATATGCAAATTTGTCTTGTTTCTCTGAGCTACAACAGGGGAGGTTCTATGGGGTAATGGGAAAGGGGGCTTGAACTTCACCTGCAGGGAAAAAAAAATTGGAAATTAGATCCCCCAAAATTTGGCAAATCACTTACCTTCACTTTTTGGAAGAGTAAGCTTCTGACAGACAATATCTCGAAATCAAGATGATCTGGAAGCTTTTAACAAAGCGCAAGAAGTGCCATACATGTCATAAAAATCTGGGATGCTTTTTGAGAAAGAATTTCTTGGTGTAATACACACCAACCAATGGTGAAGCTCTGCTTAGGTGGTAAAACGAGAATTAGGCCCCCGAAATAACGTTCCTAAATAACGTCCCTATCACTGCAGCTAAGCTTTATCAGACAATGTTTTTAAACGTCAAAATCACATGCTGTATTTAGCTTTTTTAAAATTGGTTTACTTTAATCTTCTGTAGTAAAAGTAAAGTAAAATTAAACCCTATTCTAGTCAGTTTGCACCATAAAAAGAGGCGGGGTATTTGATCAACTTAACATTTTCATTAACTCGTCAGTTAATCCGAACAATTTTAGACATGCTGAGAGAATCAAAGTTTCAGAAGCGTTTCCAGAAAAAGCTGCAATTTAGACAGTTATTAACAGGCATGTGGTATATATAATTCAATGTATGATATGGCTACCATTTACAAAACAGAACCAGCAACTTAAACAAAGCTGGGATATTACGGTGGTTCGAGGATAAAAACTAATTAAAACTGCAAAACTTAACTGCAGTGGAATTAATTACCACAAATAAGTACTGCAAACACCCCCATAATATATAACTGTCTGGCGGAGTTGTCCGACACGTGACACGAGTTTATTGCTCGCACCGCAAATGTTACACGCGAAAGAACAAACAGGGCACGCATCGAGATTGGCAATGTATGTCACATGTATATTTCAATATTTTAATATTTGAGCTTTTATGGATCACACGATACACAGTATGCAAGGTGAATGCCACAATGTACGGTCATGATCCATTTTTCATTCTCCATCATATGGCGGCGGCGGCGACAATCATGATGGCAATGCATGTACATAATACACCAGGCGTTTTTTTTTTTGTGGGTTTTTTTTTTTTTTCAGTGATAAAATATCCATACTGAGTGTGATTAATCATGGCAGGGGATGACGTAAATGCTACTACTACAAACGCTTCTTAGCATTAATGTAAACATTGCACATGACATCTCCTGGAGAGAGCACCTGCCCAAATATGCGGCTCTATGTAAATCTGCTAATCAGCTATAGCAAACAACTGTACGACTTTGCTCTCTGGCAACATTGCCTATGTTTTTTTTCGCTGTATGCGTAATGCCAACGATAGAAATTTACATTCAGCCAATATGGTGTCTCCTTGCTATTGATTCTGCCCTTCCTTAAGGGCTTCTCAGAATCTAATCCTATTTTGAAAATTTAAGCAATGCCCAAGTCTTTTGATAACAAATTCTCTTCAAGTTGAGAATTAAATTACAGCGTCAGATCACAGTTGGTTCTGTATACCCAAAAGCAAACTGTGACAAAGTGATTGTGGGAAATTAAAAGCATCGGTCTGTCACTGTGAGAGATAGAAGTTTCCTGGGCTACAGACTGCATACATGTTTGCAACTGTGCTGCACTGTATTGCAGAGAGAAAAAAAAAAGTCCTCTGGTATAAAATTTCCAAGTATTTTCTGAAGTACACGCATAACGAATACAGCGAGCTAGAGATGGTTTCAGAAAAAAAGTCATTTCATTTAATTCCTTGTGCAAAAATCTGAAACTTCTGGCAGGAAAAAAAAAATTACACTGAAAAGGGTTAGAGGAATGTAAATACCGTTTTTGTGTGTTCTAGCAGAGATTTGGTTGGCGTTTCAAGTTGATGATTATACTTATCGTACATAATCCCACGCCAGATCTCTTTACAAACTGAAGATAATTAATATTCTGCTATCTGATGAGCCAGGGTTGTTGTGGGACAGCTACTGTAGTTCATTATGTGTTTTTAGAAGTTCAATACCCAATCAGTTCTAACTCAGGTAACGTCTACATATTCACGAATGTGTGTCATTGACTGATTTCACACTACCACCAAATTGTTCATTTGCTGAACCATTTCGTACATGTTCTAAACCTAAGTAGAAAAATAAAAAAAAGACAAGTAAAAATCAAGATTGTAGTCATTTGTGTTTTCTTCGTGGGTAGTGTGTGTTTTCATTCGTGCAAACCATTTAAGTGTGATGTGTACCATGCAATGTTGGGAAAAGCACATATTAGTTGAAGAATATGTGGGAAAGTTAGACTGAACAGGTAAAGATTCAGAAACATTCTTTTTGTCTGAGAGTTCAAATCAGAGGCAATAGCAAATGTTTAAGTGTACAAATGCCACTCCTATCCTCTTGTTAGCTCAAACTACTTGTGAAGACCTGTCCTACAACAGGGGTTCCAAATTGATTTGTCAGAAGGGCCAGAACAGTACCTGAAATAAATTTGTGGGCCACTGACTACAGTGGTCCTACTTTAAGGTCATATCCTTTCTAAGTGGAGCGGCACAACTGGTTGCCATGTTGTGTACCAACAATTTTTCGAAGTGTTTTTAGATGGTAACTTCTAGATGGCCTTTTTCAAAAGGAAAAAAACTTAAATAGTAAAAGTTAACACAAGGCCATTTTTTTCTTAACTTGATATTGTTGGTGTGATGGATTGGATCCTCTGGTGGGGCTGAATATGACCCATGGACTGCCGTTTGGGAACCTGGGCACCGCAATAATTTACTCATACTCATCTCACAAAACGATGGTACATTGGAGTGTAATGATGCAGGAAGGGTTGCACTCTATCAGAGAGGAGCTGCAGAGAAGACTAGCAAAGGGGGTTGTACTCTAGCAGAGAGGGTTGTACTCTAGCAGAGAGGGTTGTACTCTAGCAGAGAGGGTTGTACTCTATCAGAGAGGAGCTGCAGAGAAGACTAGCAGAGGGGGTTGTACTCTAGCAGAGGGGGTTGTACTCTAGCAGAGAGGGTTGTACTCTAGCAGAGAGGGTTGTACTCTAGCAGAGAGGGTTGTACTCTAGCAGAGAGGAGCTGCAGAGAAGACTAGCAGAGGGGGTTGTACTCTAGCAGAGAGGGTTGTACTCTAGCAGAGAGGGTTGTACTCTATCAGAGAGGAGCTGCAGAGAAGACTAGCAGAGGGGTTGTACTCTAACAGAGGGGTTGTACTCTAGCAGAGAGGGTTGTACTCTAGCAGAGAGAGTTGTACTCTAGCAGAGAGGGTTGTACTCTATCAGAGAGGAGCTGCAGAGAAGACTAGCAGAGGGGGTTGTACTCTAGCAGAGGGGGTTGTACTCTAGCAGAGAGGGTTGTACTCTAGCAGAGAGGGTTGTACTCCAACAGAGAGGGTTGTACTCTATCAGAGAGGAGCTGCAGAGAAGACTAGCAGAGGGGGTTGTACTCTAGCAGAGGGGGTTGTACTCTAGCAGAGAGGGTTGTACTCTATCAGAGAGGGTTGTACTCTATCAGAGAGGAGCTGCAGAGAAGACTAGCAGAGGGGGTTGTACTCTAGCAGAGAGGGTTGTACTCTAGCAGAGAGGGTTGTACTCTACCAAAGACGATTGTACTCTATCACAGGGGGCTGCATGGAGGAATAGCAGAAAAGGATGCAGTATCACAGAGTTCTAGACAGTGCACAATGAGAGTGCTTGTGTTGTAACAAACAGGTAAGTGAGGGGATCAGGCCATTTTTCTCTTCACTTTATAAACAACTGAAATAACAAACTCTGCAGTGACTGAAATGCAGCACTTCTAACTCAATCCTTTCCATCACACCTTTGTTTGCATCACACCTTGTTTTATGCTACTCTTCTCGCAACCCCTTTTTTTTTTTAGTTTGCAAGTTTACAAGGGACCACAAAAACGTGTAAATTACCATCGGATTACTACTTCAGCTGTTGGAGTGTTTCCCTAACCTAATTGATTGCCTCTCGTATTCACCAAACCCAACAAATATATTGAACCTATTGTGCCCAATGTTGACGAAGCCTACCGAGTTTGTGTATTTTTGCATCTGGTACCATAGCCTACTTAAAAAAAAGGGGTGGGCGTCCATGTTGTCAGACTTATGACAGTATAAATAATTGTTGCATGCTTATCTAAGTAGTAGGTTATTAGGGTAGGTCAAGCCTTAGAACACCTCAAAACCACTTCAACCAATGGATAGGGTGTTCCATTACCTCATCTTCGGGTTAAATGGCACAATTATTTTTCTGATAGTTCCTATTTGAACCAATAACGTACATCACCTGGGAAACACCCCAGGTTATGGGCAAGGGCTGACATCCTGAAGCACTTTAATTATGACAAAGTTTATTCTTAGTTACCTCTCAACATCCTTCCTGATCTGAAGACGCGGATCTCGCAAAACATCATTAAAAAAAAAAAGAGATTGGACCATTAAGTTTGTAGTCTCCTCCAGCAAAAGGTAAATGAGCCATTGAGGCAAATATTATCAAGAAAATATTCACCTGGTCGTCATGTCCAAAAAAACAGAGAACCCTAATTTAACAAATCCTTCCACGATTTCCATCTTTTTGTTTTTCAAAACACTGGATGACGGGCTTCAGACGGCTTTTAATTTTTCCAGATAATTTTACAGAGTTAATGGATGGTGACCAAAATCTCTTGACGACGAAGCCACATGAGGGTACGAAGGGAGAAACACAGGCCAGCGGATGGGAAGCACTCTCCATATTTACGGATAATATTCGCAGACTGCACTGCCAACTCTGCAAACAGCACATGTGAAAACACACTAAATTAGCCATAACATCTGTAATGAAACTGTAGAAGCAGACATTGTGTGCATTTAAATAACAAGCAGTTCTTGTGTTTTTGCACAGATATGCTACAGAATCAACTAAAAACCTAGGCTTCTGAAACCTTGCCGGTGCCACAATTCAGAAAGCTTGCAACTTTTTCCATGGTTTTCGGTAACAGGTTTTACAAGTCATCAAGTTACAATTAGTGGGATGTGCAGTGCGTGAATATTGTAATCTTCTATGAACTACAACACGAGCCTGGCAGAGCAGAATTTGAGAACATTTCAGTGAGTACATGAGGGGTGAACTACCTTTAATAGCTTGAGTAAATATCGAAATCTAGCATTATTGCCCAAAATGTGGATTAAAATTCCTGGATATATGTCAAATTTTTGGGAGTGATAGAGAACGACGGAATTGTGAAATGAGTTTTTTTGGATTCGTAATAATCACGAGCGGGGATCCGTGTTCTTGAGTTATTAGATGAAAGGGATGTAAGACCCAGTATGGTGGTGGTAAATTACTGTAGGTTGAGATATATAGAGCATAGCACTTTGGTATAAATCTGTTGCAAAACTGGTGTGGTAGAAGATGCAATTACATACAGCAGATTGAAGTATACCACAACAACAGTGCTCAAGAGCATGGTATAGAAAAGCCTTTTGTAACCTTTAGTATATGACCAGCATATATTCTGGTAACTTTGGGCCCTGACTGCAATTTTCCCCTTAACCTACTGTGTCTCTTTGTTAAAAAAAAAAAAAAACTGAAGATACAATACAGCTTAGATGCTACATTTGTTCAGCAACCCTGAGGGTCCTGGCTATGCTTGCTGCCATAATTCAATCACGAGTCTTTCCAGGAACAATCAAGTCAGTGGACTATGTAATCTTTCAATGGGACAGAGACAACACATGCTGTTGATACACAACCCAACTGACTCCACAGGTCTGTATTCCATTTTTTTTTTTCGTTCTTCTCTGAACTCTCAAAAGAATGTGGACAGATTCCGCACAGGAATCAGGACTCTATTTACAGGTCACCAGAACTTTGCAACGGAGTTGCCATTCCCCCTGTTTACAAGCTCCAAACAATGTACAGTGTAGATACGGCGGGGCAAAAGACAGAGGGAGCATATTCATGCTGAAGCAATTGTTAGGATTTTATGTCTGAGAATCACCCACCTTTGTCATGCATGTGCCCTGTGACAATTTTTAAGGATGTCATCTCAACAACTGACTGGATAATCAGTGTGAAAACAAGTCATCCCATGATGATAAGAAATTTCGGATGAAAATGTCAACAAACACATCAAGGGAGATGTGAAAATCCTTGCAAGCAGGAGAGGGATAAAAGCAGATTTATACTTATATATTAAGTAGACGTACCAAGGCCTTGAATTTTGGGGCACACTCACAAACCAACACCTACCTCAAATCACTGTTAGGGATGCAATATTTTAATCACCTAGACAAAGGACTGGGAGCCCTGGAACTCCGGTAAATAATTCCAATTTTACAAAACAGCTCATCTACCACACATCCTTAATTTCCTGAGGAGTATGGATTTTAAGTACACCTGGAAATCAAAAACATTATCAAGAAAATATTACAAGAAACAAATACTATCAAGAAAATATTACAAGACCTAGATACTGCCCACAGATTTTACCAGGAAAGTAATTCCATAGCAGTTCATAGTAACTTACACAGATACCAACGGAAAAAACCTATTCAAGGTGATTTTTCCTGCATAAGAGATTGCTCACCAGTGTAAGATACACACATTACATCGAATGCATGGTACTAGATTTGCTTCAATTCTCACAGTTTACCATCTCAGCAGAACAGTTGCACTTTTCTGCACTGTGCTAAAAATACTAGCATTCTCTTACACAAAATATATAGGCCTAATCTTTCACTGTTAGTCTGTTACCAGTACTTTTGGCACTCTGGATATGGGTGCATTCATTGTGCTAAGACAATTCAGTGAGGGGAAAAAATGCTAAAAAAGTCTCTCCCTCAGTCTTAAAAGGCTATAAATTGCCAAATTTTTAGACATATATTCAGATGAAAATTTAGCACTTTAAAGACCTTGACCAAAAAAAAAGGGGGATACAGTAGCTTGCTTCCTGCACTTATTTTAATGACTCTATGCGAAGATATGCATTGAAAGTGAGAGTCACGACTTTCTAACAGTTTCGAAAGTTGTGATCGCACAAGACCTTGAAAACAACAATTATTATTTATCACGGGTATTCTATGTTTGAAGTTCAAGCAGCTTTCCAAACAAAAGCAGTTTTGGTTTCCTATCTTTTCTGTCTACTAAATAATGTTGCTTTATGATCCAAAGTCTGGAAATGCGCAAAATGGATGACAGATACACTTCCTGATTTCTTTTTTTTTTAAATCATGATTAAGATCAGTGACTTCACTCAAAAACGAGTGACTTGAATCAAACTTATTGAAATCCTGATTTATTTTTGCAATGAAATCATGATTTTGAACAGTTTGATTTCAATCAAACGACCCAGACGACAGATTTGTGATTTGCAGCAAAACTTACTGATGATCTCCTTAAAAGTTCAAAATGTGACAACATCTTTTTTTCTCAACCAACCACTATAACTACAGATAGTTGCTAATAAGCTAATGAGCAAAATACCATAGGTACAGTATTCCTGAATATCATATCTACGACATCTGTCCAGTTCACGTAACCTTTGTTCATACAGTTACGGTAGCATGAATGAGGCTTTCAGATTCACCACCAGTGACATCTGTTGACCTTTCAGCTCTTTTCTCCCATGGACACAAGTGAGTACATGTGAGTGTGCTTTATTGGTCCAGTAGAATCTCTTACTTCAGAAACCAGGATCACTCTCAAAAGTTTCTCAGAAAAGCAAAAGAGAACTAGTAAGTATTTAGTCAGTAATCCTATTACCTAATTGAACATACTATGAGGATGTCCTCTTTAACTTCACAAAGCTCTTTCATAAATGCCACTGGCTAATCCTATTATCCCAGTGTCCTATAAATACCTCTGGTGCCCTCAAAAACCACAAACAAAGTTTCAACTTCTTTTGTGAATACTTCCCCTGCCAGACAATTTAGGAATGTCAAAAACAGAGTGCTCCTCACCGTGATGTGGATGATGTTGGTGTGTGGTTATGATGTGTTCAGCAACTTCTATTGATGCTGCAAGAATGGCATCTCTTATTTTCACCACTATATGTGGCTGTAAGAAAGGGGGGGTGGGAGGGGGGGTAGGTAGTTGAGATAATGAACTGAAGTCCTGCCTGAACAACTCCGTAGGTCTTTCAGGTCTTTTGATCTGCACTGTGATGTTGATAAGGTTGGTACAGTAAGTTCTGTTAATGATCCAAGAATTGTTCTTCTCTCTCACCACTGTACTTGCTCTCTATGTACTTCCTACCTTAAGATCATAATAACATTGGGTAGTAATGTTGTGCACAGTAAGTTCCACTGATGTTCCAAACATGGCAACTTGTTCCCTCCCACCATTGCACTTGGCTGAATTAAACGGTAGAGGGTGGGGGGGGGGGGGCATGTGAGGTAATTATCAGAAGTCAAGTGTAATCTGTCATCTGTGCAATCAACTCCACAAGTCTTTTTATGGATATCTTAATCTTTACTGTGATGTTGACAATGCTGGAGTGTGATAATGCAGTACACGTTAAGTCCTACTGAAGCTGCATGAATGACATCTCTATTACTTTTTTTTTTCATCTTACTTTTTTTTTCATCACTATAATTGACTGTTTTATGAGTGGGGAGGGGGATGATGTAATTTAAGACTGATTTTTATATCTACCAGCCTAAATGTGCTTTTCTTTTCTGGAAATGCAGATTGACACTATTATGTTGATAATGTCGGTGTGTTTAGTGTGGGGTGGAGTTCTATTGCCAGTCAAAGAATGAGAATGACTTCTCTTGTTTTATTGCTAGCTGTAATTGGCTGTATTAAAAGAGGCAGGGGGGGGGGCCATTAAAGGGGTTGCAGGGGAGACATCATATAGCTAAAGTAACTATCACCCTTCCTTCAGCTACATTTGTAGCTCATCCGAAATATTACGTTAACTGCATCCCGGAAAACTTAGTCCTCAGAGTCTTTGGTGATGGGAGAGGAAGATGGATGATGCCACCATCGTAGGGGGAAGGAAGCCACACGTCATTGATCCTATGAGAGGAGGAATGGCAACTGTCATAAGAAGGGTAGGATGTCACCATCCTAGGAGGAGAAGGATGCGACCATCACTGGAGGAAAAGGATGCCACTCCCATAGGAAGGGAAAGATGTCACCACCAAAGAAAGGGGAGGAGACCACCACCAAAGGAGGGGACGAATGTCACGATCATAGGCGGACAAGGATGCCACTGTCACAGGAAGAGAAGGATGTCACCATCACAGGAGGGGAAGGGTGTCACCATCATGAGAGGGACTCTCTCTTATTATGTGGGAGGGCAACCTGGCAAGTGATTAGAAGAAATTTCCACATAGGCTCCTGCAGTACCACAAATTGCAATGGAGGTCCCATACATTTAAAAGTGAACACAGGAGATCATGTCACTTGGAATTAGTAAAACTGAAGGCATAAATGTGCTATATGTATGTGTATGTGTGGCTTTGTTTGATGGTACAAACTCATGATAACATCCATAAAAATATGAAAATATACTACCTTGTCCAACTCTTTTATTAAATTTTCCTAGATTCTCCCTTATACTACATTCATCTCAACTTAAAACTGCTCTAAAGTACTCATGTTTTTTTTCTGCGAACTAAGTGTGACAATTCTCTTCTGTCCTCAGCAAACATCATATTGCAACATTCCCCTACTTTGCCCCAACCCAAAGAGCAAACTTTGTCAAAAAAAAAACAGAAAAAACCAGACAGAAAGTACACACTTGGATGTGACACTGACCTAATTCTTGGCAGCTAGAACTTTTCTGCATGACCTCTTTTGATGGTTAATAAATTCATGAGCAGTTTGAATTCCCTCACGTTTTATCCCATGGAAATGGTTAATAACGGCTGAACATCCGCCCTTAATCTCTAAAGCGCATTAAATAGGTTACTGACACAAGAAAATAACACTTTTATTGTGTCATCAGTTTAACTGTACTTTCATGGACTCAGAGACTAAATCTACCATTTTGACCTAAATATTCAAACCTGTTTGCAATTTGACATTGTTATAGTGATGAATAACATCGTATACATGGAATATTAGAGAAAGATTGCATGCAAATCTCAGTCGACCTATAGACAGATGTGGCTATTTTCAGCAAGCCCTGTATTCCTAAAGACCGGAGAGCTATGTACATGTTGCATACATGTGTGACACTACTTGGGGCCATTAGAGAAGTTATTGGTGAGGTGCTCCTCCATTGATGAGGTACTCACACCATGGGGGGAGAGTGATCATGCCAACTACAATGTACCTGACAGTATTTAAAGGGATCACTACTTTGTGAAAACTCCACAGAGGGCTGTAGATTTTGTTCAAGGTTAAGAAGGGCGAAAACTGATGCAAAGAAGGAATCTACTACGCTGGCAGGGAAATGATGTTGATGGGACATCAAGAAAGTGACATAAAACTAGGACAAAACAAAAAAAAAAGACAAGTGGAGGTTGATGATAAAATCTTTGTTGAAGAACTTTTATTTGGAGAGGTCGAACTGATGCAGACAGGTGGGTGACGAGAGCAAATTGAACAGAACAGAAAGCCTCCAATGCGAATCTCAAAACAGCACTATCAATATTACTTTGTGAGAATTTTGAATGATAGAAGCACATGACAATGCTAACAATTAGCATGATTAGTCAAGTTGCAGATCAAATGGCACTGAAATTATAAAAAAAAAAAAACATTCGAATTTTTGACCCTGACTTGTGCTGGCTGTGCGAATATGAAGCAGTACTAACGTGAAAAAGTGTTTGGTCACAAATTTTCAAAAACCAAACTGAATTGTTACCTACTAACTCTTCAAAGTTCCTTTGTATGTGACTCATGGGGATCCTCTGGTTTGACCATTTGTCATTAGTTTGTGAAGGAAACTTGACAGGTTTAAGAAGATTCAGTGAATTTTTATGACACAACTCGATGTACCGCTTCAAAGGACAGTACCTGGGTAAGACGATCCTCTTGAAGGACAATACCTGGATAGGTGTGAGAAAGACCTTTCACATACGGTTCTGCAGTCTTTCTTAGGCATTTGGCATAGGTTTACCCATTTTACAGTTCAGACTTAAATTGGGATATCCCAAAATGCACGTGGTTTTGATATTAACCTGTGGCCAACTTACCTGTCTCTGCACAGCTAAAGAACATCTATAGGTAGTTTGGAAAGGAAGAAGTAGTTCAGTTTGACTTAGAGTGATGGTAGAGGAGGGGTTAATAGTTCCTGGAAAGGTGCTTCTAGGACAAGCATAAGTTGCGCAGAGAGACGAAAGTTCGAAAATGAAGTACATATCATGCTTCGCCTGTTTCCAGACTTTGATCTCTAATGACCTTAGTGACCTCAAGGAAAGATAGGAGGTATCACCTAGTCACCATGGTTACCGGCACACCAAGTCTGGAGTTCATCCAACATTAAGTTCATCAGCAATCTTCACAACCCTTAGTGCCACACACACACACACACACCATCACAATTCTGTAGATTCCACATGCATTCGGAGTCAAAGATGCACTGATTATATGGAAACATCAAATTTATCACACACCGGATATTTTCATGTCCTTTTTACTGTTATTTCTCCCCCCCCCCCTTCCAGTTTATATTACACATTTTCGTGAGGTTCAGCATATATGTTGATTTAACATTTTACGAGCCGGTGACGATCCTTGCATGGATGGAAGGGACTAGAAGTATCAGACACCGACTTGCATTAATATCCCACCCTCCACAACCACAAATTTAAAGATGGGAGCATGGAAAGATGATAAACAATCAATAGAGTCTCTTTTTTGACACTCAAAAAAGTTTGATCCCAGCCAACAATCGACATTGTCCCTGCCTTAATGACATCTGACCTCATGTCTTTCAAGACTTTTATGACTTGTCCTCATCCAAAACAAAAAAAAATCTGTGGTGAGTTGTGTTTAAGCATGACTCTATTTAGAGGGTGTTTATAGAACAAGAAAACTGGGAGAACATGATGATGTGTAAAATTGACATTGTTTAAAACTGATGATGTGTTAATTTGATGTTGACGTCTATGCTTAGCATGGATAAAATTGGGGTTGTCTAAACAGATATTGTGTTTAGTTTGATATTGATGTTATAAGTACATGAATTATTTAAAGGTCGTGTGACATGAAAGTGACATTTTAGACTACTGTGTGTACTAATCATTAGAAACATTGAAAATAGTCACAAATTCCATAAACATCCATCAAATATTGGTAATTTTACAGGCAAATTCCTGTCTCACACCTGCACCATGAATATACATTGGCTAAGTATGCAATTTGCGACATCATGAGATGTACTAAGTCTTACATTAATCCTTTGTAACTTAACCTTTCTTTTCAAGGACAACTGAGAATTTTATGAGCCCAGAGGGTTTTATTTTGGAAGTGTATATTTTCTTCTTCAAAACTATTGAGATAACTTACCAGTGTGAAACCCAGTGAGTAATAAAGAGACAATATATGAAGCTTTAGCAAGAGAAAAACTAACACTGTGCAACAATACTCCATGTCATCTGCCATCTTCAACAAACTTTGAAAAGTTATACCTCAAAAACAGTATTATAGATGTGAGCAAGATTACAACAATTGCAACTCAGGGTTTCACTCTGCAACTTCCGAATGAAGCTGGCTCTTAGGTGTCACATGACCTTTAAAGAGATACTACTATTACATTTGGCATGACATCGTGCAGATGCTAATACACACACTATACACACTAAATGGAATATTTACATCATATGTGACAAAATCGCCAGAGTCGCTTCCTGATTGAAGTTGCTGATAAGTTTGGAAATGAATGTTACCCTAAATCAAAAATACAATGTAACAATTAAACTGTAAACAACAACATACTTACCCATTTCTTAATCTGTACTTGTGAACATTATGGAAATTTTTCAATGTGATGGAAGAGGATCATACAGAATTCTGTGACATGTTGGAGGTGGGGTGATGAAGAAGCGCTTGGAGGGTATGTGACGAGGGTGATGGGAAGTATTTTGTACATGAATGTGCTTTGTAAATTGATGATGACGTTTCTACTAAACGTATGACAACATCACACCTACCCTAGATTGGCCAGACATTGATTTTTTGTAGTGTGTTTGCACTAGGCAAAAAATTCTGATGGGGAACCCACGGTCCAAAGTAGGTCAGGGACCAAGGAACCCCAAAATATACCTTAGGTTAGACTACGAGTTTTAAGCCTTAATACAACCTTTGGCAGGTTGATATTCTACCTGACATATGGACATGACAATAAAGTGTTCTCAGGCGGATGCTGAATTTGAACGATGCAATGACTGGGTTTGAAAGAAAAACTCTGTGAGGGGAAAAGGAGCGTTTTAAATTCCTTTGACAAATGCAATGAATGTTCATGAGATTTTGGATCCAGGTAGCAAATTTCAGAAACAGACAACGACATGTCAGTCGGGTCCCCAGGTAACAGGTGCAAACACTGCATATTTTCATTTTTTTTCTATGAATGTCTTGTCCAACTCTGACAATGTTCTGTTGTCAATCCCTACACTCCAACATCAACATACATTGGAGTACACACCAGTGTTCGCACTGAGGCACGGGACTGTGCGAATCCCGCATTTGCCTCCTGAATCCCACACAAAGATGAATCCCACAATAAATCCCACGATAAATCTTATATGGTAAAATGCAACACAATTTTCCACAGCTGAGGTTGCAGCTACAATTATAAATACACAGAATAAATTGCAATAGAATCTGTACCAAGTGACAACTCCCTCCTTGATTTTGAAAATCCCTCCCACAAATTTTTTCTGAAGCGGGATTTCCCTTCTAGGTTCAATTCCTGGTACACTGGTACACACAAAAGTGTTGGGATCTTTTCAACACAGTAAGACAGAGATACAGATTGGATAAAAAAAAATTTCTTCTGAAATAGACTTACACTATAGGTTCATCGTGAACGACACCTTCCTCTCCTGCTTGGATTTGCTTAAAGCACCATCCTCCTGGGCTCACCCAGCATGTGTTGTTGGTTGCATCATTCGGGCAATGCTCCTGACAGTAGCACTGGAGCCCTCGCTCATCAGCGACGACTGCAACAGAGACAGAATGATACCAATGATGTTCTATTCTTACTGTAGTAGAGAGCACACTTACCCAGTAGTGCTAACTGTTCAAGGAGCTTTAAGTTATTTACCAATTACACCTCATACTAGGGTAAAACTGGTGAGAAAAAATATGCCACTGTGCTAGTCATTACCACGATCATATACAGGTAAATGAAGATAGCAAAGGTAGCGAATTTCTTGAATCTTCGTGCTCCTGGCACATGAGAATGGCAGAGTAGGAAAAAGACGCCAGTCTGGTAGTGAGACCGATGACGCTAGTGACAGTTTTGAAAGATTACCAGCACTATCAGGATGGTATATGAGAGTGCAGTTGTAGTGTAAAGGCAACTACATGAGGAGTGAAGTAAGCATCCCATCTTTATAACAGTATTATCACAAAACAAGAACTAAAACTGAATAAAAATATCAAACGAAACCATACAACCAAACCTCTTTATTATACAAATAAAAATGAAATTGTTAGTTTTGCTCCCTCTACCACTCCTGTCCACCCCCCAAATGAAAAAGTTATTCTAAAAACTTTTACCAGTGGCATTTTTCCTTAAAATTGAATGCATAACGAGTGGCAGCGTAAAGAACCTTGGTCTCCATCTACTGCACTGTTCAATGTTGCGTACCTATTCATGGATTACACTGCAACACAAACGACCTGTTTAAAGGAAACAAATCATGTACCTACAGTATGCAGTACAAGGAGCTATTGTGGCTCAACAATGCACATAAATTTGTGCCTAATTCACCCTTTGGTACATTTTGTACACATACTGTGGCCACTTGGCCCCTTCATTTACTCTCTCCACCAACACTACAGTGTTAACACTGTAAATATATTCTCTGGGAAACAATTTCTCTTGCACTGTATAGCATCGAACTGCTGAACAAATGCAAACATTTATGAGCAGATGTTGTATGCTTGCAAATGTGGATTTCAAAAGAGGTCACTACAGAAAGTCAAAAGACCTCAACAACGTTGAACAAAAACAGTGAAAGCTGAAATGATTCCTCAGTCCTCACGTGCTAACATTTATTCACGTAACATTACATGTTGCAAACTACAGCAACAAAAGCACAGTCAGTTCAGGGTGATAAATCGTAGTGGACAATTGAGTGAGGAGGGAGTTACTCCACTCTTTATAGACGGCCAATATTCTGAAAAGTATGCAACCCAGAACCTGTACATGATACCGACTGACAACTAATATGAAGCCTAGGTAAACACTAGAGCAACATCAGATCCAGTTCCGATCCGATTTTATCACGCTTTGGCTTAAATCTTACTGTATTTGAAAAGAACCAAAAAATTTGCGATCTTGTGCGATTACATACAGTGAGGCACTGCTGATGGTTACTAAAATAGAATGTCAACCAATCATGGCGTGACGTCATCTCAAAAGACAACTTTTATGGGATAGGAGTGAAAAATATCGGAGTGGTTTTGAAATAAACCTCCCTCAGTTGTAGATTAGATCGCATTGGGACAATTTAAAGAAAGATGGATACAGTAGGATCTGGTGTTGAAGTAGAGTGACCGACAAAACCAAAAGTATCAATAGAACGTCATGGATATGACATCCTCCTAAACTTCCAATCTGATATCATTGTAGTTTGAACCAGCACCTAACATATCTACAATGGCTAGCTGACTCATTGGAAAATGACTGTGATAGCCATTCTGGTCACTCTCCCTGCCACCAAACCTAAACTTAGTATTCTTTTTGTTCATCTTGACACTTTTGGCAAAGGAGAATGCAAAATATGGCTATATTGGTAAGAAACCTTTGATAAACAACCTAATGTAGCTCAAATTTCCTGCCGTACACAGATATAGCCCATGTTATCCATTTCAAGCTTTAGCCATGTGCTACTGTAACACAGGGGTGTAAAATCCTTAAGAAGTAAACCAAAAGATTAGTACGACGCCTTACATTTGCAAGACTCCTTTCACAGACATCTTAGTAATACGGTACCCTGACATGCACGGAAATAGCCATGTTACTCATTTTAAGCTTTATACCAGGAATGTAATCTTAAAATCCTCTAGGTTCTTAGACAAAAAAAAAAAAAAGGATGATATCTTAAAGGTTCAGACAGTACTTTGACATGCTGTACAGCAAACCGAATGTACCTCAATATCATGTGCGGCATGTACTTTGCTGACGAGAGACAGATCTGTAAAACTTGAAATGTGCAAGAAAATTGACAGGCACTGCATCTGCTAAACAAGATCACTAATTTCATTTGCGCCTATTAGGGCTAGCTGTCGGGGCAGCTCTACTAGCCGGCAGTCAGCGGTGACGTTCGTCGCCGATGCCGTGTTTCCCGCCGTCATCGCTGCCAGTGAGAATGGCTTGTGTCAAGAAATTTCATCACAAAAATATGTTTTTTGAGGGAAATCAAATTTAACCATGAACAGGAAATCGTATTGAAAAAAAAAGAACACAGATATTCTGCAGTCTTACATTAAGTCACATTTTTCCTTTTTTACCCTTTCTTTCAGAATACATTCATGGTATTGAAATTTCACCTGAACAGCAAAAATGGCACAGCAATTTTCAGAGGAGGTTGGCTCCTGTTGTAGGTGAGAAATCTTCTTTGCACCAAAAATTGAATAATCAACTATGCCCAAAAGATCCACCTTCAAGGTGTTCGTGTTGTACTGTGGAGGAAAGCTTCTCCAATGCACGCTTCAAAAGCTCAGCTTGTAGCAAAGAAAGGTAAAGTTTAACATTTTGAATGGACTTTAATGTGGTAGGACTTTACAGATAATTGTAACTAGCCACAATTAAGGTAAAAATGTAACACATACTGTAATATTAGTGTTTTGTGAGGATAGGTTTTTGTGACAAGCATAATTTTACATTGATTTTACAATGTTAGCAACTTTTGAAGAGATTGGATGGTTTTAAAATGATTAAAAGCTGTCTTCTTTGTTACATTTTAAAGATGAAGCATACTGGGTGTTTTACTTTCAATCTACACTCAATAGTACCATACACCTACAATCTTGGACAAAATACCTTGGGACACCCAGCGCCCCGTTCAATGTTGGCTATAGTATTGCTGTTTAAAGGGTACATTCACTTCTACAGCGCAACATTGGAAAGGGGCGCGGGGTTGCATGTTATCCTCTCACCTAAAATTCAGTATTATATTTGCAACATACGACAAAGTGTCCCAACAATTTTGTCCAAGATTGTCTGAGAATTTCGAGGGTTTAGAAGCATGCGTGGTTCACAGGAAAAATCGTCAATTTGAAACAAGTTAAACGGCAAAATGGGGGGTGATATTCCTTGCAACAAGAAACGTCAGCAGTGCATGTTCGGCATGTTTGGGGTCTATATTGAAGTTGGTTTACTGTAATAATATTATTGTGTGAATGTTGTCAATGTTATTACGGAGTAAGGGGAGGAATAAGTCAGTCAAATTGATGTATTTGCACCAAATGTGCTAAATAAAATGCAGTCATTGGGGAGGTAACATTATAACTCCAATGCATCTTGTCGACCATGAAACTACTTTAAAACATTTTGTATGATACAATTGACATACTTTCGGCTCAAACTCTGATATTGAGACAGGTAACGAAGAAAAAAAACTAGCAAAAACAAAAAAAAACACCCCCCCCAAAAAAAATAACATGTTAGTGGTCCGTTGAAGAAGATCGATGTATATGTCTTATTTATTCAAATTGTTCACAGTGATGACGTGGTGTCTGGTATTAAAGTAACTACACTTAATGTCTATTAGGACTGACTTGCAGGTTAATCTGGGTAAAAAAGTGTACTATCATTATACAAAACAAACCCCTAAAATACAAATTTAATAAATGTGACGTTTGCTCATATTCACATAACAGTGACATTGTGGCACCCATTCTATTGTACCGTACATGGTGCACTGTAATATGTCAGTCATTTTAAGCAGTTTCAACGGACTTCAGAGTACATATTTGTTGTTAGAGCTATATCATTATGTTAATATTCATGTATACATATTACCTTATACTGTACATGAATGAATGAAAAATGAGAAGTTGACAGACATTTGAGTTCATAAGTGGATAATTGAGCAGTGAAAAACACTATGGTCATGCCGTGAATCGAACCCCGGCCTCCCCATCCAAGCTGACTTAGACCTAACAACAGCGTCCGACAGTATAGGTTAATGAAACCCACGTTCTACCAAATGTTTTGACAGGAAAATTTAAGCAACCCGTGGAAAAATTGCGTAGATTACAAGACTGAAGATTACATATGTTACCAGCTTCATGCAAAGTAAAAATTGCAGTCACAAATCTTGATTTAGCGGCCGAAAAGGTAAAAAACCAGCCTTTACTAACGTTCTACCATTTATTTTAATATTAAGCTGAATCTACAGTTCTGACTTTAACGCATTTTGGTAGAACGTGGAGCTACTTCAGAATATATTACAACTGGGATTCCTACCAGCATTCTACAATTGGTAACACTGCTGTTGCAATGCAATGCAACAGCTGCCCATCAATGTTATTTCTAAATGCAACTATTTCTGTCCGCATACAATCCCCAGACCCATAGGCCCCGATAACTAATTTTTATGATGCACTTTGTCCAAAAATGGTCAATTTTCTTTCGAAATTTCGCTCCAAAATTGCTGCCAAAAAACTCAGACAATCTTGGACAAAATACCTTGGGACACCCAGCGCCCCCGTTCAATGTTGGCTATAGTATTGCTGTTTAAAGGGTACATTCACTTCTACGGCGCAACATTGGAAAGGGGTGCGGGGTTTCATGTTATCCTCTCACCTAAAATTCAGTATTATATTTGCAACATCCGACAAAGTGTCCCAACAATTTTGTCCAAGATTGTAGATTCACAAACACTTATGACTTCAATGGTGTTACTTTCGTAATGACTGCCTTCTCATTATCGGTTAAAATTTTCCCCCCTTGTCGTGTAGCATGTAGCCATGTACTCATGTTAAAAAAGTATGACACTGCACTGGCGGTCTGCAATACTACGTGACGTGTGGAGGTGCATGCATGACATCACCATTCAGGTACTGCTGTAACACGCCGACTTGTGAGTGAAAAAAAAGGTAAAATCTATAAAAAAAAAAAAAAAAGCCTTGAATTCTCTTTGACTTGTACTACTACAGAATGCTGTCTTGTTTTTCAGAAAAACTGTATTTGAAGTATCAGGACTGTACTTGGAAAGCTGTATTTCCCTTTAAAGCCTTACTGGGACAACAACTTTGTAATAACTTATTAACAACAAATGGAACATTCATGAAATCTCAAAATTGTCACACCTCTTCTGTGGACAAATTTGCAACACCTCTCTATTTATACAATGATAAGGTCAGCTAGACATACTGGAGATTCAACACATAAACTGGTTTTAATGTAGGTTCTCAGAACTTTTTGCACTGTTTCTGTGTTTTATGCTCTAAAATTTGCTTTACCACTAAACAAAGTCACAGTTCAATACAGATAAAATGATGTAACTTGCAGAGCATTTGAAGTAGATGGTTCACTTCACTGAGATACAAACAAGGGTAACACAAAAATTTTTTTCTACTAAAAGACAACTGTCTTGCAGTTCCTGCTTCACTTCATAAACATAGAAATGTGGCTCCACTTTGAAGCTTCTGTCCACATCATAAAAGTAAACCCAGGTGGGTTAGTGCCCCGAGAACTTCCCATCATGCATTACCGCATTGGCGGTAAACTTGCTAATGACATCTTTTCCATTCAGCGAATCCCTCCTTGCCCCTACATGTTTTTACGTTGATGTGCCTTATATGACAATGAACAGGTAGTAACCCTCACCGGAAAAGAGAACAGCCAAAAAAAAAAAAAAATTCCTCTATTTTGAAAACTTGACACTTCAGCATCAAGGTAGGCTATATCCAGTCACAGAGGCGCATAAGTATGTGACTCAGATGTAGCAGACGACTGATGACTTGTTTGGCGATGCCTTTGGTGAACATGAATATTCATGACAACAGTCACTGAAGGAAGCTCCCATGACACATATGACACCGACATGTTAACCACTCAAGTTAAATCAAAAGGAATCCATGGTAGATAGAAGCTATAATCCATTTCTAGGGTTGTGTGTTTTTATCCTGTGTGAGGGTAGTGTCACATGTGAACCTTCTCCTTAAATTTCACGGTTCAGTTCACAGATTCGTAAGAGTTCTAACTGGGATTGAACCCGAGGTATTTCATCAAACCAGACTAGAGCGTGCAGGTGCAGAGTAGCTATTCTATCATGTAAGGCCGTCGTCAGCTTGTATGTGCTATTAACTCCTGCAGGTTGAGCAGAATGTATACACAGTAGAATGACCAACTTTCACATTTCTCCTGGTGGATGAGTCAAGTTGAAATTTTCAATACCATCTTTGTGGTGTGAAATGTATGATGCATGCCAGACAGTTCAAATTGCAGCAACAGCAAATAAAACCAGGTACTTTGGAGTATGGACTCACAAAGGGGGTAGGTCGTATGGTCACTGTGGAGTGATTCCTCCTTTTCTATGAAATTGTACAATATAATTTACAACAATAATAAAATTCACTACAAGTGTGCAGGAGTGGTATCTCTGCAATATGAGACTGTGCAAACTAAGTTGCATGCTCAATACTGAGTGTAATGCGTTACATCTGCAGTGTTGTACTACAACTGATTACAATCATGACATAATCTGAAATTTTACAAAACAGGCAACGTTTCATGAACTTTGAAATGAGAGGCAGAAAAATCGGGTCTCAAAATCTAGGCTTCACATTAACAGCGATGGACGGCGGCTAGGTAAGATTGTTTCCACAACAACTTACAGGCGTGGTTATTTTGATTACAATGATCATACTTTGCTTCCAATTATATGCCCCACCCTGCCCCTTCCGTTTGGTTGTCACATGTCGTAGAAGCTGTTCGTTACAGGACAAATTTGAACACGAATAACTACTCAACAATGCGTTGCACACCTTGCAAATATACCAAGTTGAGAACCTCTAAATGTTCTGTAAACACAACAAAGTTTTCTACACATATTTTCTTTTTCAAACATTTACATACTTTGACTGTTAAAGCAGCCTCTATGTACATCAATTACGCCAAAAACATTGCTTACAGCAGGTGGGATTAAAATGACTTAGGAGGGCCACTCTTCATAAAAAACAAATAAAAAGTTGGCAGCTTGGAAAGCAAATCTTTCATAATCATACATCGCTGATGGGGAAGCAACTTGCACTTTGATATCGTGCATCGATAAATAATCATTATTATCATAGAGTTAACAGAGAGGAACACACCTTTGTTTACAATTGTGAAACAATTCTGAGTGTTATTTTCAGGTTTTTTAAATTATGGAATACTTAACAAGGGGGATTGCCAAAATCACACGAGGGGATAAACTGTTTTACACAATCCTGCGATCAATTGATCTAAAATGGTTATAATTTAAGAGATGACTCAAGACATCCTTGCCTCCACATGCACTCTACACTTCTAGAAGAACAGCTTAACTTAGAATTCTTCAAGAAAAACTTAGTAATTCACTGCCAAAAAAATTGCTGACTTTCTGCAAATTTAAAAATGTGGACAAACATTTATCTGCACTACTGTGTGTTGCCAACTACAGAAGTTGATTTAAAAAAAAATAGACATACTGTGTTTTCTTTTGGATAAATACATTTAAAAGGACAGACATTATACGATCTTAGATTGCAATGAAGCTAAATACATGGTGGCTACAAGGCACACTGAATCCATACCGAGTGACCTTGACTTCTATTGTTGTTCACCAGATAATAACGGTGGTGGAGGGGAAAGAATAGAGCCAAAATAGTTGATGGCAAAACTTGAACATGGACACTATATTGAGTGACCACCACAAATCCATAATGTATTGATACTCTGGACAACTTCCAAGACTACTCTGCCTCCTACATTTCAAGCAGACTTCAGTGCAGATGTTGTTTAAAACTGTATTAAAGAGGCTCATTGACTTGGTTCACAAAATTCACAATACTTTGTAGCACCTCACTTAGTACCTCACATAATACTTATAAATGTGCTAAAATCATGTCGCAAGAAACATGACGTGACATCCAGATATACCATAATGGTTCAGGTTTGCTCCTCTTGAGAAGGCATAAACATGTATGATATCATGTGAGAATTAGCTGCACACCTGTTGAGCATCATGAATAAACAAAGACAAATATGTATGCAAGTTTGTGACATCGTGGGACTCACATGATAGTCTTATGCTATAACCTTCATTTGAGAACGATTTTGTGAGAGAGACTTTTATGCCACACAGGTTTTGGAATTTTCTTGCTTAAAAAAAAGTGATATCACTTACCAATGTCTAGGCAGATGGCAAGTAATTAAAAGATACTATATAGTCCTAACAAGAGGAATACTAACACTGCACAATGCTCCAAATCATCATTTAAATTGCATAAAATTTCATAAAATTTTGAAAATTCCTATGAGTATCTCACAAACAAGTGACAGACAGAAACACAATTCCAATGGATTGTCATTCACAGTTTTACTTTGCAATTTCTGAATGCAGTCACCCCTTTCCTGGATGCATGCCACATGGTCTCAATGATCACAAAAAAACTGATCACAAAAAACTGTACTGATGTCTGGATTATGGTCAATACTTCAGTTGTTTTGGGTTTGTAATGAACCTTGTCACTTTAATAACTGCAAACTCTCAGTGTGAAGTCTTGCATCAAAAACATCCTCAATCCACAGAAAACACATTGTACATACATTTTTTCCCTCCCTTAAGAGTGGATACACCCAATTAACATTGAGTTATCAGTCGAATAAGTATTTTCTTCTTTTTCTGCAAATCTGTAAAAAGTCGGTTTAACTAAGTAAAACAATCTTTGCATCTATGACTGGCAATTAAAGAAGGGCAATACACACAAAGTTATGTGATGTAAAATCTTTCTTACAACTGCCTGTCTATCCCCCTTTAAATAACAGCTCTCCTTGTCTAAAGTAAAATCTGACATTATCATGTTTGCTGATCAGTATATTTAGATAACTAATTTCCCTTTTAGATTAAGCCAAACAAATCTGATTATGGCCGATACAAGCGCAAAGAGAAGCACTGTAACTGTGCTTTGTAATTACACTGCCTGCCGCACAGTTAATACAGCAACTGTATCTGTTGCTGTCTGGTTACAAGCACTCTCAACATTATAGATGGAAGTGCAGTTGTTATGTTGAGACTGGGAAGTGAAGAGTGTTCAATGAATACAGATTGTACATGCTCATCAATTGACTAATGAATGAAGCATTAAATCTGATCTTCAAAACTCTTTTTCTTCTCAAACCATGAGCATATTCAACTTTTTTGCTGAAAAAAAAGACCACAAATGAACCCTACTAACAGTTCTGATTATGTAAGAATAAATCTAACAGTTGTTGATTGGTAGTGTGATACAAACAAATTACCATAACAATGCTGCTGAAAGACTGCAACACTGAACTCAGGAATATCTTTCAGAGCCAAATCAAAACATCTTCCTTTGAATATTCATTAACCAACTAAATGTTCATCAGGGTACAAGTTTTCGTTTTCTGTTCTTTCCGCCATTTCTGTCTTGGAAACAAAGTGCCACAAAGGTGTTCTCGTGAGACACTCCACAAAATCGGACCAAAGCTCCCGCCCATTTAAAATGGAACACCAAAAGAGAATCAGACCCACAAGGAAGATCAGTTGCACATTACCTGGATCTTCTAGTATTCAGGATCAGTATTATACTGTAGGTTGTAATGTTTCTGGAAGGATCTGATCCAAAAAGAGAACCGATCACAGCCAAATGTGGCACTGGTACAATTTCTCGCCATTTGATTAATGCTGCACCTGTCTCGGGTTACAAGCAAAGATCTGTCTGTGGGGTAAGTCATTACAGACCTATCCTCCAAGTAATCAGTTCTGAACAGTAACACATACAAAGTGGTTACCCATACAGGATCAGACCCCAAAAGGAAGATCATTTACTTTGCAAATTCCTTGAATTTTCTAGCAACCAGGATCAGTAACAAAGACTGCGATCTCTCTTTTCCAGGAATAGTTAATCCCTAAACAAGGTGATAACAGGCAAGTTTGGTGCTTGGTTCGATTTTTGGTCATTTTCTTGTTAGACTCTTGCCTCACTGTAGACCGCAACCGAGACTCTCTACGGGGGAAGGGGTAATTAAAGACCCCATCCTCCAAGTAAATCTGTTCTGCACACAGTTACACATTCACAGTGGCCATAATGTAGCTCTATCTACCTTCCTCTTTCTGTGTAGCATAAGATAAGGCCAGCAGCACTGACTACGATTTGATTCATATTTGTTGCTCACAACAGGACACTGTGCAGGAGGCTGCCTGGTTCTTTGACCTGCTTCTCCGACAGGTAGGCCAAAATCTGGAATCGATCATGTGTACTTCCTGATGCAACTACTGTAGGAAATGATAGATGAATTTCAATCCCCAAGCTTGATAATGACCTCTACACGGAAAAAGAAGACATACTGCAGATACAGTGTCACGTCAGTCCTGGCTGACTCTGTAACTATCTATAAATTTTATGAACATATAAAATTACTCCACAACATACAACATCATTTTTGAAATGTACTGCAACCAAATTTAGAGGTACAACCAGCTATTTTAAAGGGAATCTTACGGTTGTTTTGCAGCCATAGGTCATATTTTCAAAACCAGTATTTATGGACACAAAATGATTAGACCAATTAAGCAACAGTGTTCAATCATCAGAAAGTACTTTAAACAAACAGATACCTATGTTCACAGTTTGCTCACAAGACCTGGTGTGTCTGAAAATAAATCATTGACAATTCAGGACTTGGAAACTAAGCGGGAAAAAGACGAGGGAAAATATTCTCCCATCCATCTCACCAGCATAATTCTACAAAGGGAGGGCAGCAGTCTATTGGAACAATTCTAACAAACCAACACAAAGGTGTGGGAATCAAAAAGGATTCGAAAAGGGGGAAAAATGTTGAGAGTTGCTTCAATGAACAAACAGTCTATGAGTTTACCATAAGATTGCATTCTGGAAGTACTTAGAGTAGCAACTTTAACTTCATTGTTCATAAAACTCTGAAGAGCAAGGATTCCTAAGCATTGTGGCTTCCTAAATGTAACCTACAGTTGACTAGCTGCTCACAGTAATTAACATGTAAACACTTCTACTTGTAATTAATACTGCAAATTACAATTGCCTCTACTACCATTCTAATGACTTTGCAACAAAGTTACTGCACATGATGAGACCAACTTCAAAAACTAATTGAAAAAAAAAAAGGGAATTATGGCATGTAAGTTACCTCTTTCGATGAACTGTTTCTGTGTTAACATTTCCAAAAATCAGCTAGCCATGCATTAACATACAAACGAATAATGTAATTAACTCATTGATAACCCAAAAAAGTGAAACCTTGATTTTTTTGCTTTTCTTGCAGCCCCATGATGAAATTTGCAACCCTGGCACAATGCTTAATTTCCCAAATATTTCAAATTGAGCAAAGCAAAGGCCTTATCAATTATTCTCCTCTGTAAATTATAGGCAGAAGAAAATGAATTAACGATTTCCAATAAATGTTGCAAGGCTCCTTGCTTATAACCTTTTTCAATTACACCATACCCATTATAACGTCAACTAACCCATTTCCTATTCATCGTGCGTGTCTTCACTTCAACAGAACAACTGCGCTAATTTTCACGTTTCCCTCATACGAAATGACTTTGCATGGTAAACAAACCTGCTGGGTGGTGATCTCGGCAAACCTCAAGAAATATTGATTTTGAGACATTCCTGATCATAAAATGGTTAGAACTTGAGAAATTCGATGGCATGTTTGGCGAAGGAGGGAGACAAAAAATTGTCAGACGACAGGCCATATATAACGTGTAACATAGCGATACATGTTGTAAAGCAGACACGCAGACAAGGATGGTTGGAAGAAGACCATCAAAACTTTTTTATGTTGTGTGAAATGGGGGGAATGTTTACAATAAAATCATCCTTGTCAGTAGTACCATTAATAACTTTGGCTTCTCATACTTGGCGGTGTTAATCTTGAGACAGACGGCCTCAGCACCTTGGAAAACATCTGCATGGGGCGAGTGAGAATATGCACGTGGTACTGCACCGAAAACAGGAGAAAAGTCGACCGACTATGAACAACATCTGACAGTGTTGCTTCATCTTCATGTAGTCCTTATTTCAATTTAAATACCGCCATATTGTGGGTACAGTGAACAAGAAATACAAACTGTCAACAGACCTCACAGTGTCCAACTAAAGACTAATGAGACTGCTGATCTCAAATGACCTTAGACCTCTTACCAAAAGAAAAAGGATCTTGAAAAGAAAAAAGAAAAAGGATCTTGAAAAAAAAAGGATCTTTTTACTTGATACGACTGACATAAAGTACGAGATCAATCCAAGTTTGTCTTTATGAGCTTTACACATTTTGACCTCTGCTGACCTCAGATGGCCTCTGACCTCCACCAAAGTCAATAGGGACCTTGTACTTAACATGGTACTCATGAGTTGAGAGCCTTAGGGAAAGCAACCAAACCTGGAAGAGCGATGTTAATATTTATATTTTCAGAGTATCGTTTAACAGGCACAGTGTACTAGTAAGTTGTAAAACTGCTTAACACTACACCACTGAGCTGGCATTTTCGTTTCTGTCAAATGTAGACTGAGGACAGAACGTCGATCGAGGGAATGCATTCATTCCGCAAAACTATTTGTCTCTTAAGATGTGACATTGAAGATATCATTTCAACCCTCCCTTTTCTCTTCTTTAAATAATCACCTGAAGAAATGAGAAAAAAATACTTCACTAGAAGAGTATGACAAAAACTATACTGTGGCACAGCAGATTCCCCAAAGAACCAGTCATATGCTAAACTCAATGACTTCCAAACAGTAAAAATTAACTGATACCTCTAATATCTGCGAACCACAACTGATGGACGAAAAAAAAAGAAAAAAAAGCCAGACCTATACACAGTGCTATTGGGTTTCTTTCAATTTTCATTTTTCTTTTTTTCAGATGAGTACCATATTTCTCTTCTTGATGTTCATGGAGGTGTACCGTGTTGGTTCTTGTGTCGCCAAGTTTCACGAAAAAAAAAAAAAAAAATTCCCCCCAAAACAAAAAAAAAATGGCTCTCTGCTTCATACAGCAATGCAGACATCACTTAAGTCGAGAACATTCCTGGCACTGCAAACCCACGATAGAGTTTCTTACTTCATGAATATTCGCAGAGTAAGCAAGTTATTGTTTCAAGCTACATCAAGCAGCAGTAAGCTCAGATTTCCCCTCCTCACTTGAAATCGAGCGGAACAGTGGACAAGTGAGGAGAGTGCTCAGTTGATGGCCTCAAGTACACCACAACTTTCTCAACC
This sequence comes from Stichopus chloronotus, assembly GCA_021234535.1. Lineage (NCBI taxonomy): Eukaryota > Metazoa > Echinodermata > Holothuroidea > Aspidochirotida > Stichopodidae > Stichopus > Stichopus chloronotus. Next base: position 7,106,106 of record CM037844.1, read on the forward strand.
GTCACCGGTCCCACAGATCACTCAAAGAAACCCTCGCGTTTTCTCTACTATCACAAGTTTCTATTTTTTTTCTTCTTGTCCCCCACTTGCAACTTCTTTTTTTTTTTCATTTCACTTCTGTTGCTTTAATTTACTTGATACACTACCTCCACTTGGAAAACAGAGTATAAAAAGATATATATTTTTTCTAGTGAGGATGCCATTTAAAGTTGGAAGATTTATCTTGGGAGCATTTGGAGTGACTCCATGCAACTAAAGAAAGTGTAGCTCAGCTACAGATTGTTTTGCTTTTGAGTTCTAGCAGTTGAAAGTACAGTAGTTTATGCTGTCATGAAGAAACTATTTCCTCATACAAACTGCACAAGAAGGTTTCAAGTTTGGTTAACTGACCAGAACGCAGAAATGCATTGCGGTTTCGATGATCCGATTAAGAGAATTTTTTTTTCGAAATCTGATATAATAGCATTAGTATGTGTCACATTGAGTGACTAAAAATAGCAAAATACTGTAAAACAATACCTTAACAAACTCTAGGACAGATCTATGTTTCAATTCAAACAAGCATTTGACCAAGTTTTACTGTAAAAGGTACATAGAGATCAGTTCAACCTTCTGTTCTTGAGATACATGTAACTTACAAGCAAGGCATCACAGACAGGCATGTATGTACACACACATCATTCATGCGTTTTAATTGACACTAAAACAAAAAAAAAAAAGACTTTCAGAAATGGATTCTTGCCAGATCATTAAAGCCACTCCAGTTTATTTTCACCAGTAGACCAAAAGTTCCATGAAATGAACACAAAGAGATTTGAAAGAAAGGAGAAATGAGAAACTAGGCCTACTTCATTTGCAGAAAACATTATTAAGTCCTAGGACTAATCAAAGCTGACATCAGCAATATCATTGAAACCAATAAACACTGAATACTGACTTTCTATCACCTGCAGAGTTGGGCCATGATCCTGTTAGAGTTCTGCAACTTACCATACAGTGTGTTACATACTTTGCTTGTTCACTATAGATGATAATGCAAGCTCCCTGATTATTTGTTTGTGTGGGTAAACTTGAAACAGTATCTGCAAAAACATTACTAGGATCTTTTAATGGATGAGTTATGAGACTGCATCTTACATTTCACAGTTTACATATTTATGACAACCAAAGAAAATTCTTGAGCTCTTTGAAAGATCATGAAATTTCGAACTTGAATGAAAAATGTTGTGACTCCAATGTTGAGTCCAATTTATCCCTTGGACAACTATGACAAAAAAAAAAGAACGCGCTCATTTGCATAGTCATGTACGTATCAGAATACTTAGGCATTATGAGGAAAGTAGTACACTAAACTTGGCTTTGCTATACCTCCATAATCCCAGGGTATTTGGTGACTGATCTTACTACTGAAGAGAATGAAGAGAGAAAGAGAGAGGGTTCAGTTTCTGGCTCAACAAGTCTCTGAGATCCGTTGCTGTTGGATATTAAAAAAGATCAGCAAAACACTGTCTAATTTCAGAAATTCCACGCCACCGCCGTTGAAGTTGAGAGAACTTGAAAAACTTTTTTCCTCAAAGTTCAATGTGAACACTGACCATGAGACAGGGAAAAGTGACACAGTTACTGGTTACCTGGGAGATTTATGATTGCATAACAAGGGTACAACGCTGATTCTCCTGTTCATGCAATGGATATATTAATATGCTGACAGAATTATGAAAAGAAAAAATAAACAGGGAAAAAAAATATATAAGAACGAAATCCCACATTTAGCTATTTACATGAATCACTGAAAGGAGCACAGCTATAAGAGAAAAATAAAATAAAACCCCAGAAAACAGCGAGAAGGGTCAACACAGTGTATAAATCTAGAAATAACATATAATATTCCCTATTGACTTGTGGTTTTGTTTTTTTCATATCAATGTATGAAAATTGATTGATGATGAAGAAAAAAGCTATTTTGGGGAAAAATTTTGGAGGTTTTCTTGTAATTTAAGCTTTTTGTCATACAAAGAAACAAAGTTGAAGCTTCTTGTATGCAAGCCACATGTTTTAAGATGTTCATTGGTACTATGGGTAGAACTTCGGTTATCCTATGTTTTCTAGAAGTTTTTGCAACAGGTCTAAAGTTCAGACCCCAGGTACAGAAGCTGCAGTCCATAGACGGACGGTAAGGTGCTCCGGAACCCACTACTATACCTTTTGAAAGGCAATGAGCTCTTGTCGTAATACAACCTTTTACAGCGTTGTAGTTAGGCATACCTACTGAATTTTGTAACATAATGTATGTTTAGTGAAAATTTGGATCGGAGGGAGGGGGGCTATTTCAGACCCAGGTCCTGACATCACAGATCGGGTACACTATTATCAACATTTAGTATCTGATGTTGAACTTACTCATTGCATCCTTATGACTAAATGAATGTCATCTGAAGACAAAAAAAAAATGGGTCTATTGAGTACGATTTGTAGGAAACGATTACAGGCCAATCTGGTTGTGGTTTGTTATGCACAGTAAGAACAAAGTTGTCAAAATCCTCTCAAGATTTGGAAACAAAACGATCAGTGTTTGAAGAAATGCATTGTTCAGTACGTGTGAAATAGACTACCAGAAAATATTAAAAAACGTACCACACATACACCTATATCATTTCAAAGTATGCACTGTACTTGAAGTCGAAGTGTGTTGACTATTTAAGTGAACTCTGTTAAAAAAAAATTCATCCCAGGGAGGGGGCTAGGGGATTGCTTCAATCAAACTACTGAAAGAGAAACAAAGTTTTGATAGTTACAACCTGGGGCAGGGTATCATAATAAACCATTGTAAATGGAATTAAAAGATTGAATGGTGTTGAAACTGGTCGACACCACATGAAAATAGCGTACTAATTAACTTGCTTCCTTCTCAGAGAAGGTAACTGTCTAAAATGTGGGGAGACTGATCCAGCGAGGAATGCACTTCCAAAAATGAAATTTTCACCAATTCAGGTTCAATTGAAAACTTATGTTGCACTGTGTATTGAATACTACACCAGAATAAAACAAGCACCCTGCAGAAGTAAGGATCATGCAAAAGGATTGCAGTACAACCCTCTGGTGTATGGATCCAGGGAGCTGATAATGATCGAACTTCCCTGATGGCATGGGGAGTGAAGTTCACTCCATGGTGAAACACGACAATAGCCCTGAAATTGACTGTCAGCCACCACAATGGTGATGTGTAGGCCTACATCTTACCACCCAGTGTAGGATTGTGCATACCATTGTATGCCTGATCATAGTGGGTAAACTTCTTACTTAATCAGCTCACAGGGCAATGGCCAACAAACAATTACTGCACACTTCAGACCTACCACCCTAGACAGCTTTGAATGGTAAATCTTTCAACAAACAACATAAAGAATGGAATGCTTTGAAATTCCAAAATCTGCAGAAACTTTTAGGTGGTAAACAAAAAAAAAAAGGGCCTGTGCATGGCCAACACCAGATTCATCAAAAGCTGTTGTTTACAAGTTACCAGTGCAAATTAATGAAAGATTGTACCTGGCAAAGAGCCGCGAAACAACAACTGTAACCCTTCTTTATTTTGTGGTTCATTGACCCAAAGCAAAATGAAAAGATTGACATCTCCATAGTGCACAGGAGTGTATGTGCATAGAAGCCCGAGAGTACCCTTGAATGTAGTATGGTTGAATGTTCTTACGTGTAAAAAGAAAGTACACAAGAAACTTAGTAGACGTACTGCATCAAGAATATTAACAATTAGGAGCCTACGCTGTGGATCTGTTGTTTCTCAGAAGTTCAACTCAGAGCCTGCAGTATCTCACAGCTTTGAAGAACAATTAGTTGTTAAAAAATATGGGGAAGAAAAGATGAAAATTGATTTTTTTTTTTTTCTTTTTTGTTACTGAAGTAATTTATGAGAGGAAAGTCGTTAAAACTGTTCTAACCTGTCCACATCACATGATCTGTCGGATGATAAATTGAGAAAAATAATGACTTTTTGCATGATCCTGAGTTTTTACAAGCTGCTGGTTTCGTTACAGTTGTTTCGATGGGCCACACGTATGGTACAAATACAAATTATGGCTGGAGCAATTGGAGGCATAATAATGTGCTGGAGCCTCATGCTATAGATGACACGTTGCACAGTGTATACTAACCTTGTTTCAATAAAACATACACTCTTGTTGGCAAAAAAGAACTATAAAGATTAAGCCACTGCCAGAATAAGATTGATGCTGTACTTCATAAAAAATTAGGGTACTTTTTTTTCTCTTTATTGGTGTAAACCCGATCTCCATAGCATTTTCCAGTTGGAAGTTATGGATTTTTCAAGAATGCTTTCTTCAAAATGGTATGTTGTATCAATGGGAAATCTATGATGTCACACATTTTTTCATTTACACTGACTGCCTTAAAAGAACATTAAAAGAAAAATGCAGTCACCCATAACTGAATTAGCCTACCCAGCTATGCTAATTCATGAGTGGCTGTTTTTCAGTATGTAATATCACTTTTGTTGTTGAATTGCCTAATTTTGCAGTGTAACACCTTGCTTCTGCAGAATGGATATTCAGCAACATAATAAATAGCAACAAAAAAATACAAAGAAGGGACAACTGCTTATATTTCCTTTAAGGGTCGGTGGTTGTGAGAAGGACATACCTTGCTACTGATGTTTGCATTGAGTATCCAGGTACGCGGGCACCGGAGAGACAATGTCAGGACCTAGTTCTGAACTTGTGGCCCATTTTTAAAATTCTTTAACATACTTCATTTGTGTGACAGAATTCAGAATGTGTGCTAGTAATAATTAAAACACCTTGTCAGAACATACCTTAGATACATGTGTTATACTAATGTGCGAAGTCAAATGTCATATTTTGACTTCACAATGTACAGAAGTTCAATTTTCAAGCACCCGACCAACCATAGACTCCGGGTCTAGGTCCAAAATAGGGTTGAAATTTTGGACCCGATGCAAACATTTTTCTACTGATCAAGAATGGGCTTCTTTGAGACAAACATGTATCCTAACCAGGATCACCAGTGGCAGCTGAATACCAAAAACACTCTGGATGTGGAATGCTTGTCATGAGTGGAATGTGGAATGTGAAGTTGGAGGTACAGTAGCCTGAGCACAGGCCACAAAGAAATTAAAATTGCCAAAAGTAGCACAAAAAGGCATAAGTTGCAAGAAGGTTATTACAACCTCTGAAAGAGAACTTCTCTACCTTTTTCTAAACGCTCATGACCACAACATTCTTATACGGTTTCCTGTTCACTCCTTTTTAACAACTTTGCTAAGTCCTAAAAAGTCAACTTGCCACATCTACAGTGACAACTTTACTCAGATTCCTGCCACACTATCCTTTTCTTGCAATAAAATGATTTTCATGCTACAGCTCACCAAAGGAACCATACAACCTAGGAAACCTCAATCTTCTGCAGGGTACTGGAAAACAGCAAGAAAACTGACTACAGTTTATAATGACTTTGGATATGATCTCAATATGTACAGTTAGCTCATACAATAGCTCCATGATAGTAAAAAGCAGTCATTCAACTATAGCAGTACCTCGATCATACTTTCAATTGCACAAATTTACCTTCAGCATCTGGACTTCTACCGAACAATGGAGGGCAATCAATGTTAGTTGGGCGCTGCTTATGTAACTTGTTCAGTATCTGTTCCCAAGCATCATAGAGACAAACCATGGAAGTAGCACAGATTCCATGAACAACAAGCTACCTTATTTACATATGATACCTTCATGAAGTAAAGGCTAACTGTAAAATGAAACCTAATTGTGGACAAACCTGTCCAGGAGCGCAATTAGCCATGGACACTTATCAGAAAAGACTGGTGTTTGTTAGTAAAGGGACGATTCTCTGTGCCAGCCCCTTGACCCTACATGCCAGGCAAGACATACACTGTGCACTGACTGAAGATGGCCTTACTATATAGTAATCAACTGCAGCCTCAAGTTTTAGGACCATAGCACCTGAGCCTAAATTTTCAAAGTGAATTTGCTTCACATGTTGACGTGTAACTATACTGTATCATCGAAAGGTAAAATTTCACCAAGATGTCTCTCATGCTTAAATTCGTACACAAAACTTTAATTTTGAGGAGACTGACTCCAGATAAAGCTTACGTTGACCAGTGGTGTATGATTCTCTGAAGCAATGATCTTGTGTAAACTTCCAGCGGGGTCAGGCCATCGTTTTAACGTTCAATATTTAACGTGTTAAAGATGAAAGCAGAACGGAGAAATGCACTGCGGTTGCGATGATCCGATTAAGAGAATTTTTTTTGGAATCTGATATAATAGCATTAGTATGTGTCACTATGAGCTACGTATGCTTTATATAAAATATGACATCTGCATAAGCTTCCTTTCTTGAGATCATATCTACATGTTCACAATTTAACCCTTGCTGACATGGAATGACCTTCTATACCTCCACTAAAGACTAACGTTCTTGTGCTAAATGAGATACAACTACACATTGAATGTGACATCTGTCCAACCTTCCCTTCTTGAGTAATATGTTTAAAAGAATTCCACACTGTGACCCTATACTCTGAGTAAGCGTTACATTAACGTTCATCCTGACTAAACTCACTGCAATGTTCCTTACTTCCTATGGCATACTTGGTACACCCACAGCAGCAGAAACTTGAAATTTCACCAAATCACTGCTTACTACATTATTTACACATAGCCTACCATCTGGTTATTGCACAGACATGTTCCCTGTACATGCAATGTCTGTGTTAAGTTGCTAACGACACACAGCCATCTTGAGTAAGAAAAATGCTGCAGCAACAAAAATGCTGAAGTGAAATGGCTTTACCGCAGCTAAAGTAAGTTTTACCAAAGCATCTTACAATGATTATTTTTACATGTCACCATCATTAAATGGCAGGAAAATATCCACTTTCTCACTTTAACTCTGTCATCGTTTTAACGTTCAATATTTAACGTGTTTAGGATGAAAAAAGGGGACTCAGTTTCAATTTTATATGAATGCGTAGGTACCAATAAGGAAGCAGATGGTTGACTGTAAGGTAAAGTATAATGGCTAAGCTGATTTCACTGTCAGCTCTGAGACCCGGAAAATTTTTTATGACATCAATTGATTACTATATCATTGTAATCACCATTGCTGGGGTAGTGGGAGGGGTAGTACACTTACAGTTCAATGCAAAACCATGTCAGCCTACTTTCATTCTCAAAGCCTACAGGAGAAATATTCAGAGAACACACACTTTACCTGAACACATGGTTTACCTGAACAAACATGCCACCTGAACACACCAACTACCTAAAAACACATGCTTCAAGAACACACACTGTATCTCATCTAAACACTCACGCCACCTGTACACACTTTCCTGAACATACACAGAAAAAAGCTGTACCTAAACAGACACATATGCCACCTGGACACACACTCTACCTGAACACATGTATGCTGAGTATAGCATTAAATTGAAGTCCACAGGTGAAAGACATCATGGATGAAAAGAAAGAGTGGAAGAATACGCTATGATTGCAACTGATATTTATGAAACAAATCTGACTATGCTGCATCACATCACTGGAATATTGGGAACCAAAAAGTGATGTGGTAACCAAAATGAAAAACTGTGTTGTGGTTTCGATAAAGTACTAGCCTCAGCTACTCACAGTGATTGAACACAGTTAAAGAAATTGGGAGATGATAAACAGAACACTGACATTTTCACCAACAAATACAAGGTCAGTCTATGCATTCTTCATAAAGTAATTTCTAATACAAGCAAGAATCACTGTTTATCTCACCCAGAAAATATCTCATAACAACAAATTGTACAGTATACAATGAGCCAATCACAACAAAGTGCTTCTGATAACTTCTTCCACACTCTAATTGAGAAACATGTCCTAGCTCCCATGTCAATGCTTATTGATATATACTGGTCTACAAGGTTATCAAATTTTGACCTTCACAGACTAGGACATAGAGGAACCAAAAGCAAAAGAGTTCTTGCATTCATTGTAGTTGATTAACATACAGTTAGGCCAATAATTCAAAATAAGGACCTTGAGGTTGAAACACATTTTTTTTTCAGTGATGACCTCTGCTGACCTCAGTTTAACTTCCACCAAAAACTATATAGTGTTCCTATACTAAATATGACTGATGTGTACACACAATAAATATAAGATTAGTCAAAGGTAGCGTTCTTGAGATAATGTGAGGTTTCACATGAGTCTCTCTTGACTTCATATCACCTTTCGCCTCCACCAAAAAACTGGTCTTGAACTCAGTTTACAAGTACATCCAAATGTGACATCACTAATTTGCTTCTGTTCTTGAGATACCATGTTTACCGGCAAGGCATCACAAACACACACACGTATGCATGCATACACACACACCAACATGATTACGGTTGTAATTTTCATTGCAACTGATAAATGATTTGCTCAACCTTGACCAGATAAGTAAACATGCTGCGACATTTAAAGAGTGTTACATTGTCACCACGTTTAATATCTTTTGACTGAATTTCATACACACGAACACGACAGCGATGCCGCTGGAAACTTTAGGAATGCCACCAAAAGGAGAAAAAAATAAAATTGTCACGCCACACAGCTTGGGTGATGAACTTGGGCCTCATACTGTTTACCCTTGCCGAGCTAACTGGGCTATCCATACAGCGTGTAGGGCCATCTGCAGGTCGGTTTACGAAACTTGACAGCAAATCAAGGGTTGGATTCTGATGGTGTTTCATTAACACTGTCTCCAATCTATTCTGACAGCATTCCTAGGCAACAAGGATGTGTACAACACCAGACAAGATGCTATAAACAACATTAATATCATGTGGCGCTTGTACCTCAATGTGAAAACAGCTCCCTTGTGTGTTATTAGCACCTGCTTGTCTGTCACGAGACATAATTCCAACTATGTCACAGAGTTAAAATCAAAAGAGTTTGAGTGACACAAGCGGTTGGTATAACTGCTAAGAGGCTTAGCCTCTTTTGGTTCAGTGGCTTAGTACCATTACGATAAAAAAAATCTCTAAAACTCAATAAGACGTATCCCCCAGTGCAACTGCTTATATAAAATGGCACACTGTTCTATCCCTGCATACAGAAAATTTTCGAGGGACGACAAAACAGGGTTTATTTTCAAATGGGAGTAGCATTTATGTCCTTCAGTGTTGTACTTGCAGGGTGGAAAAAAAATCAGCTCACCTGTCACCCCAGCCCTATTGGGGGTGTCTTATTGACTACAGTAGGTCTTAGATCACACTTACACCCCAGCATCAAGTGTAAATTAGTTCCAGTCATACCTTCGTCCCGGCGCCAGGGATATTAAACTTTGCAGCAGAAAATGTAATTATCTAATCAGGCACGCACCACGCCGACCAGCCCACTGGAGGGCATAACATGAGGAGGTACATTGCCTGCACGGATCTCCCCTGAGTCCCACAATTGGGCAAAAAAATGCCACAACTATGCCTCGCTTCTGTTGAGCTCTGCATTTTAGGCGATATATGAGTTTGGATGGTTTGCGTGCAAGAGAATGTTTGCTCAGAAATGGATGGAGGATTAAAGATGAGGACAAGGGATGATGAGCAATACCAGTAGGTGGGTGTCAGAGATTCTTCCATCCACTGGAGGGGGATGAAAGGATTATCAATTCCACGGAGGGAGGATTGACAAGGATTTTCTGAAGATGCTAGATCCCTTAGAAATAGTGCAGGTGAACTTTTCTATCACCAACCCATTGTGACTGGTTTATTTTCTTGGCAAGTCATGTGTGCAGGATTAGGAGACATGAATAGACTCCACTCTGGAACTTGCTCAATTAATGTTACCTTTGAAATGCTTTCAAATTGGCACTTACTGCTTGTTGAGGATTTGCACCTGCCTTTCATTATGAATGTGAAAAGCATTGGAAACTGAAGTTGGAAAGATCTAGAACCAACCATTGGGTACAAAACCCTCCAAGAAGTCAACTTTCTCTTTGAGCCCAATTCAAACATATGCTTGCAGTTAGTAGCTCTTTTAAATACACACATAATCAGATCTGCCTATGTAGGCCACTGGATGCTTTAGGACCACCGTACCGCACCATACAGTTGTTTCTTAGATCAACGTTTGGTTGGGATTGCCATAAAATGGTAGAACAGAAAAGCTATCATCAGAACATCATGAGTCCAACCACTACAGGATGCCTGTCAAAGCAACAAGATTCTCTTCAAGGGCATCATTTGGAGATAAATATCATCACAGGGTTCTGGGTATCAAATTCTCAGCATACCAGGTAGTGTCTACAAATCTGAGCATGAGGGCATCGACAGCACAAATATAGAAAGCGCAGTGTCAATCTGGGCACCAAACATCACCTATGGCTGTCAAAATCTCTGAACAGGGTCGACTAAAATTCATGTTAATGATTTGTGGAAATAATCACTCTGGTTAAAAGGCACTGAATACTGTACATACAAACAATGCAGTAATAATTAATTCATTACATCATTTACAGCTTGAAATTCAATGACAAAACTGTCACTTAGCAACAATCTTAATGACAAAGAAGAGCAAAAGCTTTTGACATATTTCTACCTCGACAAAGCCCTTGATTTAATTTCTTGAAGCCAAACAAGGAATTTCACCTCAAATGGGCAAACAAAGCAGTCATTATAGCACTATGCTTGTAATTTAATAGAGCTTCTCCCTAATCAATAACAGGATACATACAGTATTGTTCACACCATCTCAACATGGACAATTGGACTGGTAACCAAAGGGGGAAAATTTATGAAATTAACCCTAAAAGAGATATTACCACTGGCACCAAGACCATGAAGCAAACCAGAATGCATTGCAGTTCTAATGATGTTATGTAATGAAGCCTAGTTGCTCACAGCAAAATTAGGAACTGGCCTATGATAAACAGTATACTGACAATACACATAACAAATGCTCCCTTCATGTGCACAGTAATACCTCATTAAACGCCAGAATCAGGGTCAACTCTTGTTTCTCAGCAAAATAACTTGTGACAATACATTACATAATGACCCAACATACGGGAGAGTCATGGTTTTCAACAAATTTTTGATCATCTTTCTAAATACAACACATGGATCTCCAAGCTTCCAAATTTGAGACCAGTTTTACGACCTCAAAATCTGATGTTTTCCATGTGGCAAAGACAATCCCAAGATGTTACCTAAAACTTAATTGATTTAAAATGAAAGTCATGTGCAAGTACAGATTACTGCTCAGGGCCATCATACACACCCCCTCCTGGTGAACAATGGAAGGTTAAAGGTCAACACAGTCTATGAAACTCCACCACTATGAACCTTGGACTAATCCAGAAAGCCTTGAATAAAAGTTTATAGGGTGAAGTAGGGTATTCCCATAGGTCTTTGGTGACCTCCGATGTTGTCAACATTTTCAATTTAAGTGGGTTTTTCTCTGCACTGCTAAGGAACATGCAATGCATTCATTTTGCAGACATACAGGTATATATCATTTTGCAAAGTTTGTCTTAGCACACAAAAATGCTTTCCTCAATAAATGGATGAAAAAACTGAAACACTCTACTCTAGTCACTGTACTATATCACTATCATTCTTGACAGTCTAAACTATCTACACAGAGCAGCAACCCATGGGTCATGTTATAGAAGTGTTGTGTCTTTCCCTTTGCTAACAGTGGTAAAAATTGTATTGAAGGGAAACAAGAAATTTACCACTAGTATTCCTGCAAATGTGCATGCCTGAACAGTTTGTGTAAACGTTGCCCTTCATGGAAAACAACACAGTGTTGAGCAAGTTCCATGAATGTAAAAATTCCCAAAATTGACAAAAGCTGCCAAAAGATCTATGAGAAACATATTCCTTGATAAGATGGTTAGATCCTTCCTTCATTTGAATAATCTATCATTTTGTGCCCATACATATTGGTTTTAAGAATATGATCTTTAAGAGCTATGAAATAACTGCCCTTTTTCCCTTTAATCACCAACAATCAGAGATGTGTCTGCCATTTTTGTACATACTGTAATTGAACAGAAACTGTTGAAACTTTCCTTGCTCTTTCATTAAGTACAGTTCTAACACCAACGTATAGCTGCACCTTTCCAATCACCCTTTGTGCTCCGATGCTGACTGTGAGCTTTGAGAAGCAAAGAACATTCTACTGCATGAGAGAAGACATTCAACCCCAAAGATTGACAGATCTATAGAAAAAAAAAAAGATTGCCACTGAAATGTGAAAGCCCCTTTTTCAATGGCTTAGCCTACTTTTCTACTGCATCTAACTTAAAATTTGATTTCAACTCGCAGGCTGTGTTTGGTTTTCAAAAGGTAATGGAAGGCCTCTTTCAGTGGGGCTGTGACCGTACACCGCTCCTCATGTGATGCACACGGCACAAGGCATTTTGTGAAGGGAAGTTCTATGTGACATCATTTATGGGGGATAATGCCCTGCTGAAAAGCTGTATTGACATAAGGATAGGGTACGGACCCCAAACCGAGCTTTTTATCTAGATCCTTCTATACCAAACTGCTCTCAAACTATTTACTCTGCCAATAAAATAGAGGATCGCTCTCTGTAATTTGAGCACTGTCCCACTTTACGCTGGCTCCAGAGCTTCACAACAAGAATAAGCTGTCTGGGAGCAACTCAAGGAATAACAGGTAAAGCTGATAACTGGAAGCCTGTGGGAGAAACATTCAATGTAAACCGCTAGCTATAGGAATCCTTGCAGTGGACATTCCACAAGGTTACTGTAATTGGTCTCAACGTATCGATGGAACAATGCTGACTCAGTCTCCATCCATGAAGTATATTGCTATGTTAAAGATACTAAAACTTACATAGGCTTTGATGGAGATGAGGACTACATTACGAGGCAAAAAAGTAACTTCTGTTCTGACCAGCATACTGCAAATATGGTGTATGTCTTCTAATCTTACACTAAAATCACTGTTTAATCCCCATATTAAAGGTACAAGACAAATGACATCTGAATGAATCAAGTTTGGGGTCTATACTGTGAATCTGAATGTTACACAAGAGATTTAACTCTTTTCACTTTAAACTACAGAAGTTTCAACACCAATTGCTAAGTAGGTCAATCGAAGACATGGTCAAAACTAGGAAGCAATATAGGTTTTCACAGACAGTCGTTTCCCTGGCAACGTAATTCAAGTCTTAGGAATGAACTCAAAACACATTTCCTGCAATTACACACTACTTGAGATAATACAGAGATCAACAAGATAATCCTCAATTACCTTCCCTCTCTGGTTCTTTAAAGGCTGAACTGTCAAGCAAAGCATTCCAATCTTCAAAAAATTATGAGACAAAGTATTTTCTTCTTTGAAACAACAAACACTGGCCAAAAAGCGGCTCACTGCATGGACCTCCATTACCAACGAGGGTTTGTATCAACTTGGTTGAATACAGGCCAATAAGGCCCTAGACCCATCATGTAAATCAACCAGTAAAAAGGGAGTTAGCTACAGTTCCAAATGTGAACAAAAAGAAAGAAAACAAAAGGATCTCATTATGTTCTGTTTACTTGTAAGTCATGAGTTTCCAATGTTTTTTTTTTCTTTGCTAGAGGGATAGAAGAAGGGGAGGGTGAGCATTGGTCACTTGCTATAAGTGCTAAGTAACAACGAGTCAATGTGATATTTTGCCATGTAAACATCAAGGCAGTAGGGCAAGCTCATAAGACAGGAAATCAAGGGCCCGGCAAAAAATTAATGCACCACTGGTGTCACTTATCGATGAGATGAGTGAACTTCTATGTTCAATATGCTGACACACTATCACAAGCAGGTGAAACAACTGTCCAAATATGCCCAAGCATGCCCTTCCCTCTCCCCCCCCCCTCCCCATTTAACTTGGTTAGGATGATCCAATTTAGTTTCTGTCAATTTCTTGATTCAAATTTCCACAGCAGGCAAAATATTACAAAAAAAAACTGTTTAGAAGGAAAATTACAGGCGCACTGCTTGTTTGTGTGTGGCATGGTTGCTGTAGAACCCAAAGCATCGCGCAATTTAATATATGTACTCTCACTTAACTAAAGTCGCTCTTGTTGAAACTTCACAATATCCCCACAAGTATGGTTAAAGTTATTCAAGGCTCCTTTTCCCAAATTAATATTCAACTTAATTTTCTATGTGACTATTATTTGCTTATAAGCCAGGAACAGTTATAGAAGAAGATTCCAGACACATTCATATATAAGCTGAAAGATGAGAGCAAACAAATTGTTTTAAAATTCATAATAACAACTGCGCTCTCGGCCACACGAGGTTCTTCCATGATTCCCAGAAATGTCGTAAAATGAATTTTTTCTCCTTGTTCCTACTCGTTGAAGCAGGGTGTGTCCTTCCCTGTAGGCCACCACTACTACAATTTTGCTAATTTTCTGACATATTTTTTTGGAGCACATGAGCATCTTCAGCACAGCATCTCTCCCAACGGACCCACTCGACTCAGCAGACTCTGATAACGCTACATATTCATAGCATCGGCAGACACCCTGTACAAGAACAGCTGCGGGCTAAACTTTCTTAATTACTTTTTAATTCTTTTTCGCTGTTTTTCATCCAAAATTCATCATTCGTCTTGAATTACAGCAATCCCAATTGAATGATTAGTATGTTCAAAAAGCCCCATAAACTTTTGAAAATATTGCCTCAAGTAACATAACTGACTTTACTACAGGAGTTTGAACTGTGAGCAGCAATCAAAGCTTACATCAAACACACCAAGCTGTTAAAATATTAATACAAACAGAATCAGAACTTCAGTGACAGCAGGAAAGAGAGGGTTTGGGTTTACGTGAAATTAATTTGGAGATATACTTTACACTTCCTGAGAGTGGTGTTTGAATTTCAATGAAATACAAACATGAAAATCATATTCAATGACAAAACCTGGACTGAATGCTGCAGTATGTACAGCATTCCCGATTAATCTGTAATACCATCCAAAGACTAGATGACACAATCTAAAAGCCAAAACTTATGTGACTAAAGTTTGATGAAAAAATGCAAATTTTACATTCAAATCCTCTTTAAAGTCACCCCACATTCCACCAGTGAAATAGAGTAACAAGCAAGTTATTTGCTCTATGAAGCTCTTAAGTTAACTTTTTGGCATAATGCTTCTGACCGAATTCTACCTCTGCACCAAACTCTTCCAACTTGCCCTAAATCAAAAATAACAAAAGGAATACATTGATCCAATTCACTTTCTCTTTTCCTTCATTTACCCACCAGTCCACAAGATTTATCTTTTGCCCTAAAAAAACCTGAATGCATGGCAGAAACACAAGCAATTGTCTGTAACTTTGGTTTCTTCTAATGTCACCAACAATGAGATATTGCATTGCTCCTTCAATTTGCCTTTGATATATCCCTTTTGGTCCCCTTGCAATGTCTTTCCTGACTTTCAAAAGGAGACCCTTTCAGTGGAGAAAAAGGGTTAAAAAAAAAGAGCCTTATCCCAGTGTACAAAACAGCGATTTAAACCACACACCCCATTCTTCAAGCCCAAGACTGACAAAGGACAAATTGGTGTGTACAGGCTTAAAAGGCCTTTCTTCTATACACAGGGAATACACATATTGATCTTCCCATAGGCCTTCTGCATGGTATTGGCCACTGACAAGTGTTAGGATTATCCATGTTAAGCAAAACAACCCATTTCGGTGACGAGATTACCCCAACAAAAGGGGAGAAATTCTTGAATAATAGCTGCTCAATTGGAATGGGCCAGACAGTCAACTGAGCATGAACCAATTCCTTGATGAATAGGCACAATTTCTATGTTTGCATCGCTGCATCAGAGCCAGTGCCTTTTCAATATCATTACAGCTGAAAACCTCAAACACAGGCACTCAGTGGCATCATCTGCGCAGGCTGCACGCAGCAGCAGCACCGGAGGTCTCCTGACAGAAACAGGAGTCCAACTCTGCAGGAGGAACTGATGAATTCGAACAAGTGGAATGCAAGCAATGATTATTAGTAGATCTAAACATTACAGTCACGGGAATGATGATGCTAAGCAAGAACTGTCTCTGTTTGTGAGACAAGCCCTTCTAGAGAGCTGTTGGTAAATTCTGAGACTGTTTGAAACATTAAAATAAGTTTCTATTTTAGAAAAACACACAGAAAACAAAATAACATCCATAATGTAGAAACAAATTACATCATAAAAGGTAAGTGGATCAGGAATTGGGTGGTCCTTCAAACCTGATCTCTTCCACTAAACTTTGGCTATCTTTTGGTCACATTCACCTCAATCACATGCTCATGCATCCTTCTTTTTTTTTTGGGGGGGGAGGTACAAGATGAACATTATAAATCTTCATTCATATGTTAGCCCAGAAAGTAACTTTATGGGAAATGAAAATGCGTACTTTGTTATCCTCCGCTAAAATGCCAAGTTTGTGGAAGGTTGAGGTATACTGGAACCGTCCATCTTCACAGATCAAAACCCAGACTGTGGGTACAAACAGTAGACAGTCTACGAAATTAAATCATTTGTTTGTGGGGCCAAAATTGCATCTCCAAAGAGTGGATTGTCAAGGGAAAATAAACAACGGTGGCACGAACACCTTCCTTGAAAAGTCTGGACAGACAAAACCATCCACACTATTAACTACAGTAATTCATAATATCGGCTAAACTTCTTACAACTTTCTCCTTACTTTAAAGCAATCAAAGCAAGTCATTGTTGCAAAATTTTTATAAAACACAAGTTTGCTTAATTACGAAGGAGGTCAGCCTTGGCTACATGGATCACTTTAACATGGAGAACCTGCCAGCCAAACACACAAGATCTGTCAGTCTAAGTCAATTTGGATATTACTCCAAACTGGGTCACTTTTTTTTTTTTTGTTAAAAAAGATATATGCTGCAACGCATGTACTGTCCTTTGTGCCTTGTCTACCTCATTGTATAAAGTTACCGAGGTTGCAGACTCTAAATTGAGTCCCTAAACAAATTTAGCAAAGGAGTTCAAGACAAGATTCTTCATTTATTAAAACACGGTTGGCAAGAGGATGGATTTTCAACATACCTTAAATTCATGACATAAATGAAAAGCTTACAAGTATTACAAGATGTACAGTAGGGTAGGGTACATGTGGAACCTATTGTCTTTTAAACCACTGTACCCAGGTACTCGTTCTCACAGGGAAGCTGTCATCTTGAATTTCGTCTACTGCTGCGACTGGCACAAATGCAAGACAGAACTGTACATATATTACAGTATTCAACACAGGGAATAATGCATCATGGTGCTGTATCTATGTAGCAAATATGTGTACAACTGCTCATCTGGTATACGATATAAATTTTTTCTATAGATACTACTTGCACTCCCACTAAATCCCACTTCTTTTTAGTTATTCAAGTGATAAAATTCTTTCAACTTCAAACCGCCACTATAAGTATACTATAAGCATTATATTTTCTACTAGCATTGGAAGCATTCCCTTCTAGGGAGGGGGGGTTAATATGCAGTCCTCTTAGTAAGCAACATAAGACTGGTATGGACACAGTGTAGGATTAGTGTAGCAATATGACATGAGGTTATAATTCACGTCTTTGGGTAAGAATTACAGTGTAGCCTTCATCCCAATGGACACCATCTTCCTGAGTTGCTCCCTAGTTCTCAGGAGGGGTAGTGCCTGAGGTTGCACGTATTTACAGGGACACGGATGGCATCCTGTGGTTAAGCTGCACGGGACATTGAACAATTCATGGTACATCACTGCGAAAAGAGTTTAAAAGGAACTTCACTTGCAGATGATTCAGAATTCACTTCTAAGCCAATTAGTCTTAAATACAAGACCATTATGACGGTTCCAAGGTGTCCCATTGACGATTCTTTAACAGTTAAGAAATCCTATTTTCTTGGGAGGTACATAGGTAGGTACGTAGGAAGACTACGTTGGTAGGTAGGTATGTAGGTAGGTATGTAGGTAGGAAGGTAGGTAGGTAGGTAGACACAGAAAGGTATGTAGGAAGGTAGGCACTAGGCAGGTACCAGGTGGGTAGATAGTCAGGTAGAATTAGGTGGGTAGGTAGGTAGACAGGCAGGCAAAAAGTTGTCACCCAGTGTTTAAGTCCTCTCACATCATTCATTGTTACAAAGACAATTTGTTCAAACCCTTGAACTTTTAGTGTAAGTTATGAGAATACGACGCTGTCAGACTGCCTTTGGAAGTCTCCCTACAAATAAAATCCCAGTATCTGGATTGTCTGGAAATTGTGACAAAAGCACATGATTTACCAGCTGATCCACCAAGATCATGGTAGACCAGACAAGAGCTGTGATTTAAGTGTTCAATATCGCCAACTGGATCCAAATGCACTCATTGTTGTAATATTTAAGCTAGTTCCAACATTGAGGCAACGATAGACAGTCGAGGCATCATCCACTCACTATCCAATACTGTTTATCAAAGGCATAACAGTAATGGCTAACAGTAATATAAATTTCTGTAATAGAAGCTGCGCCTGGATACGTACAGTAAGTTTGTATGGATGTCTTTGCCGGCTGACTTAACTCTCAAGCCTTGTAATTGGCTTAATTCCTGTCTTCAACTTGTGTGTCATTCAGTAAGTAGTTTTCAATACACGATAGAACCTACATACTACAGGAGCTAATAAACCACTAAATTAAAATGTCAAGATTTCTGCACTTGAATGTTGGATATGAAATTGCAGAAAACGACATGAAAAAAGGGGGGCAAGACAATTTTTGAAATCTTCTCATAAAATCCATCACAATACACAACATGCCAACATCTCTCAATCTGCTCAGAGTCTTCATGTATTAATTACAGATTGTCCGAAACTGCTGAAAGTTTTGAATGAGGGGACAAGCCTATGACCTTAAAAGTCAAATGATGACCAGCAGGTAAAACCACTGTGTACCTTTCACATCACCATGCCAAAATTATCAGCTATGCATGAGGCTGTTTCAAACATTATATTAATTGCAAAATGCTTCACAATTTAATTCTAATATTTTTGTAGACTAAATCGGTACAGTTTCACAGGAAAATGTCTCATATGATCACTAAATGATCATTCCTAAATTGTGACAGGAGTTTGGAGATCGTCTGGACTATATCTTTTAACACAATCGAGTGTATTAGTAACAATATGGTTACCTACAGCACAATAACTACCTTGGAAGGCCATTCTGCTTTGCAAAGTTTTGGGAATAAACGATAACTGTTAACTGTATGTTCAGTTAATAAATGATACATGCAAACTGACAACTACAGGTATCTAGTTTGCATAGGCTTATTATAATATTACATCAGACAAAGGAACTGTTATAATTATTTGCAGGTCTCTAGGTCTGCCTCAGACAGTCTCGTCTGCAATCTCTGTGTTACTGTACGGACCATGTAATTCAAATCGGCAATAATTGAAAAAAGATTATAATCTGTGAGGAGCCATGCAGGAATGCTGAATTCTGAAGAGGAAGTCAGCAGTGACCCAGAAGTGCTCGGGTCATGAGGGCGCAATAGAAAAATAATTACCAACTTTCAAAGAAAGTTAGCATGCAGAATTTGAAGAGTTAAATTTAAATGAAGCACAGTCCCACTGAATTCAATTTCTTTTATAACTGTTCAACTTGCATTTTCTTGAACTTGAGATTCTTTTCTACACTGGTAGAACTGTCTATGTAGGTAGGTCTCTGACGACCTGGCTGCATTTCATACAGTGTCACAAATCATGCAAAACTGTCTTTAAATCATCCTGCCACCAGTTGGAATATTATGTTACCTTAAAGTTACCTTAAGTACACACACACAGCATGACAGGTTACAGTACTTACATCAAGTGACACAAATTTTAACCATGCAGAATTGCTGCTGTATGGAGTAGGATAAAAGAACTGCCGGGGCCATATAACATGATTCCAACAGCATCACATTTTGTCAAATAATCACATCATACTCTCATCTTTCCATTGTTTTATCGCTTGATCCTGAGTGTGTTACAGTACATACATGCTAATGTCACTCCCACATGAAGTCTTAATGGCTGTTCCTACAGCTTGCAGTCCTCAACGATTCAATAAATTAAACGTAACTAACAGAGGAAAATAGAGAGAGACACGTAACACATGTTTACTCATGTAAATAAAGTACAGACCTGACTCATCTATATTTAGAAAATGGCAGGGTAATTAGATCTGCTACATAAACAACATTGTCCGAACCTGGATGATTGATCAAATGGTATCATGTTATCTTTTAATTTAAAGCAAGTAACTGACGTACTGTACTTATGACTGTGACTTTTTGGATCCTTTGCCCTTTTTCAAATCTACTGTACTTTGGTGAATTTTAGTAATGATGCATTCGGTAGTTGCAGGGAATACAGTTCACCAGGCTTATCCTCCAAGTACTACAAAAATGAATTGATCTTTGGCAGTTGCGAAATTCTGATATAAGAAAGTACTGTGACCAACTTGTTGCAAGTCATTATTGTCAGTCAAACCTGGACATGTGTGATTCATTCTGCTTAACCTGCCAATCAACTTTGACCTAGTAACACTTGAGAAACAGGGGCACAAGCTCAATAAACTTTTGTTTCATTCTAGTGTCCTGTCTAACCTATATTTTTGTAATTTGTATGTGCAGATGAATTAATAAATGAAGGAAAAGAAACAACTTATATGTTTCCTTTAGCTGAATAATGTAAACAATCATTTAGATAATGTTTGTGCACTGAACACACTGTAAGAAGTACTGGAATGCTAGAACTCTCTTTAATTCCTAACACTGATATTAACCCACCACTTGAACAGAAATACAAAAATGGTAAGGACCCTTTAACAGCAAGTCCACTCATTCATACTGTAAATGGTAGGCTTGTTTACCTTTTCAGTAGTTTTCAAAGTCAATTTTGTGACTAACTACAGTATCTGCAAACCAGCTACATTCAACTCAGCTCATTTAAGAAGATCAGCTATAAAAAATAACCATATCCTTGAAGGCAGGGTAATCCTTTGGTTGGATTCTTGGCTTCCTTAATGCACAAAAGTTACAGCGAGGAAAATGCACATAATGCCAGTATGTTTCAATATAAGCCACATGACTATGAAGACTAGGGAAGTGAGTTGTGATACCTGGTTTGTACCATTTAGCAAAATTCATCCTGTGCAAGTGTCAATGTTCAGATAATAAAACAATAGCCTAATGAACTATCACCTGTAAATAATTGAGTAGAAATAGTTGACTATCATACATAGCATCAACAGTTATAGCAAACTCTATTCAACGTTTACATGTCTGGTCTTTTGTTGCAAAACTGCAAGATTTGATAACTTTTGCTAAATGCCTTGAGTGTACATCTTTCCTTTTTTGTTCCGTCTTGTATTCAATCTTCGGCCAAATACATCATAATTTTATAATCGGAAATCAAAAAAAGTGCTTCTTCAGACTGTCAAAAGGAATTCCATTGCAATGATCTCTTCATGTTCTTGGACCTTGTACATGCTTAAAGGGAAATAGGGCATTTGTTTTATAGAAAACAACCATATTTTTAAAACCAATGTTTGTGGACCTAGAATGAAAGATTACTCAAAATAAGGAAGGACGGTAACTTTCTTTTCAAGAAATAAGTTTCTCACAGATAGAAATTCAGTTATTTGTTGCTCAGCAATAATTTGTTCACCCAAACTTTTCAAAATCCAAATGATGCACCTTCTGTTACTCATCACATGCATGTTTTGAGGAGATGAAGCTTTTGCAGATAATTATTTGTGAGACTGAATGGTTTAAAAATGATTAAAGCTTTTTTCTTTGTATGAAGTGATGGTATATTCTAAACACCCTATTTCCCTTTAAAGTAATCTGTTTCAACGTAACAGTATGCTTTCACTTAGGAAGGGAACATTTGTAAGGGATAAGAGAAAATAATGTAATATGAAATAAGACGCATGAGGTGATGCTACACTTAATTTATCTACTGGAATGTTTAACTTAAAGAGACAAATTCAATCAAATGTACATCCTGGTCAGCACTATACTAAATTGTTGTCAATACCATAATTAAAATATTAGTCCAACCAAGAGTTGCAGACTTAGAACTTTTATTACATACACTGCAGCAAATTACATGGCACTGTACAGTAACCACTGTCATGGCAATATTTTTATGTTGCAGTCATGCAACACACTTAAGTTTAAACCACTCATATTGATATTTATTTAGTAATTCTTAACCTTGATGAATTTGATGTGGATTCAAGTTTGTTGTTCATATGTGAATTACTGATCCTTATGTTATATCACTTAAGTACTGTAATGAAGCAAAACTTCACCAGTCTTGATGTGCATTTATTTTTCACACATAGCTACATGAAGGCATACTCAAATGGCACTATTTACATGCTAAAATACACACTGAGCATATGACCTCCACCAAACTTAGCAAAAGTAGCTAGCCTGAGTAAAATGAGCTGGTTTATATACCAAGCAGAAAAGGGTGCCATATATTGTAATAGGCTAATGAGTGACATTTATCAGATGGGCCACATTGTCATTAAAACGTAGTTTAGTCTTGATAACCATACATATTAAGACGAGACAGTAAACCTAGCCCATGAGTACATAGCCTTTTTATTTCATACCAGGTCAGTACAAAATCAATTAAAATCCAGGTGACCTAACTGCAAGGCAATGTCCTAGATATGCAGATCTAGGGTCTAGGCTATTTTTACAAATAACATCAGTTACCAATGTAAATTGTAATGCAACAGTACCATTTTAGTTACAAAGAATACTTAAGTTATAATTCTGATCTAAGAAGATCAAACGCAATCCTCATGCTTGACCCTGACAAAATAAAACAGGCCAATGCCCTCTCAATTGCCCAAGGTTGCATCCAGGTTATTTCGAATACCCGTATTCTTCATCTTCATTGAATCCCGATCGCAGGTACGATAAACTATATATTGCAAATTACTACGTACTACGATAGGAACGATTTTCAACTACATCTACCAATTGTCAAGTGTTACAAACAGGTACAAAAGCCCTTAAAAGCCCTTAAACTACCAGCGGAGTGGTCAAATGAGTAACAACTGGAAACGCAAGATACGTTCCACTTTGTGTTGAGGATATGCTTGCCTATCTCGTTTTCAGAAAGCTTAGGCTAGCTAAACCTTCATTCAGACGCAAGGTCAATATAGGTTTCTCGACTTGAATTTGTCCTAAAATCTTAAGCAACGTGTCGCAATGTATTTAAACTACAATTTCGATGCCCTAACTAAAAGGTTTACGATCAAATGAGATTAACAGAATATAAATTCCTCAACGTACCGTGATCTTCGGAGTCCTCTTTCGCCATCGCATTATGTGTGTATATATACTTCAGTAAGGTAAGTGTACGCATATATGTATGTGAGCAGGTAACGTTTACCTATACACAAATGCAGTGTGTGTAAATCTTCAGTGCACACAGTTGCCTTGAGGCAAGTGACACCTCCTGACGTCACTCAGAGCTGCTCTATTATTGCAGAGGGAAATTTATTTCATTTTCTTTCATAAACCCAGTATTTGTTGATCGATTTTCGAGAAATTTGAAGGATTCTCAATGTCACGAACTAATCACTATTTAGAGGAACAGTGCAAATTTAAGGCCTATTAATCTCTAAGGAATTGCTACTTGACGAGTTGTACTGAAGACTAGAGATGAATTTCACACTGTCGCTGTAAGTAGACTTCGTAGTAATTAACTCTAAAATAATCAGCATTGCAATTAGTGAACAGGCTTCCGATGGGTTTAATTAAGTGGAAATAACTAACAACAGCTTAATCCGGTAGGCATTAAGAAGCAACGCATCGATGAACTGTAGGGTATAAAACACTGCGGCTGCTCAGTTCACAGGCCTGCTTTTGCTCTGTATTTTTTGTTAGTCTTTCCACATGCCCTTTAATTTAAATGGAATGTCCAACAACAATAATAGGGACATATTTGAGGTCAAAAAGCGACAGGTAGAGTAGACACAAGTTTCTGATGAGGGACCTATCCTAAAAAGTGACGAATGAAAACCTCACGTCGCATGCGAAGTTATCTTTCTGCAGTTCATATTGGATAACTCGAATCGCAGGGCACGAAAAACGGTATTTTTTTGTTTGTCTTTTGTTTGTTTTTTTTTGTTGTTATTTAAAGTAAAGTAAAGTAGTCCTAATCAGTGATTACTCTTTTTACAACCTCAGATCGACTTGACCACCAAGCTGGCTTGGGCATGCTAGGATCTCTTCAGTGATGGCTCAGTCTTCATCATGCTGATAAAGAACACCGGATTGTTCGAAAAATTTCTTGTATGTAGCACATGTATTCATCATGTACCTAAATATGCATGTATACACATAATATATATATATAGGCCTATATATGTATATATATATATATTTGGCCGACGAGTTGATCTTAGGCACGTGTATATTTAGCCTGAGGTACATGATGAATGCATGTGATATATACACGAAATTTATATATATATCAGGGAACAATTGTCAACTACATCCGTTCTAAATTCGGTTATCCAACCTACTACGTTCTGGTGACAGGTATAGCCTCCTTGCCAGATGGTAAACTGCCGAAGGTAACATTTTATTACCAGAGACATGGCAAAGTCGTGCTTTCGGCTAAATGAACTACACAGCTAAGATAATTAATTAAAACAGTATCATGAATCCATGATTTATGAAGTACATTTTCTTCCCTTTTTCTGTTGTTTTTCAAAACATTCAGTGGAAGGAGGGGTCGATCCAAGTCAACACACGTCCCGGTCATGGCACCCCGTCTTACATGTCATCAGTCACACAATACTGTTTTACAGAGAAAAAAAAAATCCTAAGATTGCATCACCTTGCCTGGTCAAATACATCATTATCATGGATCTACATTTTCAGACCTTACTTGAACCCCCCGCCCTCCCCCTTTTTTCATGCATGTTGCAGCCTGCTCGTAACAAAGGCTCGATGCATTTTGACCATACAGATCAACGTAGAAATGAGGCAACCGATGTTATAAATGAAGTTTTTAAGTCTTGACGTCACAGAAAAAACAAACGCACGACTTAGAAACCTTTCCAACAGAAAAGGTAAGAATATAAGACTGTCTTGCAGAGAGACCAACAGCAGTTTGGATACCATTGACTAATCGTTGTGTGTTTTTCTCAAATATAAAATTTTATCATAAAATTTGCTTTAGCTCAAAAAGTACAAAGGCTATTGATGAAAGCTTAAGCAGTTACGAAGTTTGTAGCATTTGCTACAAATAAATATATGTATTTTTTTCTCATGCCTTTAGCAATTGAAAGTTATTGCAAATTAAATCTTGTTAAATGTACATATTTTTTCGTTACCATGACATCAGGAATTGATCAGTTAACGCATTCATTATTTGTTTTCCAAGATATTAAATACGTTCTATTCCAATGTCACAAACTTCTCAGAGTTTTCGTTTTAGAACAGAAAAATGTTGATTGTAACAAGCACTACATAAAAAAAGTACTTGAATTCTAACCTTTTTTAATTTGCATATGTTGGTAATGACTCAACAAATATGTACGTATATAGCAACATATAGTACATACGTAGTTTCTTTCCAGTCACTGCATGGTTTGAAGACGATATGGCGGAATCCTTATTCCCAAACTTTGAGGGGGGGGGGGGGGTGTTCTCAAGTATCTTTTGTAGGGTTCTTTGTAGGGTTGTAAAGTGACCTCCTTGGGCCTCCTTGCGATTTGTTAACCAATGATATCAAAAGTAGAGTGAGATAACATGTCTACAAGATTACAAATTATATTCCCTACTGACCTCACATGACCTTTGACCTCAGTGAAACATTAAAGCAATCATCTACTCACCAATTGGTACCAATGTTAACAGCTTGAAGATCCAGTAACATTCAGAAGCCGAGATATGTTCCCTAAGACGTTTTCATACTTGAACCTCTGATGACATCAAATGACTTTTGATCTCCTTGAAAAAACAAGAGCAGTCATTTACTTACAGTTGACAACCAACAAACTAACTTTAAAGTTACAGCAATGTTCAGTTGTTGAGATATCTTAATCAGTGGGTTTCATACTTTTCATGTGGTGACCTAAAATGACCTTTGACCTCCATGCAAAACAACAAAAATCATCCACTAACAATGGACAACCTAAGCATCAAGTTCGAAGTCCAGCAACTTTCTTTTATTGAGATGCCGTGTTTACATGGTTTTCAAACTCTAATGACCTCACGTGACCTTTGAAGTCCGCAAAAAAATCTTCTCACCAAGAAGTACCAATGTGAAGAGCTTGAAGTTACAGTAACATTTACTGAGTTGCTGAGATACCTTCCTATGGAGACCTCAAGTGACCTTTGACCTCCATCAAAAACGATAGAGATCATCTACTCAATGTATACGACAGTTCCTGATCGTCAGAGTTAAGTCAGAGCGCCCGCGGTACCGAACGAACGATTTTTTTTTCATCGGAAAACTGAACTTGTCTCAGTCCAAGCCCAGACCTGCCTGGTGCCTTCGCTGCCACATTTTTCATCTTCATCGTGTGTAGTAAATCTTCCCTTTTTAGCAGAACGTCAATAGACGAGTTTATTTCACTTTAATATGTGTTATTGGTTATAGGCAGTACGATCACCACCTACTCAGAGAGAATAATGAAAGCTTAATCAAAGTTGGACCGTGCATTAACCGATGTTAATTCATGATCCAGGGTTGATTCAAGGGATGAACGAATTTTTTACTTTTGAAAGTTTGAGGATCAGGAAGCTCATATGTGCTCATGAAGGACCATATACCATGATGTTTCTTGGATGAACACCAGCGAGTTTCCCTATTCTTTTCGATAAGTGTCCAGAGCTTAACACGATTGAGAGGTGACACCAGATAATCGCCAATGCAAACCAATGGCGTAGCTAGGATTTTTTTTCCAGCGGCAAATGTATGAAATTTCCCCCAAATGTTTTCGAAGTTACATAGTCTTGCTTCATGTGGAAGGTGAGTGTGGCATGGATTGGGGTATAAGCTGGGCCGAGCCAAGTGGCGCACGCATGATTTTATGGAAGGAGAGAGACAATCACAGCGCTGTTAAATGTGAGTGAGTACGTGGAGTGATATTTTTCCTGAAGACTATATCTAAGGTTGGCTGGGAGTGTATAGAAAATTTTGAAAAATCAGGACCTCTCAGACAGCCGGAAACTGGCATTTTAACAGACTTGTAAGTAAAATAAAACCAGCCATTATTTTGCACTTTCGTTTGCAATAAAATGCTTACCTCAATAAAAATGAGCAAATGCAAAATGATCAGAAAATAGCCAGATAAAAATTGCCACGTAATGTTAATGTAAAGTACTAAGCTAATAATTGGAAAATGCGGTCGTAGATCTTGTGCATTCTACTAAATACAATTGAACAAAAAAGCTTTCTAGACTTCCTTTGTATTTTTTTATTTACTTTTTTCTTTCCAGAATTTTGGGTCCACAGCACTGCAGAATGGATAATTTTAGCATGTATGTTTAAGGAGATAATCTATCCTTGCTGCTAAGTTTGGGTGTGTACCTGGAGTGAGATTTATCCTGGAGACTATCCAAGCGGAGCGCCCCCATCAGCTGGTGCGCAGCCTATCGTAGAAAGTTTTTGTGTAACAAACCACTCAGATCGCCGGAAATATAGCACTTCACAGCCGCTGTAAAGAAATCACTGTTTTTCATTCCAAATTTAAAGTTGCAGTTAGTATGATACCAAGTGAGATTTACCGACGAACTGATCCACGCCCTCATAAGGAACGTTTTATTGATTTTTTTTTTACTGTTTTTCAAATTTTCGTTTGGCTGGGCAATGTGAGTTGGGCAATGTTTCCACCCTCTCCGTTCTGTGTATACCACTGTCTGAGCCTGTATAGTGTGAATTGTGATATGATGGATCCGATGACTGGCTGTCATCGTTGGGGATGGCCAGTAGAAAAAGTTTTGATTGTGTAGGGTGGACTAGGTGAAAAATGGTGCTATATTTGATGCCAGAGTTGAATTGAATATACTTCCCGGAATTCCTGCTTTTTAAGCGATGATTTTAGTTTTCTTTTTTATTTTGCCTTGCGTTGCAGGTGAAACATTCAGTTGTAGACCTTATCTGAGTTTGACTAATTCAGATTCTAATTTCTTCATGCCTGTCTATTACTTCGGACTTAATTGTATGATGTTGAACTAGTATTTCTGTTGACGTTTGTAATCGAAGACATGACCTGCATGTAGTTTCGAGGGTTACTTTTTAGTTTAGGTCACAAAAAAGTGTCCCCCAGTGTTAGTTGCACATAGTTCCACGGTTGCATAGTTCCACTCACTAAACTGTAAGGTCCCACTGTACTGCACTACTCTGAAATGCGCTGATCATAAAGACACCAGCGCATTCATTTCCGTCCTGCTGTAGTGAAGGGGGGGGGGGGGATTTCTCTGGAACAGGACTCATGAATGCTTCATGCATGACAGTCAGTTACACTCAAAATTTGGGAAATATGTTGTTAAAATATGAATTGTGCATGTAAATGTCTCACAATTTCTTATCCTGGTAAAAATTTTGAGAAATGGGAAAGGAGGTAGTATTTCCCCAAATTCCTCAAATTTCCCCAAATTTGCCCACTAAATTTTTCCAGAGGGGGGGGGGGGGAACTTTCCCACTGGCCACTCGTTCAGCTCAGGGTTCGCGCTCATTTAGAGCTATGAACGAAATGCCCTCACCCAACAGTTTCTTTTGACTTCCATTTGCCCCCCCCCCCCCCATATAAAATCATGGTGCCGCCATTGTATTCATCTGCCGGTGATATTACTCTTAAATTGACCTGAGTGTAATGTGCCAACAGGAGTTAAGAATTCATCCCACTGAAGTATGAATGAAGAGTAATCATCCACAATTCGTTAATATGCATTTAGCGTCAGTGTTCTCAGATTTTACATTAAATGTCTCAAATATACGTTTGAACAGAGCAATCGTAAATTGGAAAGAACATCAGAATTACATCTAGATTAAAGCTACCTCTCCTTTGCAATGGGTCGTTAGGAACAATAAGTTTTATGATGACTCATTTCCTCCTTACACGCTCCATATACATCTACCACCCCCTTCCCCCCATACACCTTGCCCCAGTGGATATTATACTCATGTGAAATAGTTACATGTCTACAAAATTATCCTACTTTCCACTTCCAAGCTGATTTCGTCTATTTGCAACAAGCGACAATATTTTGACATCTCCATTTCGAAACCGCCAATTCTAAGTTTTCTGTTTTCACTGACGTAGGCCCTACATGACAATTCCAATGAAACTGAATATGAAGCGATAAATTCACTTTCTCAAAAAGTCTTCCTGACAACTGAAACAAAAAATTAAATAGAAAAGACTTTCGGTGTTCACCTACAGCGGTGACTATGGTATATCGTTTTGTTACCATCTTCCTCTCGAGAACATGTGATGGTCGTGAGTGCGTGTGTGCACCCAAGTAAAACACCGGTAAAGATGCTATGTTAAAAGGAAATTGTCACTTACAAGCTTAATTATCGCAGTTTTGCGTTACATGTAATCTTTCATTAAAGGTCGTTCTTTTCTTCGTAGGTAGATTTCGGAGAGAATTCAACCTTTAGACGGGTTCATGGGTTGTGCATAGCAGCTTGGAAAGACGGTGACGTCATACAGGTAACGCGATATATACAAGAACGACAAGTCTACAATAGCCTACATATTTATATATGTTAACAAATATGACAATTTTGAAGCACAAAAAATTGAACATATATATATATGAAGTAGGATGTAAATATATACCCACATTCATAATTGGATATTGTATGTCTACACCATGTAGGCTATTGTAGACGTATATATATATATATATACCGGTATATATATATATATATATATATATATATGCATGCTTCAGTGTTGGAAAGTACTGGAACTCAACTCACTGGGATGTACACTCATTAGCCTGCTTACTAGCGCCTATCTGGCTGCTGTCCTCTATTGGCTAGAGATAAGGTGAACGAAAAAAAAAAAAACTTGTCAACTACGCTGGGTAGATGTACATGTACGTATCGAAGTCCTGACGGTGAAGGTTTGAAAGAGAGAAACAGGAGAAAGGAGGAGGGGGTTAGGGAGTGTCCAGGAGAACTGAAACTAACGTCGTATTTAACATTCATTTAGTTGTACCGATCGACATCCAACATCTCATTCGGCCTCTTTTACTGACATGAAGTTATTGAAGAATCGTGCATGGTGGTTTCATTGGACCGACGGCCTTGAGCGACCTATAGGCATACTTGAACTGGAGGGGAGCGGGGTCACGAGAATCTAAAGCAAGAATGGCTCTGATTTTGAACCTCAAATGCCACCTGAAACTATAATAACATCTTCAATATGCTATATATATCCATACTACCTGACTAACTTCTTGTTCATGTTCATTTATCCATTTATTTCTTCATTGAGGGGGGGGGTGGGATGAGGGAGGGGGTGTTGACTTTCATTTCTTTGAGGACTCCTATATCTCCGTGCGTTTTCTGCTTAGTTCAGTGTCTGAATCCCTATAGGCCTAGGTAGTATGTCTGCTCAACAACAGGAAACAAGCATATAAATATTAGTGAGATATCCCGGATCAGAAGTTGGCTATTTCAGGTCCGGCGAAAGGGTGGACGAGAAGGCAAGGGAAGTGGTGATCACTCACACTACTCTAAATGGGTGAACTAGGAGTCCCTAGGCATACCCATCTGCGCTGCAGGTAAGCATCAAGCTTTCGGTACGGAACTCATGCAAACAAACCAGCATAAAATGTCATCACTTCAAGTTGAATTTGCCAATTCTGGAGATGTTTGACGCAGGAATGCCATACCGTCAAGTAAAGATCATGGAAGTAGGTCAGAATAACAAGGAAAACACAATTCCTTTGTGATATAAATAGACCTTTAGTGGATCATGTGTGCTGGATACATATCCGGCAAGTTGAGTTCGTGTGAATTATTTGTCTTGACTTCATACCTAAGACGCATATTTGCGTTAACGATCTTAAAAATCGACAAAAAAGACTAAACGCGCCAAGTTAACTTATGATGACCAATGGGACACATATCTTTCAAAATTAATGCTAAAATCATTTCGGACGAAACATCGGAAGATACATTTGCTAGACGTAATCGAGCGAAATCGATAGTTATCGCCATTGTTTTCATATACCTGAAAACCGTGTGAATAATGTGAAGACTTGCTGCTGCGTGGCAGAAAATTGAGGGCGTTATGCAGAAACACGTCATGCAGAAACGAAAGTCAGAGCCGTAAACAGGTTCGTTGTACAGAGCCATTTCCACGTTGTTAGCCTTCTCTCGTTCCCGAAGCACTCTTACTTCAATTTTTAGCTCATCGCCCTATAGGGGCTAGATGAGATATTGTAGTCACTTGGCTAGTGGAGCTATATATTGTACTGTGCACCCATGGGAGAATGGTTGCAATGGAAACGCTTGGAGTGGATGAGTGGCGACACCCCAGGGTACCCCATGGTAGAGTGACCATAGGTACAGGAGGGTCCTGTTGGGTGGTATAAATGAAAACGTGTCCGTGCCAATGTGTGTGCGTGTTTGCGTGCCCTTGTTTTAGGGTAGGATCGAGGACCGAAACGATACATTTTAGGTCCTCTGTAGGAAATTCAATAGATTTCTCAATATTCTCAATTTCCTTAACAATAGACAGTCTATTGTTAAGGTTATGGTAGAGGAAGATAAAACAAAAGAAAGCACAATGAGGTTCTCGGAATGAACGGAAAACAAAGTTGTGTGTGTGTGTGTGTGCGTGTGTGTGTGTGTCCGGACCTGTTCAAATTGTGGTTTTTCTAGAATAGTTTGAAAAGTATATGAGCGATTAAGTTGAAACTTGGTGAGGTTGTGCATGATGCCAATATGTGCAAGATGTATTAGTTGTATGGTAAATCGAGTCAAATTTGCTGATCTTTTAGAAAAAAAAGTCACTTTTGCCCCAAAATTGCTACTTCCAGCATATCTTGAGAAGTATTTGAGCACTTAATGCAAAATTTTGCAAAAACTTACCTGAGAATGAAAATTTCAAGTTATATCACTTTTGTAGTAAAGAGATTGAAATTTGCTGATTTTTGAGAAAAAAAAGCCAATTTTGCCCCAAAATTTGTATTTCCAGCATATCTTGAGAACTGTTAAACCAATTAACTTAAAGTTTTGTAAGTACTTAGCAATAAACTATTACAAATTCCCATGTGCGGGCCCTGTATTGAAATCAATGCATGTTGGTAATGAAATACGCAACTCCGTGAATCGCCCTCTTGTTTTTTCTTTTTTTTTTGTGGCAGGCAGACTAAAGTAATAACGATAACGATACAAATTGATAATGAAATAGAAAATTCATGAACAAAAGGTGAGAGAAACCTTAAAACAGTAGAAGCGTACCGAGATTGACTTACGCACTCAAAGCCTCGTTGTAGCAATTTTCGTCATGCACGCAGAAACTTAAAACTATATGGTGCCTCTACTGACAAATGTGACTGACTAAAATGTAATTGGTTCATGGATAAGTCTGCGATCACAAACTAGTCAGTAGATTAGTCCGTGCGGTACCGACTAATCGACTGACTAGTTCGTGATCACTGACTAATCTGTAGACTAATTACATCCTGACTAAAGTTTAAGTTTTCTGGGTCTAACCTGGAAAGCTCACATCTCGACTTTTCAAGATATTGCAATTTGAAAGTTCATAAAATATCAATCAGGATACTACCATTCAGAGATTGTGATGTTATAACCTGATCACTCGCGATTTTCTTTATAATTTATTGACAAAATATCTTTAACAGTTATGCATGAATCCAAATCAAATTTTTAATAATTTGATTATCGCTTGATACACCTCAGTGATTCAACACCAATTGTACATGCATTCATGGAAACTACAAGGTAAGGAAAGAAAACAAAGAAATACATTAAATTTCTGCTATCAGGGGTTATGGCTCATTATAGTTCGACTTACTCAAGTCTGTACACGTTCAACTGACAAAAATGGCGCAGCTGATTGGAACTTCTCTGAATTTCAAAAGTGCATAAGAACCGAGTGTTCTACTATTAAAATTTAGTTTTAGAAATCTTCAACAGTTGGACTATGTTTGAGGATTATGAAAGCCAAAGCCACATGATAGTACTTATAATTAACAAACTTAATCAAATTTTACGTCCAATAAGTTATGGAAACTGAAACAATGTTTGAATTTTTTACTCTGGCTCGTATGGGGGCATATTGATTGCTACTAATGTAAAAAGTGTCTGGTCATGCATTTAAAAGAAAAACAACAACTTGAATATTTAACTATACTAATCGTTAATGTCCATCTGTAAATGACACATGGGGATTCGCATAGTTTGAACTTGTTTCATTAATATTTGAATAAAACTTGACAGGTTTTAAAAAAAAAATGTTTTGTGATATTTCACACAACAACTCAGTGTTGTACATTCGCCCATGTGATGGGGCGAATGTAAAAACTTTAATTGTATTTTTTGGAGTAGCGCCATCTTTTTGTAGTTGCTACCCTGGACGTTAGTCGGCCGTTGTTTATTTCGTCGAGGGTTTCAAAATTGTTTTGAGGTGTTCTTCAATGATGAATCGGCTTGAACTATCTGGAAATTCTTTTAACACTTTTATATATTAACCTGTCTGCAGGATTAACCCTTTTTTGGAGAACCAATCATACGTACCGTCACCAAATAACATTAACTTCCATTTCATGATAAAGGTACGGTAATTATAGGATCATACAGCTACCCAGTCAGACACAGGGGTTCTTTCCTTTTGAGCCTTCAAAATAGAATCCCAACATACCAAATTCTCAAATATTTCCAGAAGACGAAGAGGTAACCGAGTAAGGTTTTCTAAAGTAGGTCGGGGTAATGACCCGGACTGACAGCGTCATATACCCCACGCCGGCAGATTAAGTCAAGTGTCGGTGATAAAAAAGAGTAAATTCGTCCTTCGTGGAGCATTTGCGCGGGACCATTTTGATAAGATCGTATGGGCGAACGTCTGCCCTTTCCTGATGAATTCGTTAATTTTTTTTCCAGTTAATCGTCGTCATCTCCATATAGCAAGTATAACGGTTGAACGTAAGCGACATTTTCGCACCCACCAGATTCTTTTTTGTATTTATTTATTTATTCATTTTTTTAAGCGAGCGTTTGCGATATCGTTGACGCGTCTCTCCCTCTCTCTCTTTGACAATTAGGACCAAGTCATGCAAAGGACCACCTCGTCCTTTTTCTAAAGAGAATTTTGCTGAAGGTCAGAGCCTCATGAAATGAGGAGGTGAGGAGGGTACGACGTATTTCCACACTTCATCACGATGGCTCCGACTTACGTGAACTACTGACGGCAACGAACGTCGCAATCGTGCATAACATGGGCGTCGATATGATATTAGAAATGAGGAGGGGCGGGACATCTGACTTGAGACTTCCCTCCTAAAAGTGGCTTGAAAAGACTTTTACACGGAGAGGGGGGGGGGGGGCTGGGGTATGATGGGGGAACAGCCATAACTTGCATCGGAACCGTACTATACTGCCTCCGTCTAAACTGAGCGCCACCATGGGTGATGAAAAATTGATTTATAAAAATACCTGTCAGGTTGCAGGTAACAGTACTGCCCAGTTTCTATGGCTTTGTAAATTTTGGTTACATTTTAATTTTTTAGAATGCAGGTTTGGAAATTTACGCTTTCACTACAAACACTGTACTTTTTTACCCGCATGGTGACAAGTGGGAAGGGGAAATACATGTATTAGTGTCCCCACTCAAAACAAAATCGACCCCTTACAATCAATTAAAGGTGTCTCAATTGTTGGTCCATTGTGCATAAAGGTATAAGAAATCTTACAGGGAGATTCAAATCGGTTTGGAAGGTTGGCAAAGGCCGGAATAAAAAGAAAATACCAACCCCTCACCCACCCCACTCCTCACATACCCCACCCCTCACACCAGAACAAATGTACCACTAAACGATATCAAATACAACACAAAATAAAAGATATACCGATAACGGCTATGACAAGCTCAATGTGAACTGAATAGCAAATCCAGGTTTAATACTCGATAAACCACGTTGATCGTTCGATTATCCTGGATTATCAAATCATTTTTGATAATCAAGGTGTATCGACCTATAAACCTGAATTGTCAAAATTGACTTGAAAAAACCTTGAAAATTTTGTTAAATTCCTTCCGCTATAAAGAAAATCCAAATTGTTTCTTCACAGGGCGCCCTCAACAGTATAAGTGAATTGTAATGTAACTACGTAATTTTGACCACGGTGATTTCCTGTTGGTGGACATGCCCCGCCATAGACTGTAATAGCGCCATGTTGTGATGGAATTTAGGCCTACCGTGATATTTTTACTCATCTCGAACACATAGAAATATTGCCATTAAACATGAAGATTGTAAATAACATTAGTTAAAAATGTGACATGGTTATTAAGCCTTTTAGGTGTGTATCAAGTGAGATGAAAATGGTAAAAAAAAAATGAAGGAAGATACAATACAACAACAATAACGACAAAAAGGAGGATGTTAACATGATTTCACACTCTGTTTTGGGTACCGGTGGTCTTCTTCCAAAGAGATAGGAACCTGTCTCCATTGGCGGTGTGGGTGCATCGTCCTGATGAGTGTGGGGTGGGTTTGTGGTTGGCCTTTTAGGTGGTCAGAGAGGCTAAATTGGCACCAATCACCACTTTTATGCTAACCAGCACATAAGTGTTGATGACTTCATAGAATAGAACCTTTAACATTCATTTCAATTTTCTGATGATTCAGCTAGGCAACGTCAACGGTTCTCATTTAAATGTCTGTGGCTGTAACCCATTGAAACTTTCTCTCTCGGTGCATTCTCCCCCCCCCCCCCCCCGTAAAAAAAACCTGGGCGGCGTGTCTTCTGATCCCAGACACTTCCCGCCATAGTATAATTGATGCCTATAGATTCTCCCACATCTGTTAATTCTCATCTTCAGCAAAGAAGAGGAGGTGGCGGGGTGTTAATATCACCATCATTCTGTGTCTGTCATGGTTGGATAAGCTGCAAGAGGTGGAGTAGAGGGGGGGGGGGGTTCTTTCCTCAATAAACTCCATGTCTAAGATAAGGCAGTGAGTGGTTGGAGATAAGGGGGGGGAGTGGTTACCGGTAATCTTCGTTTTGGATTTTCAGTCTCCAAAATTGGGAAGATTTCTTAAATCCCTTCAGTGATCGGCTCAATGGATTACCTGAGCAATGATAAGACCTATCATAAAAGATTTAAGCACCATACTCTTACATGCAAAACAGAAAAGAAGGATGCAATCTGCATATCACAGCTTACGAAATATTGCTAATTGAAGAAAATGTTGTCGTGCAGATAATAAGCTTCAGTTGTTTTATATTTTCTTCTTTTTATTTACCTGCTGGGGTATGCTACTTAACCTTACCCGCCCGGTCCTCGCGGAAAGAGATTAAATCTTTTGTAACTTCAAAAGCAAACCTGAATAGGGGAGGAAATTAATAGAAGGTAGTGGGGGTGTATGCAAATCTAGAGAGTCCAACTTGCGATAGATTGATATATAAACAGGGCACCGAGGAGATGAAGTCGATATTGAAGAAGGCAAGAAAAACAAATACATAAAATATTCTATAAAAATTGTCTGCTGTATCCGTCTGATTTGGAGTCTGCTATACCATCGGATATTTGCTACAGATTGAAAGCTAAAATCGTCGAGTTGATAATGGATTATTTATGTTTCACTTTCGTCGAGTTTCTTTTAAAGTTCCTAAGCCGAGCGGTAAGTCAGAAGTTATATAGCCAATTTTGCCGGTTCGGAACTCCTCCCCCGGTCTCAAGTCCTCCTACTCAAGCTTATTAAGCATCTCTGCTGGAGAAGACAGAGGTCAGTCACATTTTGATGATTTCTCGTTTGAAGATCTGATGTTTTGGTAATAATTGTAGCACGTATGGTAAGTTACCTCACGGCTTGTCAGTAATATCAAAGGCCCTATATTACGAATTATCCAGCACTGTTGCTCTCCTTGTTTTGGCTATTATTTCCTGTTGCGCATACTGCTTGTTGGGGGGGGGGGGGGGGGGTGGGGGAGTATCATATCTTGATTACTAGGTTAGAATAGATAGTCCAGCTTGTAGAAGAGGGGTCCATTTTATTTTGAGTGTGAGGCGGGGTGGGGGGGGGTGGATGAATCTAGCCTTAGAGTGATTGCGTGTGTACTGAAAAACCAGAAGGATAAGATTATGTTTGATCTTTTAACTTTTCCTGTATTTTCAAATGTGCACGCGAGGTTGTACGTGAACGGACTACGTCTTTCCATGCACGAAAATAATAGTAACTACTTTGAAAAGCTACGGGATTTGGCATAAAACAGTAAAATACAGAAATCATATTTGAAAATTAACGACTCTTACTGTAAGCGCCTACATGATGAATATGCAACAGCACAGGTCTCACTGGTGTATCAAAAACATATTACTCAAATCGTGGCTCCTTGGTCGGTATCGGGAATTGAAGCATTTGGTGAAAGGAAGCACTGTATTTACAAATAACCTGCAAGTTGATCACATCGCGGCGTCAGTGATCCTGGGTTATTTTGACTAACTGAATATTCAATACTAGTATACTTCCCATTGGCTTGTTCAAAGAAGCACAAGGCTGATTTGAATGAAAAATGTCAACCACTACATTATCGTATTTTACAGCTTTTGTTGTTATGTTACAAGAAGTTGAAATCATATGGCAGAATTAACCACATGACACATCTTTATTTTCCCAAATCGTCTGGATGGTGCAATAAAAAGCCTTACCAAACTTTTGGACATGAAATTTCAATGTCTTTACATTTTGCCAACGCACGCAATCACTTTAAGGTTTTGTTCTTACCTGAACGTATGAGAAAAGCCGGCTGTAAAATGGTGCCAAGCGTTTCAATACTTAGGGATAATATGAAAATTTTCATTCCTTTGGAGTGCCATTCCTTTATCCTATTGACAATTGTAATGCTAGCCATCTTCTATAACATACATGTAGCATTGGAAGAAACACCACTTGTAATGCCAGGTTACAAAACTGTGCTTGTGTGTCGGGGGGGGGGGGGGTGGATGAGGGGGTTCATTCCCCTCTCAAACAAGTGGACAATGTGTCTCTTCGTGTCTCCGACCCACTCGAACAATTTTTACATTGTACCATTTTTAAATCAGTGACAAAATTCCACTATATTGATTACATTGAGCTAATGAGAGAGGAACTGCTCATGAGTTGTTAAATAATCTTTCCTCTACAACTTTAAAGTGGATTCGGTTTTTTTTTAGAAAAAAATTATCTAAATCGATCCTGAGGCGTTTCTTTTCTTTATTACTTGATTAATCAATTGGATACACTACAGAGGTTTGACAGTGATCCTTAACCGTACATTTTAAGTTATTATTTTGTACGTCAATTCATTGCATACACAACATGTTTGAGACAATGTTCACAACACGTACCCGTATCAACCTATTATTCTTTTTTTGTACATGATTCCTTTTTAAGCTCAAAAATAAATTAAAGACTTTGTAAAGTAACGAATGTACGTACATATTTATGTATGTGTGTATGATCGATTTGGTAAATGGAATTGTTAAGAACACAACCAAAGTCTGGTGGTATGTAAATAATTGCTTTATTCTTATGCAGAAGTTGAACAAAAATGTGGGCAAGGGGGACGCTTTCTATTTCACCTAAAAATAATCATATAATAGGCCCAATGATAGTAGTATCAAACTATATAAATATAGCGCCTGTTACAATGTGGACGACGAGCAAAGGGAAAAAAATAAATGCATGGTACAAAATGAAAAATAATTATAAACGCTGAAAAGAAATTACATTGTTGATCTGTTTGAGCTGCTTTAGGAATAAATGGGTTTGAGCAAAGATTTGCATGAGTTCAAAATGAGTCCAGCGACGGAGAGGCTTCGAGAATATGTGGGTGGACAAACTGTTCTACAGTTTTTGTGTAATGAAAGAGGAGACGCCGTAACAGATTTCACTCCTGAGTTTTAATCCTGGGTTCAGACGTAAGTTCTATCCTGTTTTTTTCCTTTCTTCCTTAAAACAATCAAAAAGTTCATTTTTACTTGTTTACAGTTGAGGAGAAGGAGGAAGTCCGACAGTTCCTTACGGCACCGTTCACGTGAGTCACAGGCAATGGGTTTTCCGTCGGTCGATCCGTTCTCACCGTACCGTATTGAACTGCAGGTCGATATTGTAGGTGCCGTGGGTGGATTAAACAATGAGGGGAAAAAATAGGTCAACAAATTTGGTCACTATATGATTTTCATAATAGCCTAATGTCTTTATTTAAGTTGTCATTGTCTATTGTTGGAGGATATTCTGGAGAATAACGTCAGCTCCATGTGGGTGGCTGAAAACAGGTAATGACGATTATTTCTGTTGTGTTTTGTTTGACAAACCAGATAAATGAAAGAAATAGCAAGCTCAATTGTCCAGAGCAGCCTGTCATCCCCT
This sequence comes from Stichopus chloronotus, assembly GCA_021234535.1. Classification (NCBI taxonomy): domain Eukaryota; kingdom Metazoa; phylum Echinodermata; class Holothuroidea; order Aspidochirotida; family Stichopodidae; genus Stichopus; species Stichopus chloronotus. The sequence continues at coordinate 7,145,808 of CM037844.1, forward strand.
TTGGGAATAAGGGGATGACAAATGTCTGTTAAAAAAGTATTCGTTACAAAAAGTATTACTTAAATTCGACCCCCACCCCACCCCGTGACGGTAAGAAGTTCGAAAAGGAAACCCTATCAATATTTATATGCAGATGTAGTTGTATGATATAACTACCACTAAATGAGGTATGCTACAGTCTCTAACGTTCCTTTTTTTTTCACCTGTCCAAAACATGTATTCGAAGTTGCAATTTTCCTCGGGTCCCTGGCATTCCAAAATGTTACTCGTTGACGGTTTTACATCCATAAGTCTTGCAACACGAAGAAATAAGAATTCCGTCCTCTGCATGCGTAATGACTGAAGTCAGTATTGAAACATTTAAGTTTGGGAAAATCTATCGAAAATTCCAAAACAACTCCAAAATGCCACGAGAGGAAGAATTTGTCCTGGACTAGCTGCTGTTTTTTTAATTAAAACTCCCAAAGGGACGTTATTTTGTCATTGCATGGGGGTATAATTGATCCTTTTACCATTTCAATACATTTTACTTAAAAATTATCCCTTAAAAGTGGCTCATTTAGGCCAGAATATATGGTAAACTGCCCGCCCACTACTGTTAATACTGCATGGCCACCCACGTATAGACCTCTGGCATATATTGAAACTGTTTCGTAACGAACACGAGTGACGCTTTTGAGTGTTTCTCAAATGAAGGAGAATTTATTTTCACTGCAGGTATTCCAAATCATAACTCAAGATATGCGCCGCTGTGTTTGATGAAAGACTTCTCTGGCCAAGAAAGATTCCCACTTCCAGTTGTCTAAAGGTTACAAAAGCGGGAATGTTGTCGGTTGAAGGCCACCAATGTCTAACTGGCGCTCTCTAACGAAATTTGTCATTGGCAGATCATTCTTTTATTACCAGAAATCTGTCAAATAGCAATGCTTCTACTTGATTTGGTAAAAGAAAGTGCCAACAGTTATGCAAGATCTACTTCACAACTCCCTAGCCTCCTTGAAGCAGTTCATTCTCACCAAAAAAAACCCAGCGACAGTTAATCTCCTCAAAACAGTATGCATAAGAAGAGTTAGGGAAGATAAATCATTTAAATATTTGAAAGAGTTGGTAAAGAAATTACTCTTGGGCAGTAAATGCCCTTTATGCCTTTATCTGTGAGAACTTACTTCTTGAAAAAGGGTTATTCTCCCGTCTCCTTTTGAGAAAATCTATCATTCGGTGGCCATAGATAAAGGTTTTAAAATATACTTTTTTTCCTGTGAAAGGAACTCAGTATTTCCGTTTTTTTAATAGAAGTTGCATGAATGGAATAATAAACTTATAAATGTCTTCACACATCTTAAGGGGCTCGTTTCCCAAGCACTGCTGCAGGATCCAAGTTCTTTGTTTGGGATGGGTCAATCTGATGATCCATGCAGAGACACTGGAAGGGACCTAAGGGGGAGGCGTTCCACCCCCCCCCCCCCCTTTGAAACAAAAACTTTTCTCAGTGTATCTGAATGCAGTATACGATTTGCAAAGGCAAGGCTGGGAAATTGTGAAGTTAAGAAAAAGTTAGAAATTCAAAAAAGAATTTTTTTCGGCCTACCTTCGAGTGGAAGCTGACCCCATCGTCCGCCCTCCCCTTCAGTCTTGGACCCGCCAGGTTTGGACCCTCCCCAGGTTTTCAAACGAATTGTGTCAAAATTCTCACAACCAAATCGAAGTTGATAAAAAAATATGTACTCATTCATTAAAACTTGCAAGGCCAAACTCTGAACAAGACTGATGAAGTACGTAGAACACAAAAGAGTAACGTTGTGTTCATTTTATACTCCAATTTCACTTGAAAGCAAAAAAAAAAAAAAAAAAATAGCAATCAAGTGATGGGGGTGGGGGAGGTTCCTAGATATCGACGGCACAGAGGAAACAGACTAACAGGACCAATGTACTGCAATTTAATTGAAAGTCATCTGTTACTTAAATACCCCTTTATCAAATTTACAGTAGAGTTTGTATGTCACCTCTGTACATTTTATAATATTATTCTAGAAAGTGGTACTTACAATGACGTGAGATATATATATTTCATGTTAAGAAAATTTTGATCAGTGTATTTAGACCTATACAGTAAACTGGTAGCATTGATGTAATAAACGCTGAATTCATGCATTTTCTGAAAAAAAAAAATATGACCTACGTAGTTAATGTACTCCAATGCAGAGAAGCAAGCTGAAGAAGTCACATCATGTAAATGTTTTAAAAAAAGTCGTGTGACATGAAAGTGACATTTTTTTTTTAAAACTTGGACTTTTTGAACTTTATTTTCGATCTTTCTGAACATGAATATACAATTAGGGTTTTGGGTGTATTAAAACCATCGTATATCGTCTCGTCTTCTCTCCCAAATCGAGCTTCTCAGAATTCGTTACGTCACTTCCGCATTTTAGTTTACAGTATCGTTCACTGCTGATGGAATTGTCACTAACATTTGACCCTCACGCGGAAGCAATGCACTTACAGTTCTGTACCTTGAACTACACAGGGCACACACGCTCAGGTGTTCACGTGATTCATGAGTCGATTCGTTGTCTTTAAGAAAAATTTCAAAACGGTCACAAATTCCGTCAAATATTGACAATTTTACGATTTTTTTTTTTTCACTCCGCAACACCTTAATGAAGCCAGTTCTTTTCTAGATGCATGTCACACGACCTTAAGTGATTGCGTGTATACTGAAAAAAAAAAAAAGGATTATATTTTAAACTTTTTCTTTATTTTTAAATGTACACGGGAGATTGTAGGCAATGAAAAGCTTGAAAAGCGACGGGACTGGCATAAAAACAGTAAAAAAAAACAACAAAAAAAACAGAAATCATATTTGAGAATTCACATTTCTATAAGCGCTTACGTAATGAATATGCAACAGTACTGATCTCATTGGTGTATCAAAAACATACCACTAAAGTCGTCGCCTTTTTGGTTGGTACCCGAAATTGTAGTATTTGATGAAAGGAAACACTGTATTTTCTATAACCTACAAATAATCACATCATTGCGGCGTTAGTAACGACTAGTCCTCACAAAATACACATAATACTGTCAGTGATCGTGAGTTGTCTTGACTAACTGAAGAAGTCAACACTGTACTGTCCGTCCATTGGATTGTTCAAAGACCCACACGGTTGATTTGAATGGAAACTATAAAAAACTAAGCTAGGGTACGTAATCGTATTTTACACTTTTTGTCGTCATGTTAGAAGAATTTGAAATCATATAGCGGGATGAACCACATGAAACCTATTTATTTTCTCAAATTGTCTAAATTGTGCAAGTAAAATCCTGAACATACTATTGGACGTGAAATTTCAATGTTTTATACTTTTTGCCTACGCAGGCAATCATTTTATTAAGGAGATGCAAATGCATGGTATACGTATTTGAAAGGCTTCATTACAAACACAGACTTGTTTTTTTTAGATATCACAGAAATTGCTAATGCGAGTGATATCTTGGCTATCGCCGCCATTTCTACATGATAAATATGATTAAAGGTAAACGCCTCAGGGACTGAGCTCGCTCTGTTGAAATACCGGTAGGATAATTCTGGTTTAGCGAATCCACATGTGCGACATATTAACAACGAACACAATAATTGTGACAAGTACTCGTAACATTTTAATTAAATCACCAGGTATTGAAAGTTTTAATGAAAGGTCTAATAAGAATGAAAATAATCGTCTATTTTTAGGAAAATTTCCAGTATTAGTCCATCAATGGATACTTTTGTTCAGTTATAGGATGACTTGTTCAACCGCCTTGACTGAGTCCGGAACCCCACGTAAGAACCCAAAAAATCTATGCGGTCGCGCAACTGCAAGGACTGACCCGGATACCACCAATATACGGTACCTGAATACCAGGCAAACAAACAGGTGACGATATCAACCCGTCAAGGGAAAAAAAAAGATTGTGTAACATAAAGGCTAGATGAAGTAAAACAGAAAAAAAAAAAAAAACAGGAGGTGACGAATTCATCGACAAAAAAATTCTTTGGGGCAGACACTATGTTACTTAAAATGAAAATTTGTCGTCAATGCGGTAATTAATTAATGACAGATTAAATGTGCGATTATTTATGTCAGACATGAGGGCATTGTTTTAATAACCCTCTTTTTGTAGCTTTGCTGGGTATCATTTGTACTGTTTCATTATGTCAGTTCGCTCTCATATTATCTAAAATTTGAAAACATGATGGCGGAAGACTGACGTTACACAAAGGGGGGAAAATTTTGGACTTAATGATTAATATGTCGACAACCCCGAATTATCAAAATCAAACATGGAGTCTGTAAAATTCAACCCCTCACATCCCCCTCCACTTCCCCACACCACCACGAAGCCAATATCACCAAACTGAGGATATCGCATATCCAAACTATCAATCTTACTCAATGTTACCGGTGTGGCAAATCTGTTAATCAGCAAATTTCATTGTTCCTCTCATTTAATTTAACAACCCATTTCTGACGGAGTTGTATCATCTTAAAGCTGGAAAATGAGTTGTATTTGCAATCGCGTGGTCATCTAACCTTTGTTCTTCGTCAGTGTTTCAGGGAAGAGAAAGTAGGGGAAAAGATCACCACATGTCACAAAATCCGAAAGAAATTATGCATTTATCTTACAGATATTTCAATATTAAAATTGTCTTGACATTTTTGTTGGCCCAACAAAATTCAGACTGTCCAAGAAAGCGTACCAATCAATCACTGTTACTTGAAATAAAGTACACCAAAGAGCATGGATATGAATATTCATGTAGCCTATGCAAAGACGGGACAACCGTGTTTTTGTAGTGTCTACTACATTTTCGACGTCCAGTGGCAAAATATGACAAATTGTCAACTCATGTTCCAGCTTTAAATAGGGTCCTCAATGGCACCCTTAACATGCCAATAATCGTTACCGTATTGGCTGACGTTTCATTACCGAAATCTTCGACTAACATTTACCTTAACTTTGCGACTTGGCGGTTTTCCCTCTCCATGAAAACAAGGAAATGTTTTCAACTTTGACCTCCCAAAGCTTCAAACAGGTTTTATCAGTGGTTGTATTTCATATAAATAGTGAAATAGCCACTTCCTTGCATGTTGGTTTTCATTAATAAGTGTAGGCTGGGATGCGTGGGATAGCCATGGTCATTCATGCCATTATAGATTTAAAAAAATGAAAAATGAAGAAAAATTAGTTTTCAGAGAGAGTGTTAATAAACAGACCACATATGTAGTTCACGAGAAATTCATACGAGGCGTTTTAGTTTAATTTTGCAGAATGTTTGGATTTTTCAAAAATGTTTGGAAAGTGTAACCGATGAGAATAAGCAAAGAAATGGAGGTAAAAGGTTACCTGTTTTTTTTACCGATCTACACCGTTACAAATAAACAGGAGCCTTCCGCAAATCTTAATTACACGACAATACATACTTCCTTTTCCTGATAAGCATGCGGCACGCAATATCAAGTCACGGATTCTTGATAAAAACGAAGCCCCGGGTCAACTTACTTCTAATCCTTCCTCCAAGTTGTTAAAGTACTTCCTGCGTAAAATATTATATGGAGCTGGAACTATCACTGACTTTCCTTGGAAATGTACATAAGTCTTCTGACAGAGGTTACCCAAAGAATGTTTACTTATTTTTTTTTCTGGAAACTGATAATCTTGTGAACGCTATGAGAATTGTCTGCTAGGAAACTAGACCTAGTAAAATGACTCAGCGTTTTTTGTTTTTTTTTCCTAAGTTGCAAACAGAATCTTAGTGTGTAAGTTTGTGAAGAAAGAATTCAGATTTTTGAACTTAATATTTTAAAGCACGTTTTTGTTTTGCATTCATCTAAAATCTGTGAGGGTATTTTCCAGTCGACTTTCATCGAAAAACCAGACACGGTCATACCGTGTGTAGTATGACAATGTCAACAATCGCGGTAGGTTATTTTTTCGAGTTTTATATCTATATTTTTTCTTTTGTAAAAGATACAAGCAATAAACGTGAAGACACAGAAAAAAAAAAACTGATGTCAAACTTAATGTCTTAGATAAATGCCATTTTTTTTTCATTTCAAGGAATATATCAAATCCAAAGATGCAACATTTGCAAAAAAAGTCGTCTCGAAACAATGGAATTTCTTCAATAAAATGACTGGAGTAGCTCTCTCCAATTCACAGTGCACTAGGTCATTGCATTACGTCACTGAGATACTAACCATTAACAAGGAATGATACCGGAAAAGCCTAACAGTGTTCCACAGAAAAAAAAGAAGAAATGTTGTATAATAACACGATGACATAAGCCAATTCTCGTGACGTCATATCTTAAGCTATGTTATCATTTGCGGTATTTATTACCGTAAAGGAGTGCAAGGTCCGTCCTCAATGTAAGTAACTCTCCCGCAAACTAGTTTAAAAACCTGATCAATTGTTAATGTACATAGACAAAAGTGATCTCTTTTCACTTCTAAGATACTTATCGACATTATAAAAAAAAAACTTTATTATGAGATGTCAAACAGCATTACAACTGGCGCGGGGGTAATTGGATTGCTGATAAACGGAAATATGGAGAGAGAAACTTTCATTGCTTTGGATGACGAAATCATAACAGAGACTATATCACGCAATGCGACCGCGAACGATATTTGACGTCACATTTTGGCGGAATAAACTGTCAAGTCAAAGAATAATACCATATCCTACTTATACTGTTTTCGTTGAATCTAAGATTTTCAAAAATATGCTCCCACCCAAAGGCAAGGAAATTTCGAGGAAAAAAAGCGGATGTCAAGTCGATTCATTTGAATAGTGTTTTTTTTTTTTAGCTAAGGCGCAGCACAGGATGAGGGCAGCACTGAGTTTATGACGTCAAAATGTTGAACATTGTTGACCAATGCTGGCTTGTACTTCGTCTGCTGGCATGGTTAGTCGTCAGTGAATCATGATCTCCTCTCGCCCGCCCTCTATTCGCCCGCCCTCCATATATTCATCTTAAACAACTTGCGATAGCGACGGATGATGTGCACGTTGTTTCGTGAGTACACCACCTCGGTGTGGTTCAACAGTCAGAGGACATTTTGCCTCCTCCCTCAAAAAAAAAAAAACAAAACAGAAATGTCATACCCCTACAATTTTATGTCATCCCATAATGATATTCACAATCCACATTGATCCATCCACAGGATCATGAAACAGGGAGATTTTGGGGCCATGTACTGCATTAAACACGTTTGCTGAAGCTCGAGGCTTCTGCACTCAATAGCTTACCGTTGCACCCCAAGGACTATGTCCAATAGTGTGCTGTGCTTACTCAAATCGGAGCAAGAAAATGTACGTAATAGGTAGGATACAATTAGTGCTCAGATTAAAAATCACGGCGACGAAGTTGTATAGTTTAGTCATTTTTCCTTTTTTTTTCCCATTTTCTCTCACCGAGTAGGCCACATTTCTCTCACAGATAGCCTCTGTCTAATTCTTAAATTGGAGGCATGTCTGCATGAGTTCGCAGATGTGAACCTACTTTTAGGTTATATAACTGTTAAAATAAGCCGGCTGAGAGTCCTCTTTGGTTTTTGACCAATTTATGGTGGTTTGTGGTCGGTTGTTCCCGCCAAGAACTTGGGAAACTGTAGTAACTTCTTATGTTCGCTTGTCTGAGTGTCTAGGAACAGACTCATATGGTTGGGGTTAATCAAGTAACCTAATCCGATTGTTAAACGCTCCAAAATAACCGTTCAAATATATTTCTTTCTGTAACTGTCATTAGCGTCTCTGCTAGAAAGTTAAATCTAATCAGAAACGACGCGTCAGGTTTGTATATTACTGCGTGAAAACCAGCGGGCCCAAAGACGCGTATGTCCGACTTGACCTTTTGACCTTTCCCCTGTGAAACTCATAGGCTTCACCATGTTTCGGTTCACCTGTCTACACTTTACGAATGTGGGTCTGACTGGCTCGTTACGCGGTATGCACCGTCAGAGAACTAATGGGTAAGACAATTTAAAAAAAACAACGTCCACTAAAATATGAGACAATAAAAAAAATTTTTTTTTTGACTTGTTCGTTAGCGTGACAAAGAGTTTGTGTCGTCAGCTAAACATAAAAATCCACTCTGAGAAATTCTAAGAAAATTTGAAATAAATACAAACAGGCAAAACAAGACCTTGACAATGGTTATATCTATCAACAAGAAAAAAAAAAACATTGCATGGGGGGACTGCATATCTTAAAGGGATTACATACGTTGGCAAAAAGTTAAAAAAAAAAATTGAAATTTCATGTCCAAAACTTCAGTTTGCCTTTTAATAATTGTACAATTCAGACAATTTGGGATAGTACATAGTGTTTAGTTGCAAAATTATGCAATATGATTTCAAAGTCTTCAAATAGAACGACAAAACGGGCAAAATACGACAATGTGGTGGTTGATAGTTTTTATTCAAGGGAACTGTGAGTTGCTTTGAACAGGCCAATGGGAAGTGTACCGGCAACAGGCGTTCAGCTGAAACCTGACGCCGCACTGAGGCCATCAGTGTGTATGTTACTTGTAAGTACGGATCTTCGTTCACTATGCGACAATTCCAGACACCGATCGGGAAGCGATCCGCGTAAGTTAGTATATTTTCGATACACCAGTGAGACATGCACTGTTGGTCTGTTACACATTCAATATGCATCGCTTATACTAGGAACCGCTAATTCTCAAATATAATTCCTGTTGCTGTTGTATCTCAAAGTGGTTACTCTCTCCAGTTTGTCGACACTATGTTTGAAAAGACATTGCACAATCACTTATGACAATATGTGTACAGGAATATCCTTTAGTTCTGAGGAAAACGTTATATACACTGTTCTGTGTAGTCGTACTTCAAGACCGTAATTTTAAAAATGTTTTCTAATACGATTGCAAACGCTACTCAAAGGTAAATTTGCCAAACTTTCAATGCTAACAGGATTTTCTAAACTGACGGGAACAGAAAACACAATGGCTGGTAGTAGTCTCAGAAAATCCTGTCAGGATAGGAGATTATGGCTATTGGCCCGAACAAATTCACGCGAAAAAACGAATTATTCTACTAACGAGATTTTAACCAGTCCGCGACCGTTATTAGGGTTACCGTTAAGGCAGGGCCTTGTTACAACTGGGAGTTGTTAGGTGTTACGTTCTTGGGAATGATGAAAATTATAGGTCCCGTTATTAGCCAGTTGGTATCAACCATGATCGAAATCAGAGACCAAATTACTCTTACGTATACTTTCTTACAGAAGATTTTGCCTTTTATTTTACTTGGGCAGTTTGCTACCACTTTTGTAGTTTTGTCCTATAATAAAACTCTGACGCGTACTTGGGTCGTGCTGCTTTCTGATGCATACTTAACTGAGAATTGCTTACCAAGCTTTTTCTCCCAATCTTCGAGTGGTGCATGACTAGGACTTCATTGAAAAGGATAAAAAGTCCTTTTACAAGTGTCCGTCCTCCTTTAATTTGATTGATATTGCTGTCTGTCTTTAGAAGGGAAAGAAAGTCAGAACTTCGAAGAATAAAACATTATTGTGAAAATGAGAGATCCACATGTGAGGAACACCATCACCAAATTTCATCTGCTATTCACTTTTCAAGATCAAGCGCTCATCAATAAGGAGACTGCCATTCCGAGGTTGTGGCGTCATGACATGACCACTTGTAAATGAAAATCTTTTTATCATAGATTGAAAAGAAAGTATAAATGATTTGATCTCAGCATGACACACCAGTAATTCGACGAGGGTGTGTACAAGTGTATGTATGTATATATATGTATATTGAAATTTCAGGTAAAGAAAACAAGAGAATACATTAAAATTCCTGTCATGATGGCTTTTGCGTATCATTTTCGACTTAGTCAAGTCTGTTTACATTCAACTGGGCAAAATAGTAGCACACGTCTCCGAATGTCAAAAGTGTATAATTTGGGACGGAAGGAATATTTCTTAAAATGAAGCATTGTCTTGGAAAATGTTTGTCAAAACCTTTTAGAAGTTGTTTTTCAGACACTTATAATTCACATAGATATTCACAGCCGGGTTTTATTCTCTTTTAACAGGACAAACCGTCAATACCGAGAATCTTCATCCCCCCTATTGGGGGGGGGGGGGGAATGAAGATCAATGAAGATCTTCAATTATATTGTTCGCTTATATGACGTCACCATTCTGGAAGGCTATCTCTATGTCAGCTTTCAAAATTTAAAGGTATAAGGTGGTCGAGACAGATGATGGCAGCAGACAGCTCAGAAAGATTTGAAAATCTCTTATCTCTTCGGTGTAGGGTACTTTCGTTCATATTTTCATCTGACCGGAGTGGGGAGTTTTGTTCATTTTCTGTTCGCTTGTTCCTTTATTTCACTTTTTATTTGTTCTCCAATTCACTTTGCTTTTATTTTGTTCGGTGACATCTTCCTCTTTTTTTTTACCGATTTTGATCCTCAGCAACTGGATGGAACTTGTCAGATTCATGAAAAAAAATCCTCATAATGAATCTATCGAAACCGCAATGCATTTGTGCATTCTGGTTTTCCGTCATATGACTGCACAGCTGTTGATTCGCGAATCTCCCCGTCTGTATATGACCGATGTATGGAAATGCGGTAATGGTTACAGAGCTCGTGCTTTGAGACATTTCTTCTAGATTAAAGGCTGAAAAATTTGTCGATTTTAAAGGTCTGGTGACATGAAAATGATATTTTGAGGTATTGGGTACATTAGGCATTCAAACTGTTGAAAATAGCCACAAATTACGTCAAAATCCGTCAAAAATTGACAAATTTACAGGCAAATTAGTGTCTCACAGCTGTGTCATGAATAAACATTGGCTAAATATGCAAATTTGTGATGTCAGGAGAGGGACTCCCAGGATATGTCTTATGTTAATCCTTTGTTTATGTAACCTTTATTTCAAGGTCATTTGAGAATTTTATATGCCCAGAGGGTTTTATTTTGGAAGCATGTGTTTTCTCCTTCAAAAATATCGATATCACGCACCAATGTGAAACTCAGTTATTAAGTAATTAAGAGGCAAAATATATAGGGTTAACAAAAGAAAAGCTGACACTGTGCAACACTCACGTCATCTGTTTTGCATTTTCTTCAAACTTTGAAAAGTCATATCTCAAAAACGGTAATAGATATAAACAAAATTCCAACGGATTTTCACTGAGGGTTTTACTTTGTAATGTTTGCATGAAGGAAGCTCTTTTTTGGAATCATGTCACATGTCCTTTAGCAAAGTGTATCTGAACTGCATCGTTACATCCGGATACGTCTGCCCTTAAGAGAAGAGTGGATATTATTAGCATCCTCAAGCTTTCATCTGTCAAGAAACACGAACGTTGAATTCCGCTTGAGATATACTTAACAATTTTGCACAACTTTTGTGTTGCTGGCAAAGCCGACAAAATTGATTTTTCATGTCAGTTTTCTTAACAGTCACTTGTTTTTAATTAATTTTATATTACACGTCATGCATGATCAGTAAGTGTAGTTTAATATGTACCCACTGAAATGAAATACGAGTTCAATAATCCTTTCTCAAACAACACAAAATGCTTGAATCAGTTATAACCATGTTAACACTGACCAAGTCATCTTTCACCATGAGGTAAGCCTCTTCGACAAAACATCGAAATCACAAGTTTTAAAAAGGAAGTAAAAGAAGCATAATGAATAAAAATGACAGCTGTCTAACTCCGATACTTTCAAAGCGAGAAATAATTGGAAAATAATGATATTCCTTCCTTGATGAGATGATTCATCATTTAATCAGGAGATGAGGTCAGCATAGAAGCGAGTTAGGGTTTGACAGTGTTACAAGTGACGTGTGATACGTACTCCACGATTTTGACACAAATCCGCAATACTATCGCTTGTCTTCATAGTAATATAGGAACCCCCCTCCAAAAAAAATAGAAAAGGTAAGAGAGGAAAGAAGGGAGGGACCTAATGGGGGTAACCCTTCACTTTATTATAGTTGGGAAACACTACCCTATAAGTAAGTGGTGAGTCAGTTGTATAAATGGGAGCCAGTGCAAAAAAAAAATATGTCGAAATGGGTTTATATATGACTTCCTTTACCAGCAAATGGTCAGGGATTGAAAATAATATTCGGGGGGGGGGGGGGAATAAGTCCACATGGTGTAATGCAAGTTTTGATGACGTGACTGACCTTGGTTTCTACTTAATACTGAAACCAAGAAACAGAAAAGCAAGAAATGTTTTTTTTTATGCAAGAAATGTTTCAGTGACGTCACTTCGTAGGTTACAAAACGAACATTACTATGACAACGACGTTGTCTCCTTGTACTAAAGATCTAAATTTCGATTAGCAAGTTTCTACTACGTCTTTGGAGACACACTGTTCATATGCAAACCACAGAGGATTGCATAGTTAAAGTCATTGCGTTCATGGGCACACAGTACAACTTGAAAAAGAAAGATGTTCAAAAGTTAGGTAAAGCTTTTAATTACATATTCTGCATTCAGAAAATTTGGGATCATAATAGGTTTCAAGTGATAAATTCTGCCATATGATGTCAACTTCTTCCAACATGACGATAAAAAGTGTGAAATACGATAATTTATACAGATTGACAGTTTCCATTCAAATTAACCGTGGACTTCTTGCATTTCAAGACAATAGTAATGAATATTCAGTACCTATATAAACAGCTGATCACTGACCCCCTGCAAAGAGGGGATCAGTTTGTAGGCTGGTTGTGTACATACTGTGCTTCGTTTCACTGAATACTACAACTTCCTATGTCAATCAAGGACCGACCAGTTGTGTAGTATGTACTCTTGAACATTCATTATGTAGACGGAATCGTTACTTTTCAAATATGATTTATGATTTGTACTTTTTAGGCCGTTTTCACTGCTTTTCAAAGTGGTTACCGTCATTTGTGATCAATGAATGACGTAACCCGTCCATGAACAAGTTCCCGGGTACAACTACAAATAAAGAAAAACTTATGATTAAGCATACTCTCATCCTGCGGCTTGCTTTTCAGCCTGCATGCGATAACTTTAACTTAGTCTTGTTTATGCATGATGTCGTTTCAGTGCCGACTTCACTCAGAGATGACGTCCACGACGATGTAAGAAGAATAATTAGCATTAATTATCAGAATTTATGAAACAAAAACGAGGAGAAAAAGATCGACCGATGCTGATGTCGTCAAATTGTTGTGGTTTTCTCTGCCGTAAAAAAAAAATATACCTAAAACAAAATAGAGGCGTGAAAATGCATCGTAAGGTTCATGAGGATGAAATAAGACACAACATTGCCACTATGTAAGTTACCGCAAAGTGTTTGGGGAATGCTAGATACGCTACAGTCAGTGGCTGATCCAGAAAGGGGTTGGGGGGGGGGGATGGAGGGGTGGATCCAGGATTTTGGGTGGATGCAGGATTTTAGTTAAGCGAGTGCCCAAGATTCACGTATTTTGGGAGAGTGTCTTCCATTTAAAGGATTTACATAAAGAAAAATAGGGCTCTCGATATGGTGTTCGAGTTCTATACCAAAACCAGGAAGAGAAGTTCAACGGTGAGGTGTCTGAGAAATAACATTAAATGCACATTTGATCCATTTTGGATTTATTTCTTTTGTGGGGGGTGGGGGGTGGGGAAGGTCTCTCCAGTGGGTGTCATGGGTGCACGTGCAAGCTTTCCTTGTTCAAAGCCATGAGATATGCGACTCTCTCCGCAATGGGTGGATGTCGTGAACACCAAGACGAAATCCTGGCTACACAGTCGTGTGTAATACACGGACTCTAACTAAAGTGATCGATGGCGAAATTGAGACAAAATGAATGGGTCACACGATATAACATTCATAGATTTGCAAAACGTTTGGTAACATCCTTCTATACAGTATCTCAACTGTGTAATTTACATCAACGGCGTCCCAAAGAAATTCATACGCTGAAGATCTCGGTTGCGTTACCAAGGAATTTCTGGCAACGGGCAAAACCTTCTGACAAGGTGACACTTAAACCCTTCATGAAGGCGAAGAAGATGCTGTAACGCACTAAACATAAATAGCTGTTACGTTTTTCCTTTTTGAGTGAGATCTTAAGGGACGATTTCAGAAGGGGCAGTTGCACGCACTCCTGTACTCTACTGAGCCCAGTATTGTAGATGTTACGGGGTTGGCCTGTTTAGTGCTTCTATTAAGTGACCATTTGAATGAACTGACTGATATTCTACATCACCACCGGTTGAACCTATAGTCTACCCGATGTTGAAACCTCTGTCCTCCTGACACAGCTCGAAGATTAAGATCAACCCTCTCACCGGAATTTAGAGAAGTACCGGTATACCTGAGTCCCACATTAAAGACTCACTTTGGGGACAGACACGATAAGCTGGAACAGCCCCGTGAACGTGCACTATGGGATGCGAATCACTTCCTTTCTGGTCAAATAAATTCTGAATGAATTTTTCATAAATTCTGAATGTAGCCTACAAATGTTTCAAACTTGATCCGTGTTGACCTTGCCAATATCCTAGTTCGATCTTCTATTTACATGTGACACGCAACACATCTTCAAGGACGATTGGACGTAGTAAATACAGCGGGCAGGCGATCAGATTTAAGTAAAAGGTTTTGAGATGATGAGAGATCAACGCAAAAGCAATCAAAGACTATTGCTTCTTCTCCGTCAGGTTTCCAAGCTCCTTTTATGAGAGTAAGTGAAGTAAGCTGAACTCGTTAAGATTTCATTTGATATTGTGGGAGATTTAACTGCCTTTTGACTGTTTTGTAGAACAAGTAGTACAGAATTTAGTTACAGCACTATAGTGAGATTAAAAACGATATCACGGAAAGATTTCACCAGATAACGGCCAGGAGCGACCTAAAAAATATGCAATGGCCCAGCGGGCTTAAAAATACAGACATACACCCACAAAATTACGTCATAGAATAACATCTGACATCATAGTTTTCCACGCAGTGTGAATGCCAAAAGAGGTGAAAACCTAATGATAATTTAATGGTAATATTGGATGAAAAGAAATAGTTTGACAATTATTTTGCCAATCAGGATGTTAAACAAAACCATTTTCGAGGATGCTTTCCTTTAACTTTCAATGGGCTAAGACGGAGTTGATTTAAGGGATTTGAAGGGGGTATTCAATCAGATAAATGACAGAAGGGGGGGGGGGTGTAAATTTATGCAAGAGACACTGCAGTATGCACTATACACCCACAACAATATTTGGCATCGCAATTTCTTGAATTCGAAATGAGATACCAAACGGTGTCAAATTTAAAAAAGTTGAAAGAATAAATCTTTAACATTGTCGACCTTTTCTAAAATAACAATAGACACATCCATCCGCTTACGAAACTTTGTTGAAAGGTTTGGTGACTATAAGACAGCATTTTTTTTCTCGTTGTTTAGCTATGAGTGCATCAAAACTTATTTTTATTGCTGAAATTATTTATATCCTGAAACTAGAATAAAATATCTAATAAAATATCAAATAACTCCACACAGCTGAATTGCACTTCCAGAAATATGAATGTGAAGGAAAGAGGCGATTAGAAATTATGGTACAATGTAAAAACACGTGACTAAAATACGTTTGGATAGTCCTTTATTCATATTTATTATAAAAATTTACATTTGTGACATTAAATTTTAGATATTTGAAGTATACCCCAAGTACAAATCAAACATTTTCTACTCTGGAATGAGGTAGCTGACATTTTTTTTTTTTAGAATTGATACCTTGTAATGAACGCTTATAAACGAACAATCACATTCAATTGTTTATTTTTGTCCCTCATAAGATGCATTGACCTCAATCTTGGGCTGAATTGAAGGGTGCCTCTTTAACTTGTTGTTGTTGCTCACATTCTTTAAGTTGCTTTGCACTCTGCGTGACGAAGATGCACTTCACGCAAACTTGAGATTTTCATTAAGATAGGCCCACTTATTGTTTGAAGAATAATTTAAAATGCAATGTCTGATAATATTTAGTAATCTAGTATAGTCTCTTTTTTTTGTTTTGTTTTTAACATTGTATTAATGTAATGGGAAAATGTGAAAAGAACGAAGGGATACATTCGTGGAAATTCGTCTCTTGAACAATGTCTTTTAAGGTTGTTGTTTATCTTTTGTTGCGTATAATTACCATACTATCAGATATTACCATTGTTTTTTTCACAAAAGCGAAGGACGTTGATAAATATAGGTATACCCCCGGGCGAAATTTGTGTATTTCAGCGACTTGAAGCGGAGGATGGCGAAGGCGATTCTAGGAAGGTCCTGGCGGTAGGGGGGGGGGCGGATTAGTAACAACAGGTGCAGGGTGGGTTGCACATGCAGAAAAAGTGAAAAGAGACAGCAACTGTGAATATATATATATGTATGTATATATGTATATATATATATGTAGCGTTTCTACAGAGATATATAGAGTGTGTGGGGGAGGGGTGAGTGGTGTCCTCACAGAATAAGAAGCATGCAGACAATATTGTTTGTAACAAGAACATATTTTGACTCTGTGTTCTTCCAAACTCACGACAACTTGATTATACCAACCAAGAAGTGACATTAGTGGGAAACACATATAAAGGTAGGCTTTAGATCTAATGCATTTTTTTCACACAAAAAAAGATAAAAGAGAAAAAAGAAACAACACAAAGCAGCAACCAGTAAGGGTACATGATCATTCGCCAGGTTCTACGTTAAGAAAATAAATGAGTAAAATAGAGTAAGTAAATACAAACAATAAGGATATACAAAAGAGAGGGTACTTTAAACACTATATTCGTAGATAAATGGTCGTCACATGGGGTAATTCCAGTAGATCTTCGGTTGTTATGGGTAAGGTCTGAAGTTGCTACAGAATAAAAAATGAAAAAATGAACGTTATTCATTGTTCGAATATTATTTTTTCCAGTGTTCTGCCTGAGGTGTCAAGTTGCCCTCACATCTGAGATGGGGGAGAAGGAGAGAGAAATATTTGTCCCTTGGTCCTCGCCCATAATGTGTCACACAGGCAATGTGTGATGCAGTGTATGGACATAGGCGCTCGGGGTAGGGGAATATGCAATAAAAAAAGGTAGATCCGGTTGAAACATCTACCTTTTTTATTGCAAAGTGGGAATATTTTCTAGTCAGATACTCTGAATAAAAGCAAATTGAATAAACTTTATTTGAACATACAACTAACTTCAACTTTTGACGATATGTATCTTTTAAATATATTCCCATCACAAACTGAGTTGGAATGTGATATTTCGTTTTCAGGATAAAGTTACAACCCCCCCCCCCCCCACAGAAGTGTTACTGTAGATCAGTGTCTATGAGGAGGGAGGGGAGACTTTTCACAAAAGATAAGTATATCATGACTGCCAACAAAATTTTTATGCATTTTTCAAAAATAAATTAACTATAACGTTCTGTTAATATGTCACATAGCTTACGAAAATAGTCTGTATTTTTATGAATTTTTGCGACTGAAAAATTAATTTTTCAGATTAATATTCAGATTAATATTCTGTAAAATTTCTTCGCATTCACGAAAATATTCAGTAAGTTTTGTTAGTTGATTGTAAGATCCAGATCCAGACCTCCAGATAAGTACAGACTAACTTAAACAAATTTTAAGGAGAAGCTAGGTGAGTGGGTGCGGCCAAAGTTTTTGAATAAAAGTTGTAATGGTATGCTAATCGTAGGTTTAAACTAATCGGATTTGTAGGAAGGAAAAGTATTTGTCAAAAGATATCATAAGTACGCATAAATAGATTGATTTGATTTCAAAATTGGGGTGGGAGCGGGACCTAAGCTTCTCCCTATCGAAACCTAACTCGATTTCTCATGTGGGCGGGGGGAGGGGGGGTGGTGTGCATTTAAATGCAATCCAAGGCTCTATAGGCAGTCTGGCGCTCTCGTCTGACGGACACGTAAAATGCATGGAGATTGGTGAGTTTCATATATGGTCCTGTAGTGTCGAAAATGTAGCAATGTGAAACGAGTGTAGTATAAAGTTACAAGTAATGTGAAAAAAGAGGCATCGTGTAGAGGCTCTGATGCCAAAAAGTGTCTGCTTTTTCAAACATTTTTTTAGAGGCTAGACATCTAATACTCTTACACTAACAAGCATTCACTCATTCACTTCCGTTGCTTGAAAGCAAAGATGGTGAACATAATATGAGGACATATTATGAAGTACGCTTCCATCATACGTGTATCTCACACTCTCATTGTCCAACTTTAATGACTCAGAACGTTTAGTTTGAATCCAGTGTTTTGAAATGTCATTTTCACGTCGCACGACCTTTAACATTACTCCGGTATACCTGTTGAACGGCAATCATCAAAACCGCGAATGAGTTTTCTTTCTTCCGGCGTAATAATACATCCTGTTCTGGCATTAATTTTCATAAAAATCATGAATATATTATACAAAAGAAAAGAAAAACGTAGTCCTCTGTTCTATGAAATTGCCAAGAATAGTAGAATGCTGATAATATCACGATTCTCATTAATGAATAACTGAGTAGTTTAGTGAAAGAGTTTACATTTTGTTGTCCCATTTTTTTACTTCTCTCCCGGTGAGACATATACAAGACACTAACAAAGGTTTCATTTATTTATTGATTTGCAACATTTAAGGAGCGCTTAATCTTAGAAAAGTTCTCAGCGCTTTACAAAGTATTAAAAAAACAGAGCTTTAGTAAAAGCTGAAAGTTAAAGAACGTGAAAGAGAAGTAAAAGAGTGATGAGATGAACATAAATACACAAGCAAATTAACACATAACAAAGCATAATACCTAAAACTACTGAAACGTTATGCAACAAAAGGTATAGTTAGAAAAAAAAACAAAAACTACCGAAAGCAAATATGAAGATAAGAAAGAACAGAGTAGAGTAAGGAAAGACAACAATGACATTAATATTTACAAAAACAAAGGTGATAACACACATAGTAAAGGTTCAATAAAAACAATAATTACAGACCATAACTAATTCTAAAAGGATGTGTCACAAGAGAACGTTTAAAAGACAAAAAAATAAATAAATAATTAGCGGCACGAATGGTGGCAAGTAAGTTGTTCCAAACGCTTGGTGCAGTACGCCTTTGGAACAGCAACAGCAAGGTTACGATAAGCAATTCATTTAGGGAAGGAATTCTCAGCCCAAATTACTTTCGGCCCAGATCCGTCGCAGAACCTGTGCAACCCTCTCTCAACTGGGGGAGTGAGGGAGGGGGTAAATTTTCTAAAGGCCTTCTCAATCCTCTTACAGTTGGGGATGTCTATAAGCTCACTCTCAAATAAATGAATCAAAAAGTGTAATTTTTTCAACAAGATCACCACCATATCTATGCATTTTTTTGGGTTGGAGGGGGGGGGGGGTGGGTGGGCTTAATGGGAATACTCTCTTTGTCCCCCCCCCCCTTCTCTGACACCTGCTTTGGGTCGACAGCAAAAGATATAGCCTATCAAATTTGTATTATTCATTTAACACTGTGACCCACCACAGTTAATGAAACCTTGTATTGAAAAATGGTATTTTTCAGAATATTTCAGACTTTTTGTCAATATATGTAATGTTTAATTCAGTGTCATACAATCTTCGTAGGATTCATGTGTGTGTATGGCCAAACTGGAGTGGCAAAATAGGTGTTTGAGCGGAGAGGTTGAAAGACGAATAAACAACATGCAAAAGATGAAAACTGAGTGATATGTCAGTTTCCGTTAAACCCACTTTGTTGGCGACTCAATTTGTTGGAGGTAGATTGGCAGACTTCCCCTTTTTTTCAGAATATGGCATGAAGCGGCTCGCAAGTTAAATATCTGATTTCAATGGAGACCGCTAAGGAACTTATTTAAACTTTCTTCTGTAACGGACTATCCGCTTGTTAAGTGGTTACGTTGTTGACATTGCATCTGCAGCGGAAGCTGGATGGGCGGAACCGATTATCTGGTTTCACAGTCTTTTATGTCAACAGAAAAGCTTTGCATGGCAACAGATAATGAATGAAGGAATGTTTGTTGATTCTGTCTGCGGGTTCGTTGTAACTCTTTAATGTTAGGTCACTCTACTGTAGAAAATTGACATTTCCGAATAAAACAATAAAACGACCAACGACCTTATTAACATTCTCCTTTAGTTTCATCTTTATTCACCTCTTTATCTCTTTCTTCTCTTTCTTGCAACGCACCCGTCCCCCCCCTCCCCCTCAGATTGTCTCTCTTTGTAGGCCTATCTCCAAAATCTGTCCTTTACTCTCTCTGTTCATTTGAAACTAAAACATGTGACATCGTATTTGCGCTTACGCTATTATTGTCACTGTATAGTGGCACTGGCTTTTACATTTCACGATCTTTCTTTTTACTTCTACCGTGGTGTCTAGTTTAGTTTATTTCTTCCTTTCCTTTATAGGCCTAACAGTAATTAATGTTATCATACATAGATGATATTAAATAAAAAAAAAGGCTATCTCCAGATGGAAGAGACGGGTGTTCAGGATCTACAGCTCTCATGGCTTATGAGACTGAAACATCTGGTTGCAATATTGAAGGTCCATTTCTAACGTTTGATCCACAATTAAAGGGAAATAGGGCGTTTAGAATACACCAACATGGCATGCAAAGTAACTAGCTGTAACCATTGTTAAACCATTCAGTCTCATCAACAAATATCTGCAAGAGTTTCATCTCCTCAAAACATTATGCACGTGATGAGTAACGGAAGATGCATCATCTGAATTTTGAAAAGCTGGGGTGAAAAAGTTTTTGTTGTGCAACAAACAACTAAATTTCTATATGTGAGAAGCTTGTCTCTTGAAAGGAAAACCACTGTCCTTCCTTAGTTTGAATAATCTATCACTCTATGTCTACAAACATGGTTTTAGATTTATGGTTGTCTTCTGTGGAGCAAACGCCTTACTTCCCTTTAAGTGAGAAAAAGAGAATAAAATGGGGGGGGGGGGTTGGGGGGGTTGGGGGGAGTTGTAGGTAATGGAACATGGACTAAAGGTTCGTGGCCGCTTGTAACATAAAAATAAAATTTCACAGGTCTAACGCAGACCATATAGGTATCTAATATAAGCACCAAAATAATCGCTTTTGACTGTATTCATTATTTTTACAGCACATTGGGTTCCTTCTTGTTGGAACTGTGTACTGTCCAGTATGCGAAGTGTGAAGTAATCAAATAAATAGCCTACTGTGTAAAAAAAAAGAAAAACATTAACAGGTCAGAAATCATTCAATACTGGAATATCATTCTGGGTGTACTATACCGTTCTAATTGGTATTGTACTCTCACGGCAATGAAATCTAGATCGATCTAGTGTTTTTTTTGTTGTATATCAACTACAGGTCCAAGGAATATGAATTTAAGTGGGGGGTGTCCTCTTTTGCTTTGTTGAGACTGTGCCACGTGATAACCATCTGACAGGTTGATTATGTCATTCAATGTCTCATGTCCTTCTCTGATATCAACAACGTAAAAAAAATTGGATTTAGAGAACAAAAATAAAGGAATACATAAAGAAAATGGAAAAAAACTCTGCCAATATTTTTCCACAAATTGACAACACTTTTTCCGTTTCCTTTTTTTTATTTCTTTATTTTTTCTGTAATTTTAGAACAGTGTGTACAGACATTTTGTTACACCAGCCTGTGATAGGCGTCCTATACATTTTACATATACATCCAAAGCCAACGTGTACTTTACGGGTGGCATGAATCTGCCAACGTTAAACACTCTACCAACGGAGTGTTCTTCTTGAGGGGATACAGAGGGCCTCCGCTCCCGAGTGAAAATTGCCTCTCCCTGAAAAAGCTAGCTCCTAAAAAATTCCCGCCCACTCCAAAACCCCGAAAACAAAAATAATAGAGACAAAAATAATAGGGTAATGAAATAGGCTATTGTCACCCCTATATTATCTATTTCAATCCATTACTACACACGTTTGTTAGACAGGAAGCCGAGAAAGGAAAACCCGTGACTCATTGTTTTAAACTCAATGGAAAAGGAATTCCGACAAGCTTAAAAATTGTTGTTTTGTTTTTGTTAATCTGGTATAGGTCAATTTCCCTTGCAAACAAATTACAGTGGTATACCTTACCCCTTACGAGTTCCCCTAACTCCCTCGCCACATGGTCCCTCCCTTTACTCCCTCCACTTATTCCCTCCTAATAAATCCCTATTTTACTCTTACTCCCTAAGCCCCCTACCTCGGGTCCTCTTCGTTTGCTATCTTCCCTTTCCCTTAATCACTCAAAACATTTACATACTTTCACTCAAAACCAACGAAGGAAAAAAAAAAGAGAGAAAAAACATGATGACAGTTTTTGTTTATTTTTTAAGTTGGCTGTGACGATCTTTAAATCCTTTGTTTTTAAAAGTTACTTCAGTGTAACACATTGGGTGGGCATGGGATGCGTGGGACAGACGTGGAGAGGTTTCTTTATAAATGTTTTAATACATTTTAATTTACATGAGAATCATAATTTATTCAAATTCAAGCAAAAAGAAAAAAAAAACAGTTCGCTACATAATCTACCTTTTTGAATATGCGCCAAATAAGTGTCATTTGGGCCTACATGTTTATGTAACCGAACATTTCAAACGCCAAATGTTTAAAACAGAAATCGAGGGGGAGATAAAATGAAAAAAAAAAAAGACGGAACTTAGCAACAGATATGAATAAAAATTCTCACCACTGGCATCAGATGTAGTATAGTTAGTGTACATTTATGGTTGCTTTTACGTTTGTTTTTTAAAGAAATGTGTTACCATTTTTGTCAGCGGTGAGCAAATAATTGAACGCTGTTCTTTTGTCAGTTGATTTTTCCCCCATCTCTCTCCCCCTACTCACCACAATTGCTGTTAAGACAAGATGTGGACCTCCAAACATGGCTTAACACGTACATCATAAATGGACGTTGAGTTGATATCGATGTGGTGATTTTGAAGGGTAAAAACTCATGACAATACTTTTAATTAGCATAATCAGTCAAGTTTCACAAAAGTTATGAAAACTGCAGCCAAATATTTTGAATTTTTGACCCTTACTTGCACTGGTTTTTTTGCATGTCAGTATAGTACTAATATGGAAAAGTGTCTGATCGCGAATTTTCAAAAACCAAATTTAATCGTTAATTACTCACTCATTAATGTCGATTTGTATGTGACGCATGGGGACCCATTCATTCTTTTCCTTTGACCATTTGTCTCTAACGTGTAAAGGAAACTTGACAGGTTTGTAAAGTTTCGTGAATTTCACGAAACAACTCAATGAGCCTCCTTAAAGTAAGTAGGAGGACGATAAACATGAGATGTTGAATGATCTCTGAAGGACAGGATGTATTGATAATCACGTAGTTTGTGTTTTTCACCAAGCATCACCTACTAAGTTGCTCCTTCCAGACTGCATGAGAACCCCTCTCAGATAATGGTGGGAGTTACTAATATACCACAGCCTTGTAAAGTGCGTCGGTGCTCCTACGCCCCACTATATGTCCGGTTGAATGAGTTTTTACAAGGCCACTTAACCCTAACATATAGTCCCTTTCCTAACCTACAGCTCTCCATCTTAACCTATAGTCCCTTTGCTATCATAAAGTCCTATCCTAACCTACACAATGGCGGATCTAGGATCTTTTCTTTGGGAGGGGCCAAAAGGGGGTAAAGTAATATGAGGGAGTGTCTCAGGTACTTATCCAACCAACCCATTGGAAAATTTAAATTTCCTTGTAACTGAAAGCCTTTCAGACAGTGATGGCGTCTCTCTGCGTCTGTCCGTGTGTGTGTGGGGGGGGGGGGAGTGCCAAGACCAGGTGAGGCTCAAGTTCCCCCATCGTCACTTAGGCCTACATATAGTTAAAACTGAGGGAATACTATAGGCTGTCTGAAGGGGAATGCCGCGGGGTACCAGAAAATTTCTGCCCCTCCCAAAAGAAAAAAGTCGCGAGAGATAATGTACACGATTTTACCTATAACATAGATAGGAATATTTACAATAGTAAGTGACCCTCATGAAGCGAGCCGTAGAATGCAAATTATTAACTGCATTGTGTTAGCCCCAGAGTTAAAATTCTCTCAATGAGTCTATGGCATACAGTTGTAAAAGACTAGGAGAAATGTTCAAGCTGAACATATATACAAAGATACAGATTTCCCTGTCAAGATGTGGACATCGAACAAGTAAAGGCAAGCTATTTTCTAAGCAAGCTATCGTCGTACGATCGTAGTAATTTACAACATAATCACAGAAAGCTTTATCAAGTTTACGATCTACTCGAGGCCACATGTACAACGAATCGCTAAAAAGTATGTGTGATCAAAATTCCCAGGGACAGTAACTTATGCTGTACTTTGGTTTGCCGGATCACTCAGTCGAGTTGGCGGAGGTCAGGGCAGAAGAAGCTAAAAAGCTTTCACAATATTGACAATTTAAACACAGAAAATTAGACCAGTTTCAAGTAAGGTCATCACATACCTCACTTTATCCCAGATGCCAAAATGTGTGATTTTAGACCTGACTTTTTATCTTTTTCATCATATATTGTTACATTTTTCCCGGTCGATCCATGGCGGAGGAGTCGGGGGGGGGGGGTGGTGACGCCCTGTGTATTTGCCTTTGACGTGATATGTCTTCTGTGTGTGTTTGCGTCCACAAGGACATCATATTAATCCTTGTGCCTCATGCTTCACAGTGCGTGCATAAAATCCAGTAGGGCCTACCAGCTTAGGACCACATTGAACTTTGTAGGAAAAGGATGTAATTCCATGACTTTCTAATAAGTATTTCAATTTGTTGAAATCTGCTGGAAGAACATGAAGAGAATGTGTGTGCGTGTGTGTGTGTGCCCTTGTTTTCGGGTGGGATCGAGGACCAAAACAATAGATTTTAGCTCCTCTGTAGAAAATCCAATAGATTTCTCCGGTCCTCTCAAGATTACCAATAGACAGTCTATCGTTAAGGTTAGGGTTGAGGAAGAAAAAACAAAAGAAAGCACAATGAGGTCCTCGGAATGAATGGAAAACAAAGTTGTGTGTGTGTGTGGTTTGTGTAGGGGATAATTATAGTCTTCATCCAACATTTTTTTTTCTATCTTCAGATTAAAGATAAGCTGTAAGTGTGGTATTTTTAATGTTAGTGAGGCATTGTTAATGACGTCATTTTAACGTGGGCGAATACTCGGTTTTCTTCTAAGCAATGCAATGATGTATGCCATTAAACAGACACTGGCGTTCTTTCCTTTGTTGTATCGATAAAACTTTTCAAACCCTCCAAAATATTTCATGCAGCAAACCAAACAAACAAATATCACTTCAGATAAGTGGAATATTGAAAGAGTCCCTTGTCGATCCTTTGCAAAGTCACATCGGCTCAAAATTCCATGCTATTTCAAATAGTTGACCTTTATGTTTTTAACTAATACTGCTTCAAACGTTGATCAAAGAATGCCGAGTATTCACTGTCCTCATGCGACCTGTTCTGTCAAAACGAGCACTTTGTAAGAAGTTTAATTTTGGTATGTTACGATGGTTAATATTTTCATTAAGGTGAGAATTGGTCAGAGCGTGACAGGTTATTAAGTTATTATAAATGCTATAGTTACGTACCAGTCAGCCGATGGATAGGCCTAGGTCGAAAATTCAATTTATACTTTGACATGTGTGTACGGGAACTATTCTCTCCCTGTATATTTATGATGTAGGGAACCTATACGTAACATAGGGGGGGGGGGGGGCGGGGACACAAACATGGTTCCCCTATTTCATATTAAATGTGACGTCAGTTGCTAAGCGATCGCAAACACAACTAAAAGATAACACATTATATAAGGCAACGTAGAGAAAGAGTGACACACCACTATTCCGTGACTGAGTCTTCAGTCATTTGTAATAAAGATACTGGATGAGTTACATGAAACCTTTATCGTATTGTTTTGTACCAATTAATCCGATAAAATACCATAAATGGTTCACCTTGTCGAAATTTCGACGAATTTTTTCAGTTCATGTGTTCAATTTTTACACGTCAGATCACTTTTGGGCATTTAAATAACATTTACTTAGCATACACGTATATAGTAACCTCAACTTGAAGAAGGAAATCTACACAGGAAACTATCTGAACGTAGGCATGGACGATTGAGCTGAAATTAAATTAACAATATAATTGAGAGTAGTCTTCATAGTGAAAAAAAAATCCCTTTTACAGACAACAAAACACAGTTCAAATTCATGCGGTACAAAATATCGAAGGTAATAACCTCTAATGCCACGAAATAACTTATAATTTATAATAATTTATTTTAATAATTAATTGATAGGAAGAATCTTCAACATAAACAGTCAAACCAATGAGTCACTGTTAACAAAATTAGAAAGTATCGACGTCATACCACGGTTACTGCAAGGGTAAAAGATTTAAGCGGCCCAACCTTGTTATGAAACAATGGGGTAAAACACACTCAAACACCAACCCAAATTGTTAATCCATCCACGTTTTTCATGCTAAAGCGTACAATTTATTTTCAAGATAGGCTACAAAACAAGAAGAATAATTCTGATCAGTGTGCAATATTTATTTTAAAGATGTTTTTAATTGGATTAAAATCACCACACATTGATAATTAGAAAGTATTGCAGTAACCTTGATTGATAATGGTTGCTTTTGTTGATCATGGATTATATTTTATGCAGAAGTTGTATTATCTTCTAACATAGTGTAGTTTGCAAATTAAAAAAAAATGTTGCTTTCCAATTGTTACTTTTAATTGCTGACATAATTATCACATTTGTTTGACCAAACCCCTAATAATGATGTCACCACCAGTATAATCTAAATTGATCAAATGTGACCGAAAAAAATAAAAATAAATAAAAACCGAAACTTTTGTAATAAATTTACATCTTCAGCACTATAGCACGCAAGATGTACATATTATCAAATTGAAATCTACAAGGGTCAAAAACACATTCCAAATTATCACATGGAGATCTGTTACAGAAAGACAAGGGGCTTCTAGGAGAATCTTCCCGACAACCCCCCGACAAATCCCGTAACTTTCTCCTTAAACCCCTACTCTGTTTCCGAAGCAATTGTCAGGTGGTAGATGGAGGGGGGGGGGGGGGGAGTTGTCCAATGTGGAATTCTCCATCTTGAGACTTGTTCGGGTGGGAATTGTCCACTGGAGGTTGTCCGAGGGACAGTTTTGTATAAAATGTTCCTACCCACAGCCCCCACCTCCTATCCCCCCGCACACACACTTCAAGAGTGCAGACCTTCGCTTCTTGACTCAATATCTATGGAAGACAGACGCTTTGCGTACGATAGGACATCAGGCAGTTGATCATGTTTTTATGTGTCCGGTAAATGTGGAAGGCTTTCTTTATGTGGCAGAAGTTATCGTTAATTGTTTTTTAGGTAAAAAGCTTCAAAACCGACAAGAAAATTGGAAAACGCTCCACGGAATACTTTACCAGCACGTTTTGGCAAACTTGGCTCCTAGATCAACGCAGCATAGAAAGGCCGGGGTGCGTTTAGTGACATCGCATTCTTGCAATATACTATATTAAATGCATTGCAATATAGTAAACTTCAGTTACTATAGAAATAAATACTGTCGCCACGGTACCGTGGTTACTGATGCGTTTCAAGCTTTTGTTGCTCAAAGATCAAACCCCTGGTGTGTCACACCTAAGGTATTCGAAGCAATAATTACATCAGAGGGTTATTCCCCCTCGAAACGAAGTCTACCTTTTTCCCGTGTCGACATATTACACACTTATATCCATTGGAGTCAACTAAAAGCATCGTCGTAACTTTTCATTTGTATTTGGACTCAGATGTAAGTGAAAATGTGGCTCAACTGCAGGTTGTTTTTGTTTTCCAACTTCTCAATATTTCAAACGATATCCCATTAGATCTGCTGTGAAAACGCGGGCGGAAATTTTCTTACGGAAAATGGGAATGACGATTAGAGGGCGGAATGCTCACATGTCACAATAAACTCCGGAATTGAGTATTTGTGGTTTTTGCCTTATTTGTGTAAAAAGAAAAAAAAAAGGAAAAAAGGTCGTCATTTGCTCTTACCAGCTAGTATAAAGAGGGGTTGTCACAGGTGAGGTTCTTCACTGCATTAGACTCGCGGACAAAAACGAGAGCTAAATTTTATCGAGTTTCTTTCAAACAGAGAGAGACGAACGTTGCACTGAGTTTTCTTGGCAGAAAGTAAAGTCGCAGGGAGTTTTTTTTTTCTATAGGAAAGTTATCGCGGCACAAAGATTTTGAAACAAATACGTGGAGGAGATATATCGGAGGAGATATATTTTTGGATATTCATGTCTTAGATTTCACCCCTTTCACTGTTCTTTTCTTTAAAAAGATAACTTGCCGGTAGAATTAAGAGGCTAGTGCTATATTTGAAGTGAATCTTAACACCTGCGGGAAGTAGATTTCAATCTCGTTGGCGGGTGATAAGGCCACCGTGACAATGAAGTTTGAGGCGGGATACCGGGACGTTTGGTGTCCTTGTTTGCAAAGGGCCAAACTCCTCTGTGTGTTGTTAATGGTAACTTCCATCTTTTTCAAAGAAACGGATTCTTCGTCGGCTTGCGATACAGATACCGAATTAACGCTTGAAGACAAATTTCAGTCATCTGAAATGGTTATTCGAGGCAAACTTGAACAGACAGGAGGGGATTCGCAAACATTTCTCGTGAAGGTGCTAAATGTGTACAAAGGATGTAACTCGTCAGAGGGGCAAACGGTGAATATCTACAATTTTCCGTTCGCTACTGAAAACGAAGAGGGTTCGCAGCCCCTTTGCATGACGAGTGCAGTAATCCGTGAAAAGTACATATTTTATCTGGAAGGGCAAAGTCCACGTAATGATGGAAGTAGCTATACGCAGTATATCGCCGACAGGGCCACTAAAGATACCACTAGAACTATCAGGCAATTGGCACAAGGGGTAGAACCTGAAGGATGTACTGATTTCGGTGAGTAATTTACAAATGGATTGTTATATATATCTTCATAACGTCAATTACCAAAGTTGAAGGCAGTTTTCTGCAGTGAGTATGTATGTCCGCAACAAGCACCTACGTTATATCGAATCCTGCAAACTTGGGCTTTAAAATATGCATGTACAAACTTTTGCATATACATTCTTCGAAAAGTGTTACGGTGGGACTGTTGTTAACTTGTTAGTGTCCGTTATAAGATATAGGCATAGAATCTGTATCTAAACAACATGATAAAACCATTCGCCTGAGATATACACATCATGATAATTCGCCGTGAAGCGTTTTCGATGTACATTTGGGTTCAATGTAGAATTACTGGGGTATAGTGGGAAACTGTAATCAACACTTCGTAACATCCGGGTATATATAGACCGATCTTATAAGTATGAATATGATGTACTATGCACAACATATAGGCACCAATCTTGTATTGCTTCTGGTATTTGCAGCTGGGACATAAAGTTTCACACAATTTGTGCATTAGTTTTCCCCCTTGAGCCGACTGGCTGTAGAAGCCTTGCAATGGTCGTAAAAGAACGAAATATTCTATAGGCCTATAAGCTGATAAACAGTGGTATGTATAATGGTGTTATAGGCCTACTAGGCCTAGGTATATCGACTGAACCCGTATTAAACCATGCACACTGTTACTTAGCAATACACAACAAATGTGAACATATATTCATCGATACATAAGGATACGTCCCGGTGAGTTTCAAAAAACAATGAAGAAGCCCACTGCACAATAACTATCCACAAACGTCTGGGTATGTGGCAGTAAACATAGCCTAATTACACGCTCATGAAGCAAACTAAATAAGCATCTTTCACTAAATAAATGCATTGGCGGTATAAAATGCTAATAAGTGTGTAGGCTACTTGAAACAGGTAAAGACAGAGAAGAAGACGAACAGACAGACAGACAGACAGACAGACAGACAGACAGACAGACAGACAGACAGACAGACAGACAGACAGACAGACAGATAAAAAGACAGCAAAAGATACACTCAACAAAAGAACAGCACTGTTGAATATGACCCAACCATTTCAGGTTGTAATTCCGTTTGTCATTAAGCTTCCACTACATACGTAACGAATGGGTGATATGGGTGGACTGAGGGATGGATTTAAGATAAACTGAGTTATTTTCCATTTCTCTGTATTGGAGTATGATATAACTTGGGATATTCCACGAGGGTAACACGATCCCTCTCAGCGACGATGGGTGAGTCCTCTGAAAGTATATTTGGCCTTCTTCCGAGGAGACGGCAGATTCACAATAAGTAATAATAGAGAGCAAGTTGAGTTTACAGGAGAGATCTCACCGGGGGCTAACCAATAACCACTATGTATACTCAATGTGAAGTCTTGGCGATGGGTTAAGTTTTTATTTCTATTTTGTTTGCTTACTGGGACCTTCAGCAAATCATTTCGAATAATTTCATACACGGCGGAAAAGATTGATTTTCTTAATCCAAGGTCGTTGCGCATTATACCTCTTCATCCACAATATTTCAATCTTTTGTCCGTACCACGTGACGCGGTAACTGAATCTCTCGAAACCGAGTTACTCCTTACAAAAGAGCTATATCGCAATGGACACTTCAAAGTCACGGACCTGGATTTACTTTTCCTGACAATATAGGCAGAAATTGATAAGAAAGACGCATTTTACCCCGAAGGAGCGGGTGCCGAGTTGATATTTGGCATCGGACACGCGCAGGCGCAGATTGAAAGCGTTTCCTTTTCTTCTGTCAGCTTGATATTATCGACTTTGAGTAAAGATAATAGATTGGTGCACGTAAGCAGATCCAACCATACAGGTTCCCAGGGCACTGTATACGATTGTGTCTTACTAGCACCCTTGGTTTTATTCATCACAGAAGGTTGCGTGCAAGCCACGTCTGTTACTAGTCTGTCTACAGGTGTAAATATTTTTATTTCTTCAGTTTTCATTAAAAAGTAGGATGTTCGTAAACCCTGCATGTGTATACTTCGGCCTAAGAGCTACATGACACACGAATAACCCAAGTTATATGGGAGCACACCGGGTGGGGACATTCGTTTGTTATGGTATATGATCCGGCCTAAGATAGTGCCTGCATATCATTGTCCGTTTTACTTGATCACACCGTGATTGTTGTACTTGTTATACAAAGTGTATACACTGGATGTCTAGAACAGGGGCCAAATTGACATCCATATAAATAGCTTGTGATAACTAATACTTTGCTGCCAAATTCTTTCCCTTTGTTTTCGCATTCAGTTTGCCAAAGACATGTACGAATGCATACTACAACATCATACTTACGATTATATTGTCTTATTCGCTACACGTTCCGAGATACGTCCCGAGCCGTGACTTTTGTGCTTTTACAGATAAAAGGGGAGGTAATAGATTACGGGCTTGTAACCTGTGAGGTCCAAAATGAAGTCCAAAAATATACGTGGCCCTCTGATTCAAAAAGATGTCTACAATATACATGTTCCATGCATTGTTCATCCCTGGCAACCTTTGAAAGGGAATACCACACAGGCTCCATGACTAAAGACGAAAATATTGAAACGGAATGAATAAACAGAATTTCCTGTAAAAATCAGTGAGAAAAAAAGAAAACGCCCATAGTGCTCCCGTATTTGAAAAGTACCAACATGCTGTCCGTTCTCGTAACTTCTATCGTTATCACAAGTCTATTAAACATATTCTTCCATGACAACGAGTTTGGAAACAAGGTTTGCATCGTGATGAGTTATCAAATAGCAAACATTGGAGGGGATTTTTCGTCAGTGCTGTAATTGATCCGTTAATTGTCATTGACGACGGAACTGGAACATTCAGTTTCTTCGTACTTTCCCAAAGGATATTACACCCCCCCCCCCCGATGAAATAAATAAAAATACCCCATCTTGGATAAGGAGTGGATGTTAATCTGAAGTGCATGTTAATGTTTGCACTGGTCCAAAATTCGAAACCGGATACCTGGAAGTCCATGGTCAGTAGGGTACCCCAAATATACAACTTCTGTTAAACTCCGGCTTCGTTATGAAGTTATTGTACGCTTTGCTCTGAACGTTAATATAGCAACGTGAACCTTACACAGTGGCACGGAAGTGTTTTAAGTAAGGAAAAAAAAAAAACATTTTGAGTTTTTATGTCACAAGTGCAATTTACATTCGTCGCACTTTGGGTCACTGTAGCACTTTCAGAACCCGATCTTGACAGCGTCGGTCTGGTGAACCGGTCCATAAGATCAATTTGACAGCCATAGCAGATCGAGAGAAGCAGATTGGTGAACAAAGACAACATTTCCCTGTCATTTAAAATTTTGACAAACGTTTAGACGATGCATAGCGTATAGAAATGATGATAATTAGTAAAATATAGGATAAATGGTGCGACAACTTCAGTCTTTCAATTACTCCTTTGGAGATTCACCTAAAACATTTTTTTTTTACAGTTGCCGCTGAAAGAGAAAATTACTAAAAATTTGATTTTTTTTTTTTTTTTGTAACGAAAGTAAAAATTCCAGGAAAGCCATAGAGTTACATTAATCAGGTCAAGAACAGAAACCACTGATATATACGTAGAGAGAGAGAGAGATAAAACCTACTCGATTTTTACTACAATGCCTGCAAGGCACATCCATCATCTAAGCTTTATCACAACTTAAAACATCACCGAATCCGTTTATAAAACTCCAGGATCAAGTTAGAGTATAAACCCTGGGGAGGTATTTTGCGGTATCGAGAAATCTTTCATTCGGAAGCTCGGTAAGAGTGCTAAATAGTCTCCAGATTCGGGATGGGTTTTTTTTTGGCAAAAAAAAAGGAAAATGAGATTAAAACTTTTATCTTCAGCCTATTAGAAACTCAGCATATTTTCTCTCTTTAACCTTTATTTCGGCATTTGATGAGTTAATGACTTTTTTATTCCTCTCGCTCGTGTTGCAGGCAGAGGGACGAGCCTTTGTCAAAATTTGTTGGTAAAATTAAAAAAAAATAAATAAAATTTGATGTACTTTTCAGTGACGCTCAATTCCTTAAAGGTCACAGCTTGTCTCCTTTGATGTCTGATTTCCACATTTTTGTGCCGCTTTTTCCAACCCTTCCCCCTTTTCTTCGAATTTTATGCAAACCTCAAAATAGTCCGAGATGTATTCCTCTTTTGGAAACATGGGTCAATGATCGTTTCATTTCTTGCGAATACCGCATGTCTTTTGCTTCTTTTACTCTCTGCTTTTAGTTTATTTTTTCGCTCTGTTTATTTGATGATTTATAAATAAATAAATAAATAAATAAATAAATAGATAAATAAATAAATAAGTAAAGAAAACTTAACTTCAAACGACAATCATGAACTGTCGATATCATTCGTGACCTCTTTGAACGTTGAGTGGAAGTAAAACAATTTGTTGTTTACACAATTACACAGTGCCAAATTTGGAGGGTTGACGTTGGCCGTGGGGGTTCGGTAGGGGGGGGGGCATCATCACACAATAAATCTGGCACCGTTCATCGGATATGTGTTCTCAAAATAGGTCAAGATTTGTTTGTTTGTTGTTTTTCATTATAAAAATTAAGGTATTTACGACAACTAGTTTTATGAAAGAGCCTAAGAAGTCAAAAGATTAGTATGGTTCTTAAAGCTGGAATATGAGTTGTACTGGCAATCACCTGGTCATCTACCTTTGTTCTCCCTCAGTGTTTCAGCGAAGTAAAAGTAGGAGGAAAAGATCACCTTTTAGAAAATCTGAAAGAGAACTATTCATCTTCCAGATATGGAAAATACGAACGAGCGCCTTTGCTTATAAACGTGTAATTATGTAGTAGAACGACGCCCATACCAATTGTCATAGTTACAGCACCGTACAGACAAGAATTTTCATAGCTTCCTAAGGACTTTCTTAGCTTCGTGGAACCATTAAAAGCTTCTTGTAATCACTCCTCGGTCTTCGTAAATTGAATAAGTTGTTTAAAGTTTTCCAATTATTCCTTTGATAACGAAAGACTGAAATAAAGTTATTTAAGAAAATGAAAATGAAAGGAACAAAAATAGAGATGAAATGTAGGCCGTCTGTAGACTCGAATGAATAATTCTGCGACAGTTGTAACCGAGAAATCGCAATATAGGTTTAGAACGCGATTAATGAGACTTCCAAAAAGTGTACCGTAATCAGGATTACAATCGAATAAGTAATACCGGTAGACCACGATCGTCAGCATCACCGTACGTCACATTTTTGGTCAGTAACTTAGCCGTCAACTTGTTTTACTTGACTCCCGTCTAATGCGACAACTGCGCACGACCTTCAGAACACACCGCGATCTACCCGGTGTGACTTTACCGTATTGATATCGTCGGAGTATTTCGTCACGAAATACCTTCTGAAAGGTTTTCCCAGGCAAGTCTTCCGATGTCTTTTGTTTGACCAAGTTTCTTTTCCGACCAAGTCGTTGTTGGTGGTTTCATAACTTTTTCACGACGTTTGAACCAACATACAAATAGAGCGATGTGTGAGAACTGGGGCGGCCCTCTCGTTGAAAGAGTGGAGTGATTTATATTGTTATGATAACCCCGTAAACCCAAATAAAAAAAAATCGATGCAGAATATTTTTAGAGCCAATTCTTTATTTTTCGAAGGACCGAAAAATTTTCGTTCGAAAATTAGACTGTAAACGTAAAGAAAAGAATCGCCATACACCATTGATGAATATCCGCACCCGGAATAGACAATCTGATATTGACCATAAACCGTACAGTAAATACGAAAGTGACAGCTAGACGCAATGAAATGTGGGTAAACCTGTCGTCGGTGTTAGTCAACCAGAGTCACATGGGTACCCATAACACCAAAGACTGAGTGAACACCGTGACCTGTCAACCTCTTTTGGTATGTCTGGACAAACTGAACAATGTTAAAGCAATCACAAGTTCACGGCTTTGTGTCATTTGGAAGCTTCTTTGTGTGTAAGTTCCTCTTATCGCAGTATAAATGATGTAACTTGATCA
This sequence comes from Stichopus chloronotus, assembly GCA_021234535.1. NCBI lineage: Eukaryota > Metazoa > Echinodermata > Holothuroidea > Aspidochirotida > Stichopodidae > Stichopus > Stichopus chloronotus. Next base: position 7,180,899 of record CM037844.1, read on the forward strand.
TAGAAGCATATGAATTACACTGCTTCTTTTTTTAGAAATCAAAGGTTTTCCATTTTTTCCCCAATTTAACAAAGGTAATTTTTAAAATTTCCAAGGAGTAATTTTCTAGAATGATTTGCACGAATAGGGAACTTGCAGCTTTCACGGACTCTCACCCGAAAACTGACTGTAACTGCATAGGGGCACACAAGGTGGTGTAGCTGTCGTTATTGTTCGTTCACACATGACAACACTTAGAAGCTGAGTCGTTTACTTTCAGAGACACCAAGCAACAGAATAATATTGTAAAACGGGGATTTGGGCTTCAGTGGAAACAGGAGAACGAATCAGTGTAAACTTACCATAAACCATTGTCTCCCAGTGGAAGTCAAATTTATTCTCGTTTCGTATACTTAGATAACTTCCCTTGCTGCTTCCAATGCATATGACGTCAAAAGTCTAGCCCCGGGGGGGGGGGGGGACTTATGTGGTATTCAAGTTATCAAAAAATTGTTTTGTCAACATATTATGATAAGGAGAGCTAGAGTAATTAGTAATTAGCTAAAGTAATTTGTGTGTGTGTGTTTTATGTCTACCATACTGTCACACAGCGAGCAAAGAAAATCAGCAAAAAAAAAGGCGCACAGAGCGTTTTTGTTTTAAATACTTTATTGAAAATGAAAACAATAGTCAAACGTCCACAGATTTCACACCTCTCGCAAGCAAAAGAAAACGTGTCGAACAGTGTGCTAGCGTCCTGCTTTATACAGTATGTTGACCCATTTAACTGTTTAATTTGCTCAAAACGCTTCGCAAACACGCTTCGCAAGCACACGCGTAAACTGAAATGCTTCATTCGCTGTTGAAATGCAGGCATCGAACATCCAAACTCTGTATCGCGGGGCGCTCAACTTGCCAATGCTTGAAACGCTTTTCACGTTATCTTTTCACGTTCAGCATTAACTCCTTAGACAGCATGTACTTTGAGTGGGACGTTTCATATGCATGAAAGTCAAAGAAGTTAACTTTTTTGATAGCAAAATTTCTGAGTCGCGTTACGAAGAGGTTACTTACACGTTATAAACATACCATACAAGCCTTATCGACATTTCTGCATATCGAATGTCACTTGCAAACTAATAATGTGACAACAGTAATCTATGTTAGAGTCTACAAGGTGGATTGGCAATACGTCATGGTTACACCTGTCATCCGAAAACCTTTACTTTAGCTGAAAGTATTATTCAACAATAAGAAAATGGCCGAACAATGGAGGGTCACGTGCTGCGAGAATGTAATCTTACGGTGAGTACAATAGGTTTGTGCACCCTCTTTTTTTTAACTGCTTAAATAGATGTTCAAAATGTTACGAAATAGGGAGTAATCACGAGACAGCACAAATTTTCTGCATTTGAGAAGCAAATCACTCGATTGCTACTCTGTCTCATAACCACTGTACTGTACAGTGTACGTTGCGCGATGTGCACGTCGTTTGTTCAAACTGTTGCTGGTGATACCTCTAAGCGCCAACGTATGAAACTGTTACACCTAACCATACCAAGTCATTCCCGAGGCACGTGACCCTCCATGCAGTGGGCAGTTTGACGCCATCTTGTCCATTGGTGCGCTGCTTCCAGCCATGCGGAATTCTATGTAAATGGGACCTGTAATAGTCAGGTGATCTATGATAACACTCGTTACACTTGAACATGATAACACCGTTTTCTCTGAGCTTTTGTTCCTGGAGAGCCACTAATTTCCCTTCAATATGTCTGTGCAATACTGCTAATACAGTATCTATTAATGACAACCAAAGAATCGAACGGGATGATAGACGGCACACAGACAGACAGACAGACAGACAGACAGACAAAGAGACAGACAGACCAACAGACAGGAGGGCAGACATGAAAAAGCGTCACAATTCCCCGTGGCTGTCTGGGTGTTCTTGTTTTGTGAATAAGGATTAAAGATGCTTGATGGTAAACTGATACAAAATTGATGTCAACTGATGAATAATTCCAGATGACACAGTATTTAAAAAAAATCCATCATTCTGTAAATATGCATTCATTGTCTTTTACAGTATGCATGTATGTGTACTAAAAGTGATAAAAATGCAGAGAAATTCATCAGAAAGAGTCATCATGACATTAAAGACGCATGGTTAAGGAAAAAACGTGTTTTTAATTTGATATTCCCGACGTCTGAATTGATAGAATGTGTGTGACATACATTACACCGAACTATTTATCATTCCAAATTTCTGATAATGGTTTGCACAGCAGTGCTATTTTATTCCAACCCCCGTCAGCAAACTTAGTATGGGGTCAATTTGTCAGAGAGGGTTCCCAAAGAAAGGCCGGCTTTGAGTTACAATATTTTAATTGTGATAATAAAGGCGGTTGAAAGTCAAAACAGGTTCAATCATAAAAACCACCAAAATCCTATTTCTAGAACATTTGGTTGGGTTACCATCCATCAATTGCCTGTGGTATCGTCAATATGATTTTGACCCCATGTTGACTCAAGCACTCAAACCGTAATCAAATAAAAGGGAAAAAAAGAAAAAAAAAGTCGACCTGAAAAATTACATTTCCAGAAGTTCTTATGAATAATCGTTCGAAATAAAGTTGTCTTCATTCAAAAGATTTGATGTTTCTATTGGAATAGTCACATCAATACAATAGACTGACAGGTCACACAACACGCACCAACAGTGGTCAAGCGAGTATCTTATACTGTCTATACACCGAGGCCAAGTGGGTAGCATTTTGTAACCACATCTGGTTAAAACCATAGTAGAATCTGGTTTCTGGATTAAAACGTGTGATATAATTGGCACTCTCTTGATATTGTTTTTGTTTTCTTGTTATCTCATATGTTCATAATAATATACGGTTACGGTTATAAATGTTTGTAATGAAATGGTCGTTCAATTACTCAAATAATAATTAAATTGAATTGGCATTTAAAGGCAATGTGACATGAAAATGAAAATTTTGGAGAAATAGCCGTACATTAATCATTGAAAATGTTGAAAATAGCTACAGGTTCTATCAAAAATCCATCAAATATTGACAATTTTACCTGCTGATTCTTGTCATTAGAGATCGATTCATAGAACATAGAAATAGTGGTGACACTTTGCAACATCCCACGTCATAATTTAAAATGCCATACCTCAAAAATCGATAGGCCTATTGCCTATATGGATATAAGCACAGTTTCTATGATTCTCATTCGGGGTTTCACTCATTATGAAATTTTTCCAGATGCATGTCACGTGACGTTTAACTTGCGCACTTTTCTAGAGAAATGAATATTTTTTCAGGTCAAATAAAAATATCTCAACTTAAGCAAAGTAAACGTATATTTCCGCTGGTAGAGATGAATCTGTAGTTTTTTTTTTGTTCTACTTTTTTTTTTATATTTTGATAGCTAATTCCAATGTCGTGACACCAATAAAGGGTCGTGGGTGCATCATTGTCTTATCCCATGTTATAGATGTTTTGTGGTTCGCTAAACTAGATTCCCTTTGGCTTTTTCTTTCTTAAATAACTTGAGCCTAACTATAGGCTCCTCAACACAGTATTGTTTGATTTTATGTCGCTGAAACTCTTTGAAGTCGATCAACATGGGACTGCGGGAGGGGGCGGTGGAATGGTATTTTTATTTCTTTATTTGAATTCACTCACCCTTTGAGTTTCCGTCATGTTTGTAATTTTTTTGTTACCCTGATTGCTGAACTTGAACTCGAAATTTACTTTTCCAAGTTAAACAAGACGTACTCTCAAGGTTAAATATCTTAAGATACCATAATTCCATAGCTGTTGACCTTTCACTGTATTTAGAAAAAGAGAAAATATTTGGACAAGAGAAACATGGCAAATGTAAATCCTGATAGAGCAGCTTCATTACTTCTCTGGAACTTTTTCAGAAGTTTATCGGTAGAGCCCCTCGATTATATCGAGGATTCCTTTTGTGGGGGTAGAGGGAGGGTAGGGGAGGGGGTTGTTAGTCTAGATAATAAAAAAAATGCATTCTAGAAGGAATTTACTGGTCTGTATGTAACCTAACCGAACCTCGGTCAAAGAACAGAACAAATGTTACAGCTTTATCTTGATAAGAAGGTATGCGTATTTATTCTATGACGTCATTGCGGTTACATACATTTGCAGCCTATATGGACTAGGGCACAGTCGGACCTCGATCGAAGAACAGAACGAAAATTACAGCTTTGTTGTGATAAGAATATATCCATATTCATTCTTTGAATTCATTGCCCCTGCATAGGCTACATAAAACGAAAATAAGGGACAAGTTGGAAAAGTGAGATATACATGTCAGCAACTGACAGTTTAATTGTGGTCGTAAGTATGAAAATACGTAACTAAGCTTTAAGTTTTTGTGTGACTTGCAGAAGAGAAGAGAAAGCACGTCACTCGCTCCTCATCTCATTTTCGTGACTAAACCATGGCAGACACGTGTTTCTAAGACAAATAATCACACAAGACACATTCTCTATCTGATCACATACCCCCACCTTACCGAACCCCACCATATACCCACACACGCACATACACACCCAACTTTGTTTTCTATTCATTCCGAGGACCTCATTGTGCTTTCTTTTGTTTTTTCTTCCTCAACCCTAACCATATCAATAGACTGTCTATTGTTAATCTTGAGAGAACCGCAGAAATCTATTTAATTCTCTACAGAGGACCTAAAATCTATTGTTTCGGTGCTCGATCCCACCCGAAAACAAGGACACACACACACACCCACACGAGCGCGCACATGACGGACATACACTCCTCTCTCCAAAGAGGGTTTAAAGACAGAACACAGTCAAGAGGAATAAGAGGAGACAACCGTTAACGAGGGAAAGAATGTTATACATTCAAAATATGCTAACTACTATGAACTTAGGTTAGCATGATCCCGGGAGGGTCGAATTTGTTTGATCACAACTTAAACGATTAATCATAATTCCTTAATTAGACGCATACGCACTCAATGCACCCGATAAGAAAACGGGCCACGTATACGCCATTTGCCCCAAAGGGTAAACATTTGCATAATGCTTTCAGACAGGTAGCCTTTAATTTGACGCCCACGCAGGCTGCATGCACTCCAGTTCCCCGCCGCCTCCCCCACCTGCTCCCGCCCTATTCCTCATTTCTTTTTTTTTCGTTCAAAAACGCGAAGATGGTCGTTGTATACATGCACCGAGTTTACCCAAACTTAGACTTGCCTCTATTTTTATTTTGAAAAGATGCCACCTGTTTATTAGCAGAATGATTGAGCTAAATATGTTTGAGTTCGTAGATTCCATTATTAGATTCACCCACTCATTGTTTGAAGAACAAAAATTATAATTAACGAAGTAAGATTAAAGCACTAGATTAGCAATCACCTGCACTCAACCACATAAAAGTGAAAGAAAAAAAAAAACAGGTGGCAGTTTACACATAGCAATGCGTATATCCTGCATGCAACACAAAACCGCCAACGCATTGCAGAAATTTGCAGTTTAGATACAGACTCAGAAGTCTTTTGGGGGCAATCACGAGTAATGTCAGGGTGGGCGATTCAACCGTTTCATTGACTCCTGAGGTCTTGGGTACAGGAACCGGGTTTAATGTATCCGAAGAGTGTTCATTCGAAAAAACGATCGTTATGAAGTGTCGCGCAGATAAACCATATGCAATTACTAAAGATGGTATTAATTGTTCCGACGATTTAAAAACAAAATAGTAGGCTGTGATTGAATGACTAACTACTTGACTGGCTGGCTGAGTAGGCATGACTGATTTGATGACTGACCGAATATCTGACTGACTGACTGACTGACTGACTGACTGACTGACATGTAGAGCGATTCTCTAAACGACTGCCTGACACACTGAATGCCTTACTGGCTGACTAATCCACTGATTGACTGACTGACCGTCTGACTTATTGACGGACTCACGGACGGACTCACGACTGACTGATTGATGACACTCTGATTGACTGACACTGACGTATTAGTTGACTGATAATCTGACTTACGCACTTCATTCCGCAAAAAAAAAAAAGAAAAGAAAAAAGAATGACACCAATAAATCTCCTGAAAACGTGATATCGACTTTGTCCACGACCGTCAGCAAGACAAAAGAAAAAGGGTTACATACTTGCTCACAGTCACAGGCGAAAACGGGGATGATTTTGTTCGTTTCAATTTAGAATTTTGAACAAGTTGCAAGAACAAGAACTTTAATTCCCAACTTCTTCTTTGGCTCTAGTGGCATCACAAACGTTGTTTTCAGAAGGGGTGGGGGGGGGGGGGATCAAGATGCAGAGTGATATGGAAATGCAGTTTTATCTCTGTTACATTTGGGTACTCGGGATTTTGGGCAAGGTGAATGGGAATTGTGGAAGACTGAGCGGAGCGACATGATGACTTTTTGGGGAGCGTGCCTTGAGTTGACCCAGATCTTAGAAGAAAATGGTGAGAAAATATCTCTTAGAGCTACGTTTTTGGGTGAGAACAAGTGTAGCCATGGTCCGAATTTATTCTCTCAGCTGTCTTATTTGCCCGTCGGTAAGGATCCACTATTTTGCGCGGTAGGGGGGGGGGGGAGGGGTGGGATTAACATATCCCACTGCCATCGACATCCTACGATGCACAAAGTCGATTTAAGTTCAACCGCGGTGATGGCAGTGTATAGCATATAGGATACTTTGATCTATCGACTCTGAGCTGTATTGTACTACACTAGATATAATAACAAAAAGGTGGACATTAAAATGTTTGACAATCAAACAAAACAACGACACACAAATTACCAACTGATTAAGTATTTAGTTGCTTAGAAGTGACTGCATATTTTGATGGACCTGCATATTTTGATGGCCATGAAATTTCTCCCGTATGATCCACAACGTTTGATTTGCACTGCGATGAAAGATTAACGCAAACTGAACCCGTTGGAATTTCTCCGGAAGTTTTGCCAGTCATATGATAGCCATATATCTATATATACATATACACTTGCACTCGTGTGTGCACCGTACGTGTGTGAACTTGTGGCAATCGGATGTGACGTCAGATTTCATTCATTCGCACTTGTTTGCATTTCCCTTGTAAAATTCCGAATGAAATTGTTTGCACTGAGCGACAAACGACAATGCCCGTGCCACTTGTTAGCTGGTATAGCCACACCAAATACCTGAGGACTCATTGCATCATTGCAGTCACGGTGTGTAAGTAGTGACAGGCAATGCAGCCACCGTACGATTGTGACAGGAGGCACCGTATCTACAGGTACGGGGATTCCTTGAGAATGTACATTCACATGCAGGCGCCGGCTGTCACTTTTCAGCAACTTTACAGAGAGCCGGCGCCGCCCTCTTACAGTTGAAGGAGCAAATTTATAAAAGGCACAAAGGCTGAAAACAAAAATCCTGGGGTGGGGTGTGAATTGGAAAGGGAACTCCGAAAAGTCTTATGAGAAATGAGGGTACTTATTTATCAAAAATAAAAGACACCATATAGGCAAAGTTGAAGGGATTAACACCACCTCTACCCCTCCATCCCCGGCCCTGTTTCACGTTTGCGTAATCCTTGAATCTTGAGTAAGGGTGTCTAAAAGTCGCAAGATTGACTGTTATTACTAATTTAAAAAAAAACCTTATCCAAAGGATGTCTCCTAAAAGGAAAAATTGACTTTACAAAAAAAAAAAAGAAAAAAAAAAGCAGACCCATAGTATGGTAGACGGAGTCACGGGATTGGGGTATCAGAACAGGCTAAACGGCACTCTGGTGAGGCTTCTCTTGCTTTTTTAACAACATTGTTTTCCCGCCAGATATAGTTTCCTTCTGTAGAATGATTCTTATCATTCATTGTTCAACCACTTTTCCACCAAGAAGTTTCTACCGCTCTGTCTTATTTTTTGTTGTTGTCGTATTCCGATAACTACTTTCGTGACAACGCCGTGAGTGTTTGTTGTTGTTGTTTATGTTTTTTTTTTTGGCTGGGGGTGTGTGAGTACTTGGTTTAACCACATAAGCCACAATACCAAATACAACTTAAAAAGAAACGTATACTTGAGTGCTTGGTGTATACCTGTTACAGGTTCATTGGCCAAAAAGGATGAATGTCACTTACATTACGTAACGTAACCAAAGGAACATTTTGTTCCTAATATTTACATCCTGCTAAATATTCCTGAATGTCCTAAAATGCTTTCCATCTGTCTGTCCGCATTTCTGTCTTTGCACTGAAGGAGTACCGACACGGATGGAAAGATATGAGGTGCCGTCTATGCCTATATATCAGCAGCCGGCCAGTGGATGGTCACAGGAGAACTTGTCCAAGCGTGAGGGGAGAAACGGGACTATTGCCTCACTCAAAGTAGGCGAGCAATTGTTTGAAAAAAAATTTTCCAAGGGAAACGAAACTTAACAGAATGAAAATTATCGTCACAAATGTACTCTTTTTTTTCTGTACCAAATCGCATCCGAGGTCATCAAGTTAAAAAAGAACAAAGATTCCAAATGGGAGGGGGGTTACCTTACACCCCTCCCCATACCACTGTGCCAACAGTTTGTTCCCTTCCAAACAAAGGACTTTGGTCAGCCAGTTTGGATGTTGACCACATTTTAGAAGTTAAAATCTGGTTCAGAGAAAGTGCCGATGACCTCTTCATGGTCGTCGACCTTACATGTAAGACAGAAAACATTAATGTTTACGGTATAATGACCCACACAACGGAACCATGAGCCACGCAACTCTGCGTGGTACCCTTAGTCATTGTCATGTCCTCAATAGAGGAAGTGATTGCAGGTATACTCAACAACAATGGGCTAAAGGAAGTTTCTGACACATCCATGCACTATAGTTATTTTCCAAAACATTAGAAAGTTCAAGCCTGAAAGTTGAACTGGAATGTTTACATTAAGACCATGTAACGTTATTCATCCCACTATCCTCGGCCACATTCGCCCCTTCAGTTCTTCTATACCGTGCAGTTAGTGTGTCATTTCACGTCTCATTACCAGTGCCGATATGTTTTCCATTAATCGCACATTACAGGTCATCTGGTCATTGGAATAGGTATAATTAAAAATATTACAGTTTAGACTCAAGAACAAAGTTGATCAACGGAAGTCTGTATGTATAAGCGGAGGATTTGGCGCCGAAATGATATGAATAGGCTTACATTGGTTTTAAGAATTTAGTTCACGATGAGCTGCCGTTATCCCGAGTAGTACCGTAAAGATGCATGAAACATGGCAGTGTAGCACATTTGTGAGAACACATGTAAAGGAATAGGCGAGTTAGCATTGAAATCAGATCGTTAAAATCATTGTAAACGTGGTGAAAACTGTTCATAAATAGTTACAGTCCGATTTTCATTTTCTTCCATAACATGTCGATAACATGGCAAACGTAACTTTTCCCTTCATTGCTAATTTTATGAAAATTTCAGATACGTATAACGTACTCCCCGCACCCTTTCATCATACCGGATCTATAGTACAGCTTTGGGATTCCTTAGTTCATAGCACCTCACGCCCCACTCCCTATCTCACCTCTCCACTGACCCTCCCCACCCCGACCCACGTCTCGCTGACTGTTGGCGATTATAGGTGCAGAGATCACACTAGAGCTTCAAATGAGGGTCGATCAGGTATAGGGGTTCCCGACAACTCATCACTTCCCAGTTTTGCAAATATTAGACATGTGAAAGGTCTCGTTTCCTGGCAACCGGTTGACGTGTAAGTTTTAAGGACACTAATTTTCAACTGAAATGCAACGGAAACGGAAGGCCTACCGCGTGACCTTTGCTACTTTGTCGGAGTATCACTTCCGTATTGTGAACAATTAACTAGGTGTATAAGCCCATTAATGTATAAATCTGTTGTAAGGCTTGTATTACATAACAGTTTCTCAATCTTCTAGACTGCGTCCGGATTCCTTCCGTTTTATGGCCTGATGCAACATAACCTGTTAAAAAAAGGTTGCAAATACATAACAAGATTCCAACGTAACGGTATGCTTTCCAAATTAATTAGTTTCAGTGATTTTGCCCCTCTTAAATTTTAATTTTAAAACAGAACATCAATGTATGATTTCGTTAATGACGAACGGTACCAGCCCCTTAGAGCAATATGATGAGAAGTTTGAAGGAAGATAAGGTAACATATAGTTGCGAGAGAGACATATACACGGGGTTTTGACAAATTTAGGGACTGGCAAAACTCCCCCAAATTATGAAAGAAAAAGGTATTTTTTCAGTTGTTAAGTCGTTTGATAATCATAGTCTTTGCAGTATGTAAATGTTTATATACTCATGTTTAGAAAACTGTACAGAAAAAAGTATTTGAAAGTCTCCGTGTATCACAAATATCAGTATATTTTAAAACTCATTACTAATCGATACCCCTTCGAATTAAACAATCAATAATATCACCAAAAAAAAAATGGTCGTTATTTTTCTTTTTTATCTTTGATAGCCTGTACTCATGAGATTTCGGAGAGTTCATATATAACGAGCAAACATTTGCCAGATGCAACTACGGCAGAGAAATGGTAGTCATTTCCCAGCTCTATCAAAGAGGCAAAATATGTAATATTCACCTGTAATTCACCTACCCCTTTATAATCTTCCTCGGTACCCCCCAGTCTTCAATGTCTTGCACCCCCCTAATAATTGCAATTAAAGCTCTAAAAATTGTCAAAACGTCAGAAAGATAATTGGTTGACCGTGTTGTTCCGTGTCGTCTATACCTCTGTAGTGAACAACCCCTCGGAATGTAAACTAACTTGTAATCCTGCCTTCTTTCCCTCAATAACAATGACGCCACTTTTTAATCATTTTCGACGGCTGGTTATATCTTAAATGTAAACGCGCATAAGGACAATAAGCGCTTACGTTATCTAATCACATACTGCGCCTTACATACGTGCCGTGAAGTGTTAATTTGTTACGGTGGAGCTATACCACAGTGCGCCAGGGTGCGCTCAACGGGAGTATTAAGAAGTGAGGAAAGGATTAAATTAAGATTGCAGTGTTGTTTTCTGGAGGCAACGACGGTCAAAATCGGGCAGGTTGGTCGATTACGGCAGGTGGCTGTCAAATTTCCAGTTGCATGAGGGTTCCTTGGTATACACAAAACGGCCTGTGCAGTCACCGCACTGTGGGCAGATCAAAATTCAGTAATCACCTAACATTACACAGCGCGAAGCATTCAATACCAAGCAAACACACGTTCCAGATCTCTGGATGTGAAATATTTGGATACCCCAAGATCCTGCAAAATATTATCATCATCCCTATTGGGCCCTGCCCAAAGATGCAGGCTGTCACCAAGAGAAGAATTTGTCACAGTTACTCGAGTGGCATCTAACTTCGAATCGGTGCATGAAATTAGCATTTGCATTAGTGTCCTCATCTTGAAGTCTGTTTGATGGTAAAGAGTGACCCATAATGATCGGCATGTAATCTTCTCTACTACAACATAATGACGAAATAAAACATTTAGTTGTAAACAGCTTGAAAAAGGTTGACGTAATTCTTATCGGTGTATAAGTACTTATCTGTCCCTGCCATACCCCCTCCAAACGCTGCATGGGGGACTTCTATACTTTTAAACGTTATCCATGTCATTAAAAATATTTGAACTTAAGACCGTAGGTTCTTTATTCATAGATTATGTATCGTAGTCTAGTGTTTTTTCTATTACACAAAACATTTGCAAACATGACATGAACTATTGTACGGCAACATGCACCGGTAGATTTGGTTGTAAAGTAAATGACGTCACTTTTACGTTTAGAAGATTGCGCTAACGGCCGAGAATTCAAAATTTGTCTTGTCATTGCAATTATGACGCAATTTGAACGTTCTTTCACGCAATATACATGATGGTGATGCAATAAAAATGAAACCTGAAGATAACGTGTAAACAGATTGAAGAAATCCATAAACAGGACGACAGCTGTGAGTAAATCAAATATCCCGACAACTCGGCGTTCGTTATAATCCTTCGCCACAGTAGTTGAAGAAGCCGAGGGAATGTTGCCGTCTCATTGCAGAATGTATAAACACACATGTGGCTGTCTGCGCTTGGTGAAAGGATGGCGACTCGCCTGGAACGTTCGATGAACTGGGAACTTCGTGACACACCAGTCGTGACCGAGTCACGTTTGATATCGAAAACGTACTTCAATATATTACCGTCACTAAGCCACGTAAATCAGCCAGAGAGAGATAAGGGGGGGGGGGGATAAAGGTAAAGAAGGGATCAGGGGGGTAGAGAGACGTCGTTCATTGGATAGTCACACGTAAAGGTTTGGGAAAGAGTGGTAGGGAAAGTACTGTGCCGTTGGTTTGGCCTCAGTATCAAAAGATACCAGTACAAAATCAAACGGAATCTAGAAATCCCTCTGCTATCCCTTTCCTGGATGGGGTAAATCTTTTCTCTTTTTTTTTTTTTTGCAATGTGATCAGCATCAGAGAAGTACAAAAACTTTTAGCAATCGTCACGGGATTAAATTGAGGGAACTTGCTTGACTGTGACACTCCTTTAGCAGTGCTGTCAAAATAGCGCCTTCTCACTAATTAGCTTTCTATTTTACCGGCGTAAAACTTAAGCAAATACTTCACACGCGGTATACCTCGTTGAACTTGGCATTCCAACTAGCCGTGTTTCGCTTTGTTAATTGCCCCCCCTGTACTATGCAATCATCAACAGCATCAATGAAAACGTGTAAAATTCCTTTGGGTATTGATGCTGTCCTTTCCAACGTGAAACAGAATCGAATCTCTTTCGTTCACAATGGGTTAGAACAAAAGACGTCAACCTTATGATTCAGAAGAGGAATATTCCATGGGAAATTCTGTGTAATAAACAACAAGAAAAGAAAGTAGAGCATACTCTATTTATATATACATATATATTTATATTTTTTTCAGACTAAGGTTACGAATTTTTGCTTGGTGAAGTAAATACCTACATATAAACCCATGGCCAGTTTCGCGTGGACACTTTTTGCGCTCTGGTATTCCCCTTGTTTGAATGCGTCATACTGTAAAAAAATGACATCAATAGAGACGAGTTTTATTCACGTCTTCCTTTAAATTTTGCAAGGCTGAATGGAAAACAAGGTTCGTTATCGGTTAAAAAAATAACGCTGTATTGAAAAGGGTTCAATTTCCCTTTCAACCCAAATATTTTAGGTAAAGCCACTACAAGTCCGAAATTGACTATATTCTGACTATGACTATATTCAAAGCTGGGCTTTCCATATAAAGTCTGCAAGAACAGTGATGGTCCATAGATTTAATTTTCCATATAACTTGTGGAATGAGAAACATCTAAGTTAAGAGCAATAAAAATTCCGGAAAGGGTTTATACCCATCGTTCGTCATATACTGAAGTCTCACCGCATGCAGATTTAGGATAACCAGTTAAGAGTCAAGCTCTTCAAGTTCTGTAAGAAACTAACAGCCTCCTCCTCCCCCCCCCCCCCCCCCCCCACACACACACACACACCTCAGTGCTCAATATCAGGTCTATATTTATCGATGCGCAGTTTAAGGCGAGAAAGTTAAAGGGGAATTCCGGTCAAGGGACATGTCTCTTTACTTATTTAAGCCATTTCAAACCATTATCATCCATATTCTTGACATTTGAAAATGAAGCTCTCACGGGCAACATGATATGTTCAAACTTCCCGCTCAACAGAGTTTCTAACACTATGCATGTATACGAAGGGCGCGGCCACTACGATGTAATTGACTGTGATAGCAGTTTTATGAGAAACACGAAACTTCGATGGCTGTAAATTGTGTAAAAACAATATTTTATGTATCTCATGGATGTATTAATGTTCGAAAAGGGGGCAAACAGGAAAGAATCATCAATTTGATTGTCCCCCTTAGTCACTCCGCTCGCCCACATTTGGTTGAGTCCCTGGTTTCAACAGACGGCGTCGTCATTTGTGACGCAGTTTTGTAACCAGTTGTCGTGCAAATGACTTCCTGCAAGATATTGAATAAGATCGTTTTGCTTCTATTTATTAATTTATTTTTCTTTGAGGGGGGGGGGGGAGGATTAGAGAGAACAGCAGACCATTTTATGAAGGATTGTAATTGTGGATTAAAAGTCAACTTCAAAGTGCATGACTTACGTTTTATAACAAATGTCGTCAAAGACTTTCAGAACCACGAACAAAAGAACATTCTGAGTCACTTTCTTTAGACATACAATTGACTAAAACCCGAATTATGAAGTTAAAAAGAAAAATATGTAAAACGTATAAAAAGACAATGATGTAAGAAAGGTGTCTTCCCCGTAATTTCCTGTCTAAATTAAAATGGGAATTACATCGGTATGCCCTGCAATAATCGTTTAACATATTTGTATTAACATAAGGCACGTCGGATGGTGTGGTATGTAAATGACCATTATCTACAACTCGCATCATACGGTACGTAGTAGTGTAAAACAGTGTAAAATGACTCAATATTGATGTAACCTACTGAAATAAAAACAATATTTGTTTAAAAATTTTTTATTTATAAACAATGTATATGAAATTTAATTTCACATGTTGTATGATAGAAATCGGCCTAGGTGTTAGTCACAGTTTTAGTCGCATTGGTCCCTTCACTAATTGGGCCATTTTGGACACAGTCATATTCGCCTCAGTGTTCATGTGGGTCGTTACAACGCACATGGCGTATCGATGAAAGTAGTCTGGACATTAACAACTGAAGTGTACGCATAATTAATTTTGTCGAGGGTTCTCTGGCGACGGGCGCGTGAAAGCTTCATTCATATTTGGTCCCTTCGCACGGATCAGATCATAAAATATTTGCTACAGTACCGTACCATAGCACAGTCATCCCAGCCATCAGTATAGCCTTTGTGAGTCAGCGTCTGTTTTAGTAACTTTTCGGTAGTCGCTAAAGAATTTACCCACCACTTCGTATGATCACCTCGGCAGAATGATTGCGAAACAGCACGGTGAATTTGATTAACAGACAAAAAAAATGGCCTTTGTGTTCTTGAAGTTACGTGTAGTGAACAGCACCGTTGCATACAGAAGTAGGATTTTTTGCGATGGTTATAACAAAAGTACGTGCCCTACATCTTTTTGCGTGGGGACCGTTATAGTATACATGGTAGACCCACAATAACGTCTGTTCTACGTATTGTGTACCCCACTTCCTTTTTTTTGTATTGTGCTAAAGGAAAAATACCAATACCGCAATCATTATTTATTTTCAACCTGTTCTTGTTCTTTTTTTTTTTGTACTGAAGTCGAGGAAAATGTGCATATATAGCAAACGCAATGCACACTTCTCGTTATTCCAAAGCCCGACGATCACCGAAGCAGGTTGTTTACTTCTTACAGATAAAACAAATTTGTTTAAGACTGACTGCCGAATAGGGAAACGTTATCAGAGACCTACTCACTTACTCGCTGACGGTGGGCTCTAACTGCTGTAACTACACACGTGTAGGCTCACATGCCTCAGTGTTGCCTGGCAGAATCAAACTGGTATAACCTGTTAATTGCTAATTGTCGTGTGGACAAACGACCAGCCATCTTCCAGAAAAATGGGCGAAACAACTACTTTTGAGACAAGTAGGGCCTTCTTTCACTTTTTATCACGAACTTTTGCTTTTAATAAATTTTGTAAGTAATTTTGTGTGCTGTTACTGTAGTTCCGTAGACCGTAGGAATGTATACTAAATACCGTACATTCCATATGCGAATGTACATGTGCACTTAACCCGAGTGCATAGATCGAAGGTTGATTTTGCTGTTTGAAAGATCAAAACGAGGCTAGGCAATTTGGGAAACCACCTCGTGATCACCTTAGGGAACCCACAGCACACCTTAGATACAGAACACTACCATTTACACGATTACCATTACCGGTATAATACGTATGTCCTTTGCATGTGACGGCTTGGCCTTGAAATTGTAGGTGATAAACTTCTGTAGGTTTCTAATCACGTAAATGTTGTATAAACGTAAAGCCGTAAAGTAACGACTAAAATCTAACCAATTTGCCATCAACAATACCCCCCCCTTCCTTCACATCTCCACCCACAGTCAGCCATTCACAGTCGACCCTGTGAATGGCTGACCTTGATCTCCCTACCCCACCCCCTCCCAATAACAATTCGTTTCTATCATAAGATCTACCTACTTCGCGAATATGCTTACGTCTGTAAGTTTTTTTGTAGTAGCAACAATATAGATTTCCATCAGCAACTTCCTCGTGCATAGTTGGTGTTGGTCTTCATCATACCTTTGATTTACGGTAGGGCGGGAGAGTTCCAATTAACGCTTGAACCGTCTTTCGCTTTCAAGAATATCTTTGAATGTCGTAATAGGTTACTTATGCAGACAACGTAATTCAGATTAGACGGCGTTGTATTGGCGACATGTGCAACATACCGCTGATGGTTAAGTCGGTTGTACTGTAACGGGTTCATGGTTGTACATAAAAACCGACCGGGGGCGGTTACTGAAATACCACCGATCTACTACGCCGTAACCGAATTCCGTTAGTTGGTTTAATGGTGAACTGTCTATCTTTGTAAAAATAGGCCATTCAGCTAAGGTGTTGTGTCGACGATAAGCGCAACAACCTCGGGTACTACACAAAGGAAGTTATATGGCAACTTCCTGTGGGAATGGACTTTAAATAAGGTACCACTAGCAGACTATCAACTAAACATCACCTGAGAATCGAACGAGTAATAACCCAGTAGGCCAATACAACTATCTCGTTCGTCGTGTATTGGGAAGGAATATTGAAGGAACTTTGTACTTTTCTTGCTGTCACCGTAAGATCGTTTTCATTACAGTGTGGTGAGTTCAAATATAACGGGCTTCTTCTCTGACTTGTTTTAAACAAAAGTGATGTTAATGCATTTTCGTAATATCGTATGTTGTCCTATCGAGTTTTATGGAAATGTCATTTCAATTACGTTACTCTTGACTATACAAGCTAAACAATGTTAAACATATATGACATTCTACATGCATTGCATACATTATATTGCTAAGATCGTTTCGGGCATTTGTTTTGCATTTCACACACGTTGTTACGTAGATTGTACGTAGGTATTGCTATCGTGGATCAAAAAGTTTCGCGTTATTACTTCTATTTTAATTCTGACTGGATATATATATATATATATATATATATATATATATATATATATATATATATATATATATATATATATATATATATATATATATATATATATATATATATATATATATATATATATATATATATATATATATATATATATATATATATATATATATAATACATCGTTTACGTGAGAACAGCGTTTAAGCTGTACACACTGTGGTAGGGTTTAGATAAATCTTGTTCATACACGTTTAGTGTTGTCATGCAATTGGCTTTGTATTTAACCACTGAACTTACACAGTGTAACGAAATAGTGCGACCTTCGGACGCACCGTACATTATAAGACGAAAATATTCACACCAGTTTCCATTTAATTGTCCTTTGAATCAACGTTGTAAAAATTGTTACATATTCACAACTGACAAAATCGAGAGGTTCAATAGCCGTGTCAAGCTCTTTAACCAAAGTATGCAAAGTATGTTTGTATTATTTATACATGGATCAGTATGAAAAGCAGGCTTCCTTGAAATGTCACACGGTAACTTTACATTTGATATAGTGTAATGCACCCCTCGCCCATGCACCTTGAAGCTTTTCGTTTCGGAACTGAGTCAGACGCAAAATGCATGGTGCAAAGTTTGTCCACTGTTGCAAAAAGTTTTCCACAAAATATCAAGCTTTCTTTTTTGCTAAATTATCTCAGTTTGCAGGGTAACTTTTTTCAAAGTATTTTGTTCTCAGTAATCCTCGAGTACTTTGCTGCTCGCTACAACTAGGCCTATCTATCCTCCTTTAAAAATCTGAAGATTTATAAAAACAAAATATGCAAAAGCAAAAATGAGATCACGACAAGTTGACCGTTTATGTCTCTTAGATTGTGGTCATATTCAAGAACATAATGGGCGACATTTGTATTATCGTCATATCATTAATACCATTATTAATATGTCTTTCATCCTCTCCCTGTGTAGTTACCACGATGGCCACGGAAACGCAATCCGACGCAGGACATTACGAACCGTGCACTGATTTTTTACAGGAACACTACTGCCACAACGGAGGAACATGCCTACACATCACAGCACTTGGTGAGAATACGTGCGAGTAAGTGAATATATGTTATATTTGTAAAATTGGCGTAATTATGGTAACACACGTCCGCTTTCCAGTTGAACCCTTTTAAATTTGCTCTGATATTTCTCTTTGAGTTGACCGCCAACATAAGTCCCCTTCCTAGCCCTTCCGTTCTGAGTAACATGGGTGTACTCGCACACTACATGTATGTGGTTTCCATACTTTGCAGCAGGACGCCAAGGGGGGGGGGGGGAGGAGGGGGAAGGGGGGGAATTTTGGTATGACATGAGATGGGGTGATGATTGATTATCGATCCTTGTCCAGTGTCTCTTGTAACAGTTTTGTAAGATTACTCAACGACGTGACACTGTATAATGACTTGCCCCAAACCTCATAGTTCAGTAATGGCACCAGACCCATTTACATATTCAGCTAAGTTAATCGCGAAATGTTTGCAACATGTACTGTAGGTCGAAAACCCCAAGTCTTACTTTTTGATATCTTTTAGAAGGAGTTGGGTCAAAGGGGGGGGGGGGGTTACCTACGGTGGTTGACTGGAAACGGGGCAATGGGGAAGAAACAAGTTAAGAACCAAAATTAAGTTTTTAATGTCAATGACGCGTGTAAGCCTGCGTGTCTTTTCTTTTTACTGTGAGGTGCACGGAAAAGCTTATCGTAGAAGTTACACAAAGGGTGTAGGGGTGTGGAACGTGTGTGCCAATTGTCTAAATTTGTCTAAATAGCCTAATTGTGGGACCATGCACTGTGTACATGCACCCAGCATCTCGCGAGGACATTCCCCCAATTCCACAAAAAGAAAAGAATCATGTTTTGCTGATGATCCCCAGTCCTTCTAAAACAAATATGACAGATTATGATATGAACAAGCACTGTTGTGATCTAATGGTAATCCTTGAAAACATTTTCTTGCTTTCACGTCAATGGCTATGGTGGCTGCATCAGTTACACCAGCAAAAAGTGTGGCGAGAATGTTCACCTTGCATATTAAAGGGGCCCATTGAGTTGGTTCACAAACTTCCAGATATTTTATCACATCTGTTACTACATATGTTGATGGTAAATGATGAAACTAAGAGATTCTGAAAATCTGATGCATGTAATTGAAGCAAAAGAGATAAAGGATAATTAAAGATTGATACGGATGATAAAAAGTACAATTTCTCATATTTTCAAGAGAAATCAGGATAGATGCTTATGAGGCTAATAAGAGGTATTGTCAAGCTACTGTTTCCTCCAAACATGTAACAGAATGAGCGATAGCGACTCAACGTTCCTCTTTAATAATTCTATCAGTATTGGGGATAGGGAAGCAGCACAGAACTTCATCTCTATCTTCTTCTATTTTGAACATTTTGTGAAACTAATTTCGTTATATGACAGTATTATTAACCCGTTCCCCTTTCTCTCTCTTTTCCCTCGACCAGGTGTCCTGCAAGGTACCATGGGAAGCGTTGCACGTTTTACAAGTATGGCTTTAACACAGGGGAGGACATAGGAGGAGATGCAACCCCATTCATCATAGTCGGGATAATGTTTGCTTTCATCCTTCTCCTCTGTATTCTAGTTTTGGTCCTCTACATTAGAAACAGGTACGACGATCAGAAAATTATTAACTAATTAGTATAATTTTATTACCTTTATCTTTACTCAGAGAAAGCTATGGGTCTTAACAGTTCAATCATTATAAAACAACATAATGATTATCAGACCAAACCAAACATTGCAAATTCCATCGAAGATTTATTCGATGCACATCTGACAAATAAAAGACAAAAATGATGACTTTCTAAATTTCACCCACTTAGTCCTAAGAATATTAAAGTTGTAACACCTTAGACGGAAAATAACCGAGTCCTCACAAAACTCACATAATGTGCCAAAATCATGTCTCGAGAAGACCTTTTCTGCATGATAGAACATGACGTGATATCCAGATATACCATAGTGTTTAGGGTATGTTCCTCTCTATAGAAGGCATAAACATGTATGATATCATGTGAGGATTGGCTGACGTTCGACACAGCCTCATGCATAATTCATAATCACGATCTGATGACGTAAACGTTGTCATTGTGCAACGTATATATCGTAGGCTCAGTCAACCTATTCAAAAATGTTGTGGGATCACGTTGAAAGTTGTTGACTTGTTGTTTCGTATTATTATGGATTTTACGAGAATGTTTTGAACATTGTTTGCTCTATCTTTTTTAATTTCTCTCCCATAAGACTTTTGGTAGAAATATCTTTTCACTTTGCCTACATTCTCTCATGTCTCAATGGTGTGTGTGTCTTTAGAGTCGAAATGTGGCTTAACATCACCATGCGATATTAATTACGCCTTAGGCTACATTTCTTCTGTTCAAAAATGTATATATTTTGATGTATATGTTTTTCAGGAAAATACTTTTTTTTTGTTCCAATATCACACCTGCGTTCATGAGTTCATCCATGTATCTGTCTCTTGGTTCTCGCAGAAAGAAAACTCACGAACAACTAAGCACCACAGACGTCGAAAACGAACTTTACCCCAAAGAGAGCGCCACAGACAGTAACCAAAACACAACCAGAACATATCATTCGTCAGAGGTAAGACCAGTGCTTGAATTACTTCATTGTTAGCACTTCCGGGAAAGTCGGGATACTTGTATTAAACAAAAGAGATCAAACATCTCGCCAAATGACGCAATTGTCATTTTGGCTGAGTTAGAGTATCTCGTCATTCCGCAAAAATGGTAATATTTCGAAATTTGCCAGCCTGACGAGTAGTTTTCTAAATTTTGTTTTGACTATAGATGTTCCACCTCGGGCAAATGGACCATTTTCTGATTTTTGTCATTGTTGAAAACATGGCCCAACTCTGCAAAATGACAATTTTCGGAATTTTACATTTTAACAAGTTATGACAGATTTTTCTAACTTTGACAAGTTAATTTATGTCGTCCAAATGCCAGTTTTACGAAAAGTTTCACCTTGACGAGATAGATTTTTTTCAATTGTATGTGCCTTTCTGTTACCGGAATGGTTCATACATACCCAATATGAGATCACTTCACGCTAGCATTCTTGGTTTCTACAAGCAATGCGTCACACTTACACAAGACCACACGACACACACCCAGACATGTACCACACCGTGACCTCATCTGCCATTTGTCTGGTCAAATCTGACAAAAGTAAAAAAAAAATAATACAATAAAACTCAATTGTAACTAATGGGGATGTTTAGATAGGAAGCAATGACGGAATACAGTCACATACAGGTCGGCCTATAGTGTGCACACTTGTACTGACTTTATCAGTACATCTTCGGATGTACAGATATTTACCGCTTAAATACAGAAGGCTTAAAGGACTGCTCTCATTCCTCCTCTCCAGGACGAAATGGCGCACACGGGCACCGCTTCCAGCGAAGACGTTGTTCTTGATGGCGAACACGCAGAGAACGAAGAGTCGAAAAAGAGCGAGAGTTTACCTTTAACTAACTCGAACAGTCAAACGGCGGCGAAAGCGCCAGGAAGTTCAAAGCAGAGCACAGTCTGACGAAGCAGAGGTAGACGCACACGCACAATCGCATTAGAGTCTGCGTCTCCCACGACAGATTTTATTTATGTAAAGACATGGAAAGCTGCAACCGCGGTTCGTGAAAAAACAAACAAACAAAGAAGAACCAAACAAATGTGACGTCATCAACATGCATGGTTAAGTCGAAATCTCGCAGTGACTGGTCTGGGAGTTTGCGTGAACGATACTGTCTATATGGCAACTGGGTGTCTGCAGTAGACATGTCTCGCAAAACCGACCCACCTGCACATCAGGCACAGAAATAAGTCACATATTAACTTGTATGGTTTGATCATTAGTTTTCACAATTTTCATTGTTTTGTTCTATATTTTTTAAATTAGACGATCTTTTTGTTGTTCTTATTTATTGTATTCAAGTTTTCATAGAAAAACAAAAACAAACAAAGCAAAGTGAATATTTAAAAGTAGAAATATCTTGCCTTGACGGTAAGTGATATGTTTTGTATTAACGATCTTCACAGTATTTTGCTTCATTTACTTTGTTCTGTGAAGTACTGTTTGTTCTTGTTTTATTTTATTTTATCGCTATTATTACTTTTATTGTTAAAGAGGCGTTAAATGTTTACAGATTTACTGACAGTCTTCATTGTATCAATTCATAATTTTATCATTTGAAATATGCTTGGATTATCTTCGTAAAGTGTCAAAAGTAACTACACGACTGTTAGTTTGAGGACTTTCACCCTAAACAGTGCTTTATAGCCCTATTATAAGACGAATAGAAAAGGTAGTGTCTATACCTCTAGACAATTAAAAGCATATATTGTTTAAAATACTATATAACTCGTTGATGTTACTCACTGGTCCGCTTTGTCATACCTGTGAAAATCGTGTTACAAAGTATTCCAGGAACCAACTTACCATGTGGACGAAATACGACTTCAATGTAATACATGCATATAGGCTCAATGGCGTTTAGCATTAAAATTTGAGCCATCAACGATGGGTCCTTTGCTTCCGCTGGAACGTTGAGGAGACCAGGCATTCCACTCTGGGGCGGATGTGAAGAGACCGTGTCTTTCCTGTCTCATTTCCAGGGATTACCCTCAATGAACCCTCACAGATTGAGGTACAATCCCATCTAACCTAGTCGTTTGCCGCAGTCAACGGATGACGTATCCTACGAACAATTAAGCTGAACCACCACAAGCAATATATACCAGACTATACACGGCCAGAAATCGTATGTTTTATTTTATTTTTCTTTAATTTTGATTCTATTTTCTGAAATTAATGAAAATAAGTACATTCATCATACATCCTCAGTACTGAAAGGTTAAAGTGCACCCTGAGAAAGTCCCATTTTTTTTTTTTTTTGTCGCACTATTTCAATCAATGAATGTACGGAAGAGCTGAATAGCCTGTAGCCGATGGGGATGAATAGACGTAATATGTACATAAATGTATCAAATATCTTTGGTCCATGAGTCAAAACTCTACCTTCGTCAATGATGTAATAACTGTCCATTGAACAAAAATGATGGGATGCCTGATCTCAGGGCCGGATTTACAGGGATGAATTACGGGGGGGGGGGGGGGGAGGATACAGTGACGCCATACCATATCCTTTGTCGTAGATTGTTGAGCGTTCATAGGTACAACTGTTCATCGGTCATTGGTATTCCAAAACGTTAATCCGACTAAAATAAAACTGTTTTGTGTTTGTCCTTGATGATTGTTTACAAGAATGCCGAGCAGCTAATGAGAATCTAGCAAACTTAGGTAATCACTAATTAAGACATTATTTTAAAGGGGGGGGGGGGTGTCACAGTGTTAGTGTGTAAGCATTCTTGCACGCGTGATCACGGGATCACGGAACCTTTACCCTCACGCCTTCCATACACTCGCTGCAACGTTTTTGATAAGGTAAACCCCCTTCAGCGGCAGTCAGCAATTTAATGTAATAATTTTGAAGATTATGTCAAGTTTCAATTGAAGAAAAAAACCGTACGACGTTTCCAGTGGAGCTGGGCATTACTGCGTCTTACATCCGATTTTAGGTATCGAAGTGATAGAAAAAGAAAATTAAGACATTATGGTATGAAAGTTAGTAATGCTGACGTTCTCGCAAGTGAAACCTTTGTATTCGGTTTCCACCTAACAGTTACGATTTAAAGCCTTGTGGAATATTGCACTGCCATAAAGCATTATGATAATTTATTAAGAAAGGTGTAAACACTAGTATTCGTCGCCCTTCGGCTATAGCTCAACAATATTTCCTTTTCTTTTTTTTTTTTCTTTTTGTTTTTAAGATATCTTAAGTGAAGAACATTATCAAGTCTTGTCACACTATTTCATTCATTGTCTCAAGATTTCCTTGAATATTAATGAGGTGTAACAGCACAGTGCATGAAGTTTAAAGGACATAATAGTTTTATTTTTGTACACACAAGTTTAATTCTATCGTTAAAAAATGATTAATTGTCCAAATTCGACCTTTTCTTTCTTGCACTGTTACATCTATTGATTTATTACTTGTGCAAAAAGGTCGGAATTTACCGGTTCTTTTTTTTTTTTTTTTGTCTTTTTGCCTTTACTGGTTTCAGAGGGTACACCGTAAAATCATAATTGTTTCAAACAACTATCAGTTTTTTTTTTCCGCCGATAGCCATACCGGCTTTCACATCGATCAGGGTCAGCAGTTATGGAAAGAGAAAATCGCACTGAGCAGCAAAATCACTCTCAAGTTGGAGTATATGCCAATTCACCTACACCCACTCGAAGACAAAATAAAAATCAAAAAGAAAAAAAAGAGTAATCATCAGATATATTTTTTATTACCGACGAATACTTAAAGTAGATATTTGATATATTTATCGTTTTTGAGTTGTCGGCGAAGTAGCCACCTCTGGATGAAATGAAGCCATAACTTTTCGATCTATGTTAACGATAAGAAAAAAAAAAGTGTAATAAACGAAACGATGGGAGAGCGACAGTATCAATGCAAATCACTTCACCTTTTTACTCAATTATATGCTTCCCACCATCTATGCATCTGCTTACTGATGACAGTAAAAGACCTCTTCAATCAAAATAAACCAAATAATGACGTTTACTTTGCAGGAAAGACATCCATGTATTCTCTACGATCGGAAGGAAAAAGTCGTGAAGGTGTCTTGTGGTTTGGTTTTTTTCGAACGATATTTTAATGTGAAAAAAAAATAACAGCAAAAAAAACCAAAAAAAACCCCGGAAAGATCTTTTTCTTGAATAAAGACTTAGAGGAAAAAAATAACCCCGATCCTTCTCAATGGAACCGTTACCAAGATTTGCTACCCTCTTCACAACTACAACGCTCTCTTATGATGTTTGCTATTTTCTCTCGTCTATGAAGGACTACGCGTTTGTCATTTGGCAGACACGTTTAATTTTTTTCACTGGCTACAGAAAACCGATAGACGTACCTTAAATTAACCATTGCCTGTTCGTCGATATTCCATTTTCTTCTTTAAAAAAAAAACATTTTGTTGTCTTGACAACTTTGTGTAAAGCCTTATTTTAATACGCGTTATAACTCTTTACGCGCATGCATAAATAAACTTTCAGTTATTATAAATATCACCTCTTTTCTTTAACGAGAACAAACAGTGAAAAAATTAACTCATCTTTTGTAGCAACTACAAGATGCAATATTAATAAATAGTTCATCTGAAATATATACTTCAAGAAATTTAAGTGACAGCTTCCTTATCTTTTGCTTTAACTCTACATTCTCGAATGGAAAAAATGATAAAATGCAACGAGATGACTTGTATCCAAATAGCTTTGGCGATATTTCTATTCGTGATATTGGCCAACCACACAACGGTATACTCTTTCTCCAGACCAGCTGTTTCCTTGTAACCATCCGTGAACCAGCCTCTTCTACCCATTCTTGAACCAGTTACTCCAACCCAACAAGTCCCTTCTACATATATCTTTGAACTAGCTCCCCCACCCATCCTCCTCCAAGCAGTCCAACTCTTCCCATCCTCGGACCAGCTTCTCTTACCCATCCTTCAACCATCCAAAGTGGAGTTGAATCGGGGGACTGGGTGCAAGGAGGAAGGGGGGGGGGGGCTCAGACGCTTTGATCAACAAAGTGATGCGACTAAAGTATATGTTTAGCAGTGGCGGCGCCAGAACGTCAGACTTGGGGGACAAATCGAGGGCAGAGGAAAATGTTGGGGGGCAAAGCTTTTCGCACGCAGCGCGAAACCGAGCGCGAAGCGCGAGGGCTTGCGGGTGGGATCCAGGGGTCCGCCTTAGGGCCCCTGGTGAGGGTCCAGGGACAAAGGCCGGGGTGGGGTCCAGGGGGAGAAGCCCCGGAAGCTCTGAGGTTTTAGCATATCTCTAGGAGGAAAATTAAGCCCCAAGAGAGGTATATTATTTATTTTTATATTATTTATTTTTTCTGTTGACCGTACTCCAAGGTTCCCACCTTTTTTCTTTGGGAGTACCATTTCACATTTAGGCGGTGCCACCGAGTACACACACACACACACACATACACATAGGCTGCATACACTTCCATTCCTATATTTACGAAAACAACGACATTCCTATATTTAGGAAAACAACCACCTACCCGCCCTTCCCTTATGCTGGACGGTAAGCATTCCAGAGAAAATTGGTCTGACCAGGCTGGCCTACTGCTGAAGTGGCTACGGGCATGATATGAAAACTGGCAGCCTGTGTAACATAAATTAGGCATTTATCAATCATGGTTCCCCGGAAGCTGTTCTTATTCAGTCCAATGCCACTACATAGTTTTGTGATTAAATTAATTTTGGATGAGTACAAGATCTGATTGGGAAGGGTGAGAGCAACTGGGGGGGGGGGGGCAAGGAAACAAGGAAACTCCTGAACGAGCCCCTCTTTAACTATCTTTGAACCAGCCCTAGCCTCTGACTTATACTCCATACAGTCCCTTCTGGTCAACCGTCAACCAGTCCCTCCACCGTCACCACAGAACCACCCCCTACCCATACTTAATCAGCCCGCCTAACAATCCATCAAACAGTCCCTTCTGCCCCATCCTTCAACCCGTCCCGTCAACCCATCTTTCAACCAGTTCCTACTACCCATCTTTCAACCAGCCCTTTAACTATCCTCCAACCAGTCCCTTCTACCAATCTGTGAATCATCCTCTCCTACCCCTCCTCCAACCAATTCCTTCCGCCTATATTTGAACCATCCCTTCCCACCCATCTTAAAGCTAGTCCTCCCACCCATCACGTGAACCCATCTCTCCTATCCATCATTGATTGAGCTTCTACCAATCGGCGAATCAGCCCCTCTACCCATCTTTCAACTAGTTCCTCCCATCCACAGTAAAACTAGTCCCTCCTCTACCCATCCTTGAAACAACCCCTCCTATACCCTTCGCCCTCGCCTTCAACTTGTTGGTGATGTGAATATTATCTTACCCGGCGTAGCAGCCGAGTATTATTTTTTTTGTTCGTTCAGCTTATGCTACGGAAAAGAAAAAAACCGGAAAAAAAGGAAAGAAAAACTTCATGGGGTTGTAGCTGGCCCACGTAGGAAACAAGTATAGGTAGAAAGTCATGTGTAAAATCACGCAAACAGTACAAGATCTGATTGGGAAGGGTGAGAGCAACTAGGGGGGCAACTGGGGGGGGGGCAAGGAAACAATGTGGAGGGGCAAATGCCCCCTCATGCCCCCCCCCCGTAGCGCGGCCACTGCACGCAAAAAAAGTACAGAGAAAAGACACATATTTAAGATAAGGTTTGATGAAAACAACTTTCCTTTCCATGTTAAACTGCTACTACATTAGAATAGGCTATATACCTTTTCAAGGACAATATCGTTCGTATAAACCTCCACTCAAGAAGCTGGTGACATCAAAAGATATTGTTGCAAAATGCATAAAATGTGAATAGCTAACGTTCCAATTTAAGTCTGCTTATGATTTGCATTTACCATTGTCTATTCAAATACACCGTTACTTTTGTAACCACATTTATACAGGCCTACACTCACAAACTCACATAGGCTGCATACGCACAAACCTACCTATCTGCCTCCTCGCCTGTCAGCCTTTCGCACTGCCTGCTCATGTACCTACGTTCCTACCTACATGCCTACATACATACGCACTTACATACACACATGTACGTAGGACCGTATGAAATCGTCTTTTGAACAGTTTTTACATTATCGGTATTTTTTTTTATATTATCGGTTCAAAGAGTTCTTTTACATTATCGGTATTTTTTTTTTACATTATCGGTCGTTGTTACATTATCGGTTAATTTTTACATTATCAGTTGTAACAAGGCGCAAAGAAGAGAGCACTCTATAGAAGGTCACATTGTACCAAATCGTGGGCCTGTGAGTTTCTTCAAGTACGGTATCTGGAAGTACAGTATCTAGTAACCAGTCCAAAATGTACAGAAAGCGATATCAAACGGAACATGTACGTTAACAAACCATGTGACCTGATATAAAAGAACTTTAGTTAACGCTGTCAAAAATACAATATGAAGAACGAAGACTGCTAATTGTTAATTTCTAACAAAAACAAGACAGCTTTCGTGTCTGATGTTTAAATATTGTATGAATATTACATTTCATAAGATTTGACTTCGGTTATTATAGCTATGGGTATTGCCTGCCTATGTGCATGAATTTACTGATGCTTTCAACGAAGCTGTTGACAAGGCAAGGGAAAAGTACAGCTTCAAGTGCAGATATTATTGATATATTCATGTATGAATCAAAACTATAGTTCACTATAGGATGATGTGGGTCCCATTCTCGCAGCCTATATTTTCTTTACTTGCAGCATTACAGCATTGTCAAGATCATAGAGAGACGCCCTGTTAACTTATCCCTGTTCTCATATCCATAGGCGACTTGAAAATTAAAGGCATCTCTTGAGTGCTGTTTTATCTCACATGAAACGCTGATGTTTGTCTCTAGGGATGACATTACATGTTGTTTCCAAAGATGACTATCAATGATGCAGTCTATACGCAAGTACCCAAAACCTCTCCCTTCTCTTACATTTAAGCATGTTTTTGTGACGTATTGGGGTACTGAATGCTGATGAACTAAAAGAGGTGATTTTTCATGTCCAGTCATAGCCGTCGATGAGGGGGGGGGGGGGGGCGGGCGGGGGAACATGCACTTAAGTTCCCCTTCCCTCCGCAAGAAGGAGCCTCAGGTCACTGCAGTGGCGTACGTGCTTCTGCTTTCTTATTGATGAAACTAAAACCTAGCCACAGTTATCGCTAATTAGCAAATGGGGGAGGGGGGTTGCGGCTACGAGTTGTGGATACAACTAATACGCTCACCTTTAAAATATTTCCGTTTTTGTGACGAATGTAAACGGTGGACAAACGTTAGGGCAAGTCTTACTGTACCTATGCAGCTGCACCTGTTTTACCATTTTGATATGCAGGGAGTCGCAAATCTTGGGAGGGGGGACTTCGCCCCCTGGACCCCTGTAAGAGGCTCCACAGCTGGCCGCAGTCAGGATACTAAGGGAGGACACCACGTAGATTTGCTTGCACCCTTTGTATGCTCATCGTAGGGTACACAAACGCTAGCGGGAAACCAGAAGATTTTCAATTGCGTTCGTTGGAAATTCAGCTGCAACATTTGCCAAGTGCTCAATACATTAAACAGGATGCATAATTTAATTATATGAATTTTTATATGACGTATTATCTCAAGCCATCTGATGTTTTTTTTTTTCTTTTTTCATAGATGGAATTTCCTTATGATTGAGAAATTGCCGTAATAACCTTATTTAAAGGCTGGATAAATGCAGCTTAGAACACACCGGAAAGTGCCGTTTCTGGCCATCTGTGGGGTTTGCCCCATTTTTTTTTTGTACGCTCCACGGCAACCGATCGTGGTGCTCCGCTTAGACAGTAATGCCAGCACTAATCCGCCTCTACATTATTGTTTACCCATCGACTTACGCCATGGTTTACACTGCTTTTAGGAAATAAATAGGCCAGATGTCCCCCTCCCGCACTTTTCAATATCAAATCGACGCCCCCACCCCACCCATGAGCCTACTATCTCAATGTTTAGATCTATCAAAGATTTTAAGTCAGGAAAACTATTTTCAAAAACATAAAAAATACTAGTGATGGCCAATTCGGCGAGCAAGGATGTGTAAACTATAGGAATTTGACCTGTCTTACGAAAGGTCCACAAGTGTGTTTCTAACACCTCGTAAAATTATCCAGTATTGTAAAACCACTCAGTTTTTACTGAGTGGAAGGGAAAAGTTTCCTATCCATTGGTATCAGTTTTGTACTATTAAAGTGCGTAAATAAGTCAGGCACCCGGCAAATGTAAGACGAATCGGCCCCGATACACACGCACCGTACATGTTAGGATTATCTACACCGCGAAATGAAATGATGGCAAATTTGCGATCACCGGCGCGCACTCGTATGTGTATATGATATATGCAGTACATTCAAAATGTACGGTAAAGTTGCTGTATCCTAAATTGTCGATTATTAGGTTATTGTGCCAATTTAACTTCTTAATTTTGGTGCTGCGGAAAGCTTATGTCGTCACCTGCCTATTGGAAAATTTCGAATTGAATTACTTACTACATGAGTCAGGTACTAGCAAAGTTTGAAGACACTGTTTGAGACGTGGGAAGTAACAACCTCTCTTCGATAGCGTTTGTGTTTAAATTTCTTACATAATGCCTGAGAAAACCCTTTAATTTCCAAGGAGATGGAAGATCCAAGTGTCCATCTATCTTGGTATAATGGAAAAGAGAAAGCCTCATTTTCATTATTCAACAAATAGTTGGCAATCACTTGTCAGTCCAGTTCTGCGACATGTCATTCGTTGAGACTTTCCATTGGGCCAGAATGTTAAAGAAATTTCACGTGACCTAATTGATTGTGTAGTCGGAAATAAACTGGATGCAGCTTTCCAAACATGAATGATTCGGTGTAAGGGTATGCAAAGGCCTAATATCTGATCGTGCACTCAGTAGGGGCTATAACTCCTGTTTGACGTTTAATGATATTGGTTCTTTTGTTTTCCCCATTGTCTACGTCTGAGCTTTTACTCTGATTTTACTCTACAAATTATACTTCGCCGCTTTTATCCAAGGATAAACACAATCATGCACCTGACTGTAGTAGGAGAATAGGAGTTGAGAATTCTTTTTAAGTGTGAATGAACAATGATTAATGTTGTCTTCTTTGTATGTCACGATGACGCATTTTAAAACGCCATAATTATCCCGTCATCTCTGTGAACTTGACAAAGTCAACGGATGAATATACCAAAATAGGAAAGCCAGTAAGTATTCTGCATTAAAGATGCCGAATATCTTAAAAAAAAAAAAAGTGGGTTTGTTTTGAACGTTCCAGGTAAAACATCTGTTGTTTCAATTTCTGAGGAAATTCTGCTGGTCGCAAATAAGTGCCTTCTGTTTGATGAAGATAAGTAATGATTTCCTTGTAAAGAACGCAAGAAGCGTTAAATATCTGCTTCCGATTCAAGTTGAATATAGCCGGCCACGACCGTGAAACTTTTTAACAGAATCATAGTAGGCGTAATAATGGACTTGCGTCACAGAAAAGACAAAACTTGATAAATCAGCCACAAACGGGTGGTATTTTTTTTCTCATATTAGGGCATAGTTTCTTCTCTGCTTTCGGAGAAATGGTCAGAGAAGAAGGGGGAATTTGCATCAATGAATAACAGGTATACGCTATTACTGAAGAAACATAAAATACTGAATAAAAGGTTGTGAGGCGAAACTAAAAATATCCCTAAATTGGTGGAGAATCACAAACGTGTTTGTGAAAAAAACAACATGCAGACTTTAGAAACAAGGGATTCAGAGTGAAATTTGGGAAAGAGGTTTTGCCACGCGAGAACCATCTGAGGTAATGAAAAGGCAAGGCGTTTTATCAGTAATCAGGTGTTTTCAGGTTATTAGAGAAATTCGATTGAGCCTAAGAACAATCCGTGCCATTTACAACAAATTTTCATTTCATTGAAGAGAATTTTCAATATTGATATGTCTGACAAAATATTGTACTCTTGTAGACTTAAATAAGAATTTTTCTTACATCATATTCAGTTCTACTGAAACATAATTTGAATTTTAGGGAAATGCTAGGTGAATTTTAGTGAACAAGACGTGACTTGAAGTACCCAGATGTGAAATTCACTTAAAAGGAGCAAATGAATTTCATATACACAGCAAAAATTGAAATTTAGTTAAAAAGAACCCAATTTCTGTCAAGATGAAAAATTGAGAAAATAAAACAAAATTATGTGAGAAATTGGAAGTGTCCAAAGGTAATTTCAGCGTTTCCTCATTATTTTTCAACGAATATCATGTCTCTTTAGTGTGATTCCAGATTCTATATGTAGCTCAACTGAAAATGTAGAGTAGGCCAGTAGATGCTACGTTCTCGTTCCGTAAATTACTTTCCGGAATACTAGTTTTGCAAAAATGGGGAAATTTCTTGAAAACGGAAACCAATTCAGATTGAGAAACAGAAGAAAAATAAATAAATAAAACGGAAATCAGCATAAAATTCTATTAAAGTTTAACATACACATATGTATATATCTATGTAAAAAAACACGCTTTACTGGAATCAACATTAAAACCATGAATGTCAATAACTTTTCAGCATCTCTCAAAGAAGTAAGTTATTGATGGAAAGCGGAAGTACTCATCTAAGCTCATCTAAAAATGAGATTTCATCCTAAAAGTGCTATCAGTTCGAGTAGAAGTAATCCGAACACATCAGATCAATGAACTGTTGGTAACATCCATCTCCATAGATTTCAAGAAAGTGGGCGGCCACCTTCGAATCGTTTGCTCAACCGCGAAGAGTGGTGGAGGTGGGAGGATTGAGGGAGGAAGACACATAGTTTTGGTAATTGAGATGCTTAAAGATGCACAATGGTGCAAATTAGAGACAATTTCTCTCTCCAGTTGAAATTAGCATGCAACCTATCGTTAACTCATTTTGGGATACCGATCGAAGCTTTGTTTGTCCGAGACGAGGAGGTGGGGTCGTTATTTTAGGGGCAGCAACTTTTACGGAGGAAGCGGAATGATGAAAAGCCCATTACAAGCTCTTCAGGGAGAACACTGCTCTTCAACATTTTCCAAAACACGCTTACCCACTGTCTTTTATTTGATAGCTCGAGAGAAAACCTCACCGCTAATGTAGATTATAATGATTAATAATGTGCTATGTTTTCCCTTTTTCTTTCTGTTTCTCTGTATCTTTTATATTTATGTTTTCTTAATCTACTTTTATTAAAAGTATTTTATCTTTTGGAAGTGGCATATAGCGTTGGAACACTTATTTCACGACACTTTTCCCCATATCAATGCGGTTTCAGCACAACCATTAAACTAATAAATTCACTTACTTTTTGTTAACGTAAGATAATTAAAGGTATTTGCCACTGAAGGCAATTGATGTTCCATGTAAATGACGAATCTTTTTCTTTCTGCATTCAGGAAAACCATATCTCAACAGCATGTTCCGTTTGACAGTCATGGATTTTAAAAGACATATCTATACATTAAAATGGTTCATCGCCCTTTTGGAATCTGTGATGTTATCTAGGCACCTCTTGAACCTCCCTATTTTTATTTTCATTATTTTTTAGTTTAAAAAATTAATTTTAAAAATTAATTTTTATTATCCTTGTATTTCTTTGTCTCTGCTCTCCTAAACTGAACATAACAACAGTTTAAGACATGTGACATCAATTTCCAGAGTAATGAAAAGTTAATCCGCAAAATACCAGATTTATAGTGTCAAATTTCAAGATAAAGGAGGAATTCAATTTTAAAGAAAAACAAAGGCAGTTTGGTAACCTTGGTCTAACGGAAATCTTTCTTGACCAGGGAAGACTTTTCTTCAAACGGCAACATCGTGAGTTAGGAACAAATCATTGACTTGAGATTTGAAATACCTGTAGTGTAAAATTATTCTCTTTCATTTAGAAACCCCTTAAATTGTCGGTAAAATGTGGGTTTAAGATGTATATTTGACCTCAAGCAAATTTTCCGGCACAATTAACTTCTTTGATATTACTCACATACTGTTTCAAATTCGATGAGAACAATTACTGATGGGATGTTTATTTATGAGCAATGTTTATTCATGAGCAAGGGTAAAAATAGTTCCATTCAATGATAATTTCCCTTCGTGTGTAGTCGGCATTACACACGTGTGGTAGTACGTACCGTAGTACACCTGTGTGTATGTATGCATAATGTGTTCTGACTTTGTAACGGAAAGTAGCTTCCAAGAATGCTAAGAGGAAAGTTGTCTTTCTCGATTTTATTCCACCATTTCAGACAAAAATTGACTAAACAAACTTGTAATGTCTATAAATATGATATTTTACAGCTTGTTCTTTGTTTTTTGTCAAGGATCAAGTAATATTATACCCAAGTAGCAAGTACGCCAATGAGGGGGTTCAAAATAGGATTATTAAGTTCGCTTTGTTTAAGTTTTAAGATTCGATCAAACAGCTACTTTAATATGGATACCCTCATTCCCCAAAATGTGTTTCTACCCTAACGCCTCCTTGTTTACTAGTGATAAAATTTCATTCTCCTCTTTTTCTCTTTTCTCTACTGTTTTTGTGCACTTTTTCCATTTTTGTTCCTTTTTTTTTTCTCGAAGGTGGCGATGATATTTTGATTCTGTCTTCCCGTAAGATTATTTCGTGACAACTCTCATAATGCCAAATACGTTACCTGTCATTATCTGGGGGTACTTTGGGCAGACGATCACACCCGTAAAAGGTCAGTAAAGTTTGATTTTGAATCCCACGATACCAGAGCTATAGTTCAAACTAAAGTGACTTGCTTGGCTTTGTGAGTGAAGAAATTGACTGGATTGAAACTGGACTGTTGATGGCAGATTCTCGGACTGACCATTTATCATTGGTTCCTCGGGTAAGAGGAAAACGTGGGAAGGGCGACTTCTCCTTCAGCTGATGTGAAGAAGTTGTTGGTCCGTGTTAAGACACTGACACATAACATCATTTTACCCAAGTGCCATTTTAGTTACTTTCATAAGTTAACTTTCATAAGTTATCTTTCATAAGTTATCTTTCATAAGTCAAAAAGCAATGGGAGGACCAACTCAGATCACTGTGTTAGTTAATAAATTACATGGTCATGAACCGATAAGAAAAGAACACTAACAATTTCAGTATGTGCATGAAAAACTTTGATTTGATCCTACATAGTACTGGCCTTCCATCATCACCCATTTTTCATCATAATTTTGCATGTATCCTTGTAATGCTCTTGCGCGCTTCGATCATCTTTTTCCAAGCCACGCAGTTTGGTTCTACGTGGCTGCTGTATCAAAGCGAACGTTGGACTCCGCAGAGACTGCTTTTGCCGGAAAGTTTCTGTTCCTAATCTTGGTCCCGCCATCTCTGAAGGAACATCCATATATTTACTGTTACTAGCTCTTCTGGTAGGGTGTTTAGTCCCCTCATTAATCGCTGCCCTCGCTGCACCTCCGGCGGACGGAGATCGTAGGAAAACGGGATTACTAGATGAGTACATATCCTCAGTTGGGAATAATTAGGCTGCAGCTCAAATTGTGAGGAATGTATTAAAGGAGAGGAATTCATTCCCCGAGAAAGACTTTGCAAAGTCTAAGCGAACTTTTGAATGACAATTATCAATTAATCAGACTCAGATACAAACGGAAATTTTGTTGACGCAGCCAGTTTGAAACAGCTTTTGTGAGGGCGCACAACGGAAATTCCTTTGCCGCTACTGAATACAGTTCTTGAGATGTGTTCTCATTTTGACTTTCTTCTTGTGTGATTTATGTCACACTAGCAAGGAATATTTAGTTCCATACAAGCACAGCGCTGTGTATTATTCACAGGGTAAATACTTCCTTCGTTCCACGCGTATCAGAATGTTTTGTGCTTGCAAGTAAATGCAGTTTTAGTTTTTTTCTCATATGTTTTTTGAAACTAGTCATATTTTGGTTTTCATGTTATACCGGTGGTTCTCAAACTTTTTTTAGATTACCGTCCAGTACCAACATCTTGAAGTGTCCCCAGTACCCAGGCCCGCAGTCACCGATGGAGGGGGTTCTTGGCAATTTCCCCTAGATAATTCTGCTCCACCAGATGAAAATTAACTGCATAGTAACACAAGGGGCACAGGGGCGCTGCCCCCAATCATATCTTGACCCCCAAAATAAATTTACTTGAAAACGTATTTAAGCAATTTCTATTTGTAGAGATGGGGTGAGGGGATAAGAAACAGAAAAGTGATCCCGGAAATGCGATTTCCTGTAATCTGGAAGGTATTTTCGGCCAACAATTTTTTGGTGCGATCGGGGCCAACCAATGTTGGATAGAAAGTGTGTGCAGACGACCGTGATATTTTTTGCTCGTTCCGACAGTTAGATTGTTAAAAGGCATGAATGAGAAGAAAACACGAGAGAACGCGATTTGGTAAATGGAATATTCTTCATAAAAGTAGATGGCGTACTAGGTGAATTAACCAGACTTGGGATAAAGACGCATTCGTTGCAATATGTGAGGTCCTTTGACAGAAAAATTCGCTATAAACTACGAGGCAACCAATGGTGCCTCTGCACTCAGATATCACACTGGAAGAAAGGAGGAAATTTCATGCCCTCTTAAAAACAACGACTTGTCTCCCCCCCCCCCCATAAAAACTACAAAGTCCGCAAATGTCGTCTTCCCTCATCCTACCATTCACAGTCAGCAATTTCCCCCCCCCCCCAAAAAAAAAAAAATTATATGTCACAAGAAATGTCTCATCTTCAAAACAGTCTAAACTAGGAAAAAGACATTCATTCTTTGTTAGAGAAGTCATGCAATGCAGATAATTTGAAAAATGAGGGTGGGAGATTCGATATGAAAGCTGGTGAGTCGGAGATGACACGAAAATGTAGGGGACACCCACTCAGTGGGGGCGACTTGGCAGGTTTGCAACTGTTGTAGCAGTATAGAGGATCCAAATGTTGCGGTGTGTATGAATATGTAGCATGATCGACAGCATGTCTTCTCTTTACCGTATATTTTTTAAACTTATGTAGACCTGCAGTGATACTGTACGTACATAGAGTAACTACAATTCACGGTTGAGAAATTGTAATTTTAGGTATCACACATGAAACGCAGATTAAGTAGAAATAAACTTTGTTATTTTGTCACTTGAGCTGCTTAACACCGAGTAGGTGAAGGAAAATGTCCCCAAAGAAAGCGCAGAAGGTTTCACTTATTTTTCACACACCGCCCAGACTACCCTTGCCGAGCATATAGTCGTAGGTTAGTGGAATGCATGACTTCAAAACATAAACATTTAATTGTTACGACCTATAATATCTGAAAAGTGATTGGATGAAGGGCCCACAATACAATCAAATATTATTACTGTATGGCTTGCATGGGAGGCCTCCTTTATAGTCCTTCCAACAGTTTCTGCTTTTTATGATCGTCGCACCAAAAACAGCAAGACACGTGTATCCAATCTAAACCCACCCGATTAGCAGTCAATCCTCACTTGATATCATACATGATAAGGTTTCTGCGAAGGAGCAAACCCTAAGCATGATGGGATCTCTCGATATCACCTCAGGTTCTATCATGCAGAAAAGGGTGTTCTCGAGACATGATTTTTAGCACATTATGGAAACTCTGTGAGGCACTAGGTAGCGATTAGTCCACTTCCATATGAATATTCATAGTCTCATACTAATTTTTAAAATTTCAAACGGCAGCAATGGATATTCGTACTCCATTCTTTTTTGTAACATAAAGTTTTTGATGGACGAGTGAAATTTTTAATACACCATGGCATAATTTTAATACATGATCGTACGTTTATCGTACATGAAGGTCTATAAATAAGGACATCTTTAAGATCGTCATACACTGTGGTACCCTTCCACTGTTGGCAATACCTTCCAGTCTCATATTAGGACGAATGAAGATTTAAAAATAAATTAAAAAAATCGAAGGTGTCGTAGTGATACTTTGGTCGGAGAGCTTTGTCAAGGGGGAGCACCTCTCAAAACTTCCACCGCTTTTGGCTCAAAATCTGAATGGTCGAAATAAGGGAATTTATAAATGCCGTAATTTTCCAGGCCTTTACCAATCACATGACAGGTATGGAATCTCTGATACGATATACACGATGCATGCAATTAGCCCGCGAGAGTCGGTATTTTAATGTGTTATGAAATGGTGAGGAATCTGAGAGATGCGGTGGGATGGAGTAACCAACATTCTTGCAAACTATCGATTTCCCTGTTCCGAAAACATGTAAGAGGAGAACGCCAAAATAATGAGGGGGTACTTCAAAAAATAGCGTCCTCATCGTTAACATTTTGTGACATCCTCCTAATAAATTGTCGTGACCAAACATTAAAACATCGGTCAAGCAGTGGCAAAATGTAACAAATGACGCTGTTCTGCTGTGGTTTTCTCACCCAACAAATTCCCCAATGGCACAGAAAAAACAGTTATAAAGTAAAGGAGGGCGTACAAGCGTCAATCGCCCAGGTAGGTATGCTTCCTAACTAAGGTTCTCTGTATGGGAACCTTGCAGCTAGCTTTTCCAAAGATACTAATAGGTAGGCGATATCATATCAAGATTTTAGAGACAAATTTATTCCTATTACCGTCAGAAGTAGAAGTATGTCTCAGTCTCGTCCACATGTCAGCAACAAAAAAGTAAATCTTGATTTATTTAATAGTTCGGTAGAATCTCCACATTTATTAGGAGGATGGCATAGGTTGTTAAATATGAGATATTTATTTCTTGAAGTACCCCCTCACTTTTGGAGTGTCCATTTCACATGTTCTCGACAAATGGGACAGAAGAATCATGGTTTACAAGCATTTCGATTACCCCATCCCACCCACCTCTCGGCTTCCCTATAATGGAGAGATTACCGGTGGTATATGGTTAACCAGAATTCTGACTCCACCCGCCGTTGTAATAATAGAGGGCGGCATTCCTCTTCAACATTCTACTCCAAACGAATATGACGCGACTGGCGTTACAGGAAAGGCATGAGTTGTCAGTACCATATTATAGTTTCAAATACGTAAAAGGAATGTTAAATTTTTCCCTTTTTAACTTAAAGCTACGAACAAGTCATCTATAACATGAGCCATGGGAGAGTTAGAGATCTCCCGTGTGACTATATACCCACACTTTTCTTTTCCCGTTGTTTGACTTTGCATATGCGAAAAGGACCGATGTGTATCTCACTTCATTAGATTCAATCATTGTTTACGCGTGACTTAAAGACAAAAACTCATCACCCCAGACAGTTTCAATTCTCCCAACCACCTACGTCTAGTCCCTCCCTG
Organism: Stichopus chloronotus; assembly: GCA_021234535.1. Classification (NCBI taxonomy): domain Eukaryota; kingdom Metazoa; phylum Echinodermata; class Holothuroidea; order Aspidochirotida; family Stichopodidae; genus Stichopus; species Stichopus chloronotus. The sequence goes on from CM037844.1 coordinate 7,220,114, forward strand.
AGGCTGTTTTAAATTCCTCCACATGTGTAATCAAAACAATGGATCCCTGTGTACGTTGTGTAATACGAGCTGCTCTGCATCTTTCGAATTTGCTGGCAATCTAAGAGTACTGTAACTTAGAACCAGTTGAGAATTTTGCTTTCCTGGAGGTAAAAATATAGCTTAGGGTGATGCAATACAGCCTTTAAGTTATTCTTGCCTCAGAACCCGGAAACTGCATGGTACCTGCGACAGGGAAGGCAGTGTTTCCTTATTGGTATGAACCCTTGGCTTTGAGGGACTTTTGAGTTCTTGTTGATGTGGCTACTGTAACTGTAATTTACAGGGCGCTATTTCATTACAGGGAGAGTATCTTTGTTTTGGCAAGGCCTCATTTTACGGGGTAACAACTTTACACGATATACTACACTAAAAGTTATATTTTGAAAGAGATTGATGCAAAGCGTCAATTTTTCTCTGGCATTGGTTTGTAAAGTATACTTTATTAATATGCGATTTACTCGTTTCATCATCTTCTTTCCACTTGAATTGCCAGAGACAGGTTAAAATCCGGTCAATAATATTGTCGGTGGAGGACTGTATTACACTCGGCTAAAATGACTGTATGATATGTCTTTTCAACAAAACCTAAAGATTCAGTTTACACTGAAGTGTCTGCATGCATCATACCCGAACAAATACCCTGGACAGAAAAAAAAAGCCCTGTTCAGGTAATAGCCCTGGAAAATAGCCTCCATGTGGGTATTATTTCACCTGATGGTAAAAGAGAGGGAATGTTTGTCCGGGAACCATTCTCTTCAAATGAAGCACCATTTTAAATCTAAGTTGAGGGAACCACCACTGGCAGTTTTATGGGCGGGGTAGGCCTAAGCCCCACGAAAATGTATCTAGTTTAACTTTTTAATTAATGAGTGCCATTTCCTGAATATCAGGGAGACATTTTCGTAAATAAAAATAAAAAAACCACGCTATGCACCAAACTGATGGTGGTGCTCCACTTCAGTATAGTAAAACTTAGAATTAGCCCCCCCCAAAAAAAAAAAGAAAAGAAGAAGAAAGAATGTTTCTAGAACCACAGCTGGGGTCACCTCCCCTTCAACCCCCCCCCCCCCCAGGATCAGTTTCATCATCTCAGGAGTCACAAACATATACAGGCTCAGATCAGCTTATGCTCAACCCCTCCCCCCTTCATGTCCCCTCACTTACAAGATGAAGTCAACACCTATGTGATCTTAAAACGTTTTGGAGAAATGTTCACATCTGAGTTTCAACCCCCTCCCCCTCGGAAAATGCCCTAGCTACGCCACTGTAAACTGAATTACATAATGTAGAGCGATCTCTTTTGCAGTGATGTTCACGCTGTTGGAAATTTAGGTGCTTCACTCGAAAAAAAAGGTCTAGCTACGCCAGTGATATATCTGCATATACGCACATACAATTAGACGAAAATTGCTGTCTTGTTGCGGTGAAATAGTCTACAAAACCTGTTAATCTGGATTCCTGGACTGAAATGGCTTCACGACATGCATTACTTTTACCACATAGGGAGGGGCTTGTCTTCAAGTTTCTTGAAAAACTGATTTAGGGCCTACATCTCCAGCATTTACCAACCAATTCCAATTTTTGTCTAATTGAAAGAAAATTTTGGAGATAACAATAGGCTATATCATAAAATGTACTAAAATGAAAAAAAAAACACCACCTTGTAGCATGTATTTAAAAAGTTTGTTCAGCTGATGGGCTAATTTACACATTTGGGCTAATTTATAGATACATATGAACTAAAAATTCATCACATTTTAAACTCCTAACTGTTACCACTGTCATAAGTACAAACGTTCTTGTAAAAAATACGTTTCAAAATTTATGTACAATTATAACAAAGAATTCCCTGCTGTCACAAGAATTGTCTGTATATTGATAGGTTTAAAAAACACTGCTGCTGTATTCGAAGAAAAGGAAGACGTTCTCTGATATGATTACCAGAAAGTGTTATCTCAGAAAAAAAAAAAAAAAACAAGATGTATAGCGCCATCTGTTCTTTGCGATTTGCAACTTATGACGGTTCTTTGCATAGCCTGCTATAAGCAGGCTATTGTGTGTGTGTTTGATAAATAAAAAAAATCCTACTTCATCATTCAAAAATCCCACTTTCATAGTATATATAAGACTTGGGCCTACATGGTATAGCCTATCTAAAGGTATACAACAGCCTGCCAACTTTCCATTCAATTTCATTTGCAGACACCTTAAATGACCTCACGACAAAAATCAAAATTATGTGTACATTCATCCTAATGTCACGTAGAGTCGGAGTCACGTGTCAACAATTTTTCAACAATTGCGACTAAAAAGAAAGTTAGCAAGCGTAGTATGCAAACATTCCATAGTGCAGAAAGCCTATAGTTACGTATGGGGGTCAGCTCATTTTTCCGAAGGGTCGTTATTCAGAATTTTAACATACAGGTCATTATTCCGACGAGTCCTTTTTCCGAAGGGTCATTATTCCGAATCGAACACAATGACCCTTCGGAAAAACGACCCTCGGAATAACCCTTCTCTTGATAAACTTGGAGTGACATCACTTCGGAAAAACAACTCTTCGGATTAGTGACCCTTCGGAACAAACATCTATACTTCAAGTTTGGAAAAATGACCCTCCGAAATAGAAACCCTTCGGAATAATGAACTCTAATTTCCGCGTACACAGCGTGTAGGTTTAAGCGTAGCTAGGACCAACATTCCAATTACCAATTGGTAACCTACATTTCTTGAAACGTTATGGCCTAGCCTATATACGCCACAGAAAATGGTGCGTTGTGTGGCAACGACATCACAAAATTTCAAATTTTACCATAATAGTGGAGTTGACGTCAGAACCAGGCTACTTTTGTAGGCCTTAACCTAGGTCTGAATGATTTTGGCCTGCCTTTTATGATGGTGTGCTTTCCATGATGATGTTTCAGGTTATAGCCATATTGTCAAAAGATTGATCGCGTACCGCAGATCGGCCTCTGTTACGTGAAAGTATAGATTGGCTGGTCTCATAAGCAGGCTACAGCAGCGCAACTGGTACTGTACTCCTTACATCAGAATCACTAAAATCCTTAATTGCAAACTCTACACTAGTCGAAACGACGGCAAGTGTTACAGTTCGAACGTTTTGACGTTAGAACTGTCATCTGACCGTAGGCCTATATTGCAAAATCACCAAGAAATAGGCCTGCCATACGCCTTGTTTAGCAATCAATTAGCCTCATTATCAGGCCTACAAGTCAAAGGCTGGTAAAAATGACTAGGAATGTTAGAGATTTATACTTCCCACATCGACTGAATAAGATACCTCGCGTAATGACTAATTTATGCTCGTCGGCCACGCTGCCTTCCGTGTGCAAAATTTCCATAAGTTGTTCGAAGTTGCATGTACGAAAATATGACGTATTCATAGTTCTTTCGTAGTACCATGGATAACATGGATAATAATTTATTTCGCAAAATGCGGGATTCGAGTAAATGAAAACTGGATGGCTTACAGAATCTGTATATACTGTAGAGAAAAGGTGTTTTATGATTACTGATAGAGCGCCATCTTCTTAGAGGCTACTACAAAGTCTTCTCCGAGGATACTGTTGGTTACTGCTCCCTGGATACGAAAGTCTACTAGTGCCATCTAAAAAAAAACAATCTGTGATAACAGATTAATAATCTGTGTAAACATATTGTTAATCTGTTATTACAGATTGTTAATCATTGTTAAATAAATTACAAAGATGAAGAAAAGACATAACACGTCTTGGATGGGGGCCATTCGCTGTCTCTTGTCCATGACAAGGGGGTTGGGGTCTTGCTCGTGGGCATGAAAGTGCAGTGTGTTTCACAAAATACTCGCAATCCTGGTTGTATAATTAAAAGCTGAGTGGTAAAAACCGGTCAGAAGATATATAAAACAGGCTATAGCCAGTACTGACCAGTGCTTCTTTTAGCAGGAATAGGTATGTCCAAAAATGCATGGAATATAAAATAGTTGTATAAACACAAACAGGAGAACTATATGTTTTTTCGCTGTAAGTGATCCTGAATAGGTTCGAAAAATTTGGAAAGGCCTGAATTTGACAGCCTGGTTGACCCCATGTATTCGATTCTGCATTTCACAGTTGTATAGGTGAGAAGAAAACACAAACTTGTAGGGAGGGTTACTGTCGACTGTGTGCACATTTTCAACTGTTTTCGTTCTGGGCTTCTAACTGTCTGTAGGTATTATTCATATAGGGCGTAAAAAAGTTTGTGGTTTTACTTAGCCCTGTTTGTTACACAAGGAACACCATTATACAGTCAATTGCAGGTGGAGATTGAAAGTGCCATAAAGTGCCAACATTTCAGCTTTTCATAGTGTGACGGTAGTCCAGATGTTACAGGTAACTGCTGCAAGGCCTTGGAGAACACGAAACTTTTTTACGATTCAGTCAATCCTGCAATTAAGGGGACACCTTCAATTTGATTAGTTTGTGAAAAGTCAGTAAATTTTCGCAAGCTTCTGTCACATCACTGTACTACATGCACGGATAAAATTCAACCAATCAATGATGATGCTACAAACGTCTAGTATTGTGGGATATTACACACGTCTACTATAACTGTATCTGCACCTGTCGTCCGTCTGTCTGTGTGTGTGTGTGTGTTTGTTTGCTCTCTCCCTTGAAAGTTATTAATAGCACACCTGTTGGCTACCTTTTCTTTTTGTAATGGGTCATTTGGGATCCATCATGTCGGTGGAGGAAGTATAATCTCCCTTGGAAACCGGTATGTTGTTGGTTTCACCTCCGATTATTGCTCACTGAGACAGAATGCTATTCGGGTGTTGTTCGTTGGGAAATATGGTTGAAAATCATCGGTCATATCACTGTGTTGTTAGATAATATCCTATTGGTAAATCGTGGGGAGGGGGTGCATCCTCCCTTGGGGCGTGGGTCAAGTGACGTCCATCATTACTTACGTGATAGCTAATATTGAGCGAAAACTATCTAAGCGTCGTGCCAGAAAAGTTATTGTTTTTTCAAATAAAAACACCCCGGGAACACTGGAAATAACATTCCAACGGTCCGAAGACTCCGCTTTCCAGAGCATCCTCTAAGTTTCAGAAATGCTTTGTTTTCTTGCAATTGTATCATTATCATTCAAGGTTCCAGTTTTAATAATAATCTGGTTGAAAGTGAAAACACCGAACATGGATAAAAGTGAGCAGAAAGACATTTCGCATGACACAGAGTGGTTTGCATATTAAAATTCTTGGACTGGCGTGTGGCCCCTGACTCCAAGGACTTATGCAGGATCAATATATGTGGGAGGGGGGGGGGGGGAGTTTTTAGAAAATCTGAAAGCTTTATTTACACATTAATTCTAGCTGACAAATACATTGTTGTGTTCTCAACGAGGGAATATGACATTTGTTTTTGGTCAGAACTCCCTCTATTTCTTTAATTGGTTCTAATAAGTGTATTCCTAGAGACAAATCTTAATTGTTTTGCAATCTACTTGCTATCCTTCACTTTATAGCTTGCTAGAGATGAACTGACCTACCTCCGGGCATTGAACCCCAGGGTAGGCAACTTTTGTTTCGTATTTTCTCCTAGATTTGGAGTTAAGATCAAATGTGTGTGCGCCCGCGCGAGTGTCGGACATTCATCATTGGGGAGGAATTTCAACTAAACTTTACATTTCCACAATTTTGACAGGTTTTACTTGTTTTATCATTTCACTCGATTGGGGGTCACCTGTTCTGTGTAATTTGTAAAGTGTTTTCTATATCTTCTCAGAAGTATTGAGTCATCCCAGTGTTAACTATATTTTCACAGAATCCGTAAATCATAACAATTTTAACTGTTTCCTATATTTTCTCAAAATCAGTATGTCACTTCTGTCAAGAAGTTGTTACGTTTTCGCAGAGGTCAACTTTCCTGACGAGATTGTTATGTAGGCCTATTTTAACAGAAGTACAAATCTGCTTACGTTTCTTATTGAATTGTCACTTGGCTCTAGTGTGTACAAAATTCCATACATACTAATGTAATGTATTGTTTTCACACTTTGATGCAACCAGGTGTTGTCAAGTTATGTTAAGACTATATTTTCACAATTTTTTGCTTTGCTTCATTTTCAAGTAGGAAGTTTAATAGTTTGTGGAGGTTCATTTTTCTATAAAAAGGGGTGCAATCCCCACATTAGATCAGATTAGAAGAGGGCTTCTTCTGAGCTCCGAAAAGCAGCCTTGGCAGTAAAATCGCCAAAACCGGCTGACTCCATTGAAACCCTTGTCAGACTGGTACTGTAGTAGTAGGAAATATATAGTTCATACCGCTCGACGAATCTCCTGTATTTTCTTTATCTCATCGCCTTCCCCGTTAACGCGACAATGTTTTAAGGGGGGCACACCTCTATTAGAGGTACGGCCTTCCTGAGAAAAGTAGTTTTGGGTCCATTCTAGGTGTAAATTACCCATGTTAAGATGATCAGTTGTGGCAGATTTTTTATGGATATGAAAGGGGAGATGTCAATGCCTGAGTGACGGCAAATTTAGATGGATCGGAAGTGATTTAGGCTGTTTCAATAATTGGTGTGAAAAAGGGTTAATTTTCACTTTGCGAATTAATATGAGCAGGTGTACACCCTCTAAATTTCTTCCCCTTGTATCTCAAAATCTAAACGGTCATGCTATGGTAACTTTGTTGTGCCATAATAGGCCAACTTATTGGCTTTTATGTGAGGGGTAGCTTATGGCGGTTGTGAACTTTGACAAGGCTGTGGGGGGGGGGGGGGTAGGAAACAGAAGTAATTTAGTGTGTAAGTCAATGGAACAGCTAATGGAGGTGTACCCCCTTAACCGTTGAAATATAGGTTACACAGTTGAAGGATTGCCGGACCCGGGGAGCCACCGTCTATAATCTGTCGGGTACTCGATAGTTTAACTTTCGTTATGGTGCTACGAGTTGTGCAATCACTTACTCTACAAGTTAATACAACGCCACGTTACGGGGCATGGACATTGAAGTGGGCTTTAGCACACGAATTATGTGCGCTAGTTCTTTTGTTTTTGTTGTTGTTGTTTTGTAGTTTAAGACTACATTTCTCCCAGGTTAGTAAAGTAGTGTTTGTCATTTATTCATTTATTTATTTGCATAATCCCTATGGCAAACTTGGCAACCTTTATTCTGTGAACGAGTTTACCCAGTGCGTTTTGAACTATCGAATTAGTCATCACTGCATGGTTATTAAGTTCTCATAAGTGAACGGGCGTCAGTTGCGATCCGTATGCCAACGCATGCTCTTGTGTGTGATTGTCACACTTGAAAAAAGAAATGCACGTCAATTGTAGAAATCGATATTTTATCAAAGAAATAGTACAGTTTTCATAAATATTATCTCGTCTTTGTACTCTCGCTGACAGAGTGATTAAAGTTGCTGCTACATTTTCATAATGGATGACTTCTAGACTGCTTTGAATATTGTCATCCGCTTTACCATTTATATAGGCTATACATATTTCCATTAAAATTTTACAAAAGAGAGACAGAAAGAGGAGGAGGGAATTTTTTACACATGGCGTGTAAACTAGAGCAAGATATTCTTGCTTTCCGAAAGCGGCAAGTAAGTAAGATTTTGGTCGTCTGAATGGCCTCAGTATTATTCTGTAAGCATTACAAGTCCCTTTTAGAGTCCAACGAATATCAAACTAGTGTCTTTATAGTAACAGCTGACTAATCCTTTCTTATTTGTTGTTGATTCCTTGGTCCTTGGCCAATCATAACATTTGACAGCTACTCCGTCATATGCATAGAGGTAACCTAAGGTATGTGAAATAGTTACAGATTCGAACCTGATTACCTGTCTTAAGGCCAATAGCCTAATGTTATTCATCTAAATAAGGCCCTGCCGACCGGTAGACAGCAAAATGGTGTTCGTCGTCTGATAGTATATTGGTATTCATTTGTCGTTAATCGGTGTTCCTTACCTGTTTTCACCCAATTACTAACCAGTGCGCAACCACTGACGAAGCGTGGTAGGTTAACTTTCTTGCTTCTAGTATGGAACGCCGATGGTACAACTATTATCGATAGTGGGTGCAGCATACTCTGTTTTACAAACGAAACGGTGGGCAAACGACAACAGAAGACACCAGCGGATTTAACAGGCACAACTCAAATCCTTAGACGCAAATGAAACATTAGGCACAAACCAAATCATTATACGCAAATTATACACACAATTATACACACACACTACACATAACCTGTCTTGCAGTATATATTTTTCATTATGGCCATTTGATCTCCTGTATATGTACCCACACTTTTCCCTTTCTTTTCCCGCTGTTTGGCCTTTGTACATGAAAAAAGGCCGATATATCTCCAACATCATCAGATTCGACCATGTTTCTTAAACATTACTATATTCTTCTTGCAGGTTCAGAACCGGGAAAATGCATGGTACCCGCGACGGAAAACGCAGCTTTTTCTAGCGTCTGTGTGAACCCCTTGCGGTGCAGGGAACTCTGCAGTTTGGTGGCTTTGGCCAAATGCAGACTACTGTAACAGGGCAGGTAATTTAGAGAGTGCAATTTCATTGCAATAAAAGTGTCTTTATTTTGGCATGAACTTATTTTTATGGGGTAACTACTTTAAACAATATCCTGCACTGATTGATGCAAAGCGTTAAACTTTCTCTGATATTGGTTCGTAAAATACACTTTTGTTATGCATTTTTTAAGTTTTCTTTCAACTCAAAGACAGGTTTGCATGTAATGCTACAATCTGGTTTCAAAACAATTACCTGTGTTTTAACTGCATCCTGAAAGTAAAGATAAAAGCATGAAGTAAAATGTTGTATGCTTCTTAAAAACATTGAAAATAGTCTTTTCAATGTTCAATTATGGACAGTACTTAATTTCTAAATATCAGGTTCGCTGTTTTGCTTCTTTCTCCCACGATAGCTGCCCATAGACATACCTCGCACCTAGTCCTTACAGAAATCATGTCTCGAGAAGACCTTTTCTGCATAACAAAACATGATTTCCAGACATACGATAGTGGTTAGGGTATGTTGTCTCGAGAAGGCATACACATGTATGATATCATGTGAGGATTGGCTGCATATTTGCTTCTACTTTTTTTTTTTATCTCCAAATCGCTGTCCGGACGTCGCTTTAGCCCATGAATGCACTTGTTCTGTGAACTGCGCCTGCTCAGTTATACATCACTGCCCAGAGCTAGGACAAACACAGTCATGGTAATGAATGTCAGTTGCGCGGTTTTGCATTTGGGACAGCAAACTACGCACGTATGGAACGCCGTTTTAACATTTATTAAGGAATTTCAGATATCTCGAATTAATTTTAGATATCTCAAATTATATTTCAGATATCTCGAAATGAATTTTAGATATCTTGAAATAATTGCAGATACCTTAAAATAATTGCAGATATCTCGAAATAACCACGAATTTCAGATATCTAAAATTCTAATTCAGATATCTCGAATTCTATTTCAGATATCTCGAATTCAATTTCAGATATCTCGAATTCTATTTTAGATATCTCGAATTCTATTTTAGATATCTAAAATTCTATTTCAGATATCCTGAATTCAATTCTAGATATCTCGAATTCAATTCTAGATATCTCGAATTCAGTTTCAGATATCTCGAATTCAATTTCAGATATCTCGAATTCAATTTCAGATATCTCGAATTCAATTTCAGATATCTCGAATTCTATTTTAGATATCTCGAATTCAATTTTAGATATCTCGAATTCAATTTCAGATATCTTAAATTCCATTTCAGATATCTCCAATTCAATTTCAGATATCTTGAATTCTATTTCAGATATCTCGAATTCAGTTTTAGATATCTCGAATTCAATTTTAGATATCTCGAATTCAGTTTCAGATATCTTGAATTCTATTTCAGATATCTCGAATTCAGTTTTAGATATCTTGAATTCAATTTAAGATATCTCGAATTCTATTTCAGATATCTAAAATAGTGCATCAGGAATTTCAGATATCTCGAATTAATTTTAGATATCTCAAATTTTATTTGAGATATCTCGAATTCAATTTCAGATATCTCGAATTCAATTTTAGATATCTCGATTTCAATTTTAGATATCTCGAATTCAATTTTAGATATCTTGAATTCTATTTCAGATATCTCGAATTCAATTTTGGATATCTGGAATTCAATTTGAGATATCTCGAATTTTATTTCAGATATCTAAAATAGTGCATAATTTGAGATATCTAAAATTAACTCGAGATATCTGAAATTCCTGAATAAATGTTAAAACGGTGTTCCATACGCACGGCAGTGGGAAACACAGCTAATTATGAGCGTGGTGGAAAGTTATGGAACTTTGCTGTGCAAAGTGTCTAGTAATGTATGGTTGGCCATTCCGGTCATAACGTCTAAGTCTTTACGCGTAAAGAATGACAATGACGTCTTAGGGAAATGACCAATCACAATTCTTTAAAGGCATTTCTTTACGCGTAAAGAAAGCTTGCAACTCTTTACGCGTAAAGTAATCTTGGCATTTCTTTACGCGTAAAGAATTGCAACCTTTCTTTACGCGTAAAGAAATGCACTTCACCTGGCCGAGACGGTCATAACGTGTAAAACTTTACGCGTAAAGAATTGACTGACTTGTTTACGAGTAAAGAAGTGCCAGATAACATGGGATTAGGGCCTAATTGATTATGAAAAATTCTGTGGTTACGGACCAGGTGGGAAAACTCGAACAGTTTGCCATGTGAGTACTTTGATAGCCCAACTGTACTGCTGTCGGACTGGCCGGCCATTTGTAGCATTGTGAGAACTTCAAAGGAAAGTTAATGAAAAGGGGGAAAGAATTAACACCCTTCAAAGGAGATAACATGCCATTTCAAACAGGCTAATGAACAGGAACGATGAGGTTAATCTAACACAATCGTCCACAGTGCGTGTAACACGCCGAAGAAATAACGAATCTTGTCTCCTTCTTTGTAAATTTTCGTTGACTGTGCTTATTCGTCTAGGATTTGTTCTACCCGCCATTTGTGTTGTGGACAAATCATATGAAGTGTATCTAACGATAGGCCTAGGCTTTGTATGTTGGCTTAGGCATGTGGCTAACATGATGAACGGGCCTGTGTAATACGAGTAAGAACTTCCACAAGCTAATTTAGAGTCTTTTTCTGTGAGCTCTTAATTGAATTTTTTGTTAATATACCTTTCCATCTCAACTAATGTCCTTGTTTGTGTGCTTAATTTAATGTATCTAAATAATGCAATATTCTGTAGGTAGCGATGTTATTGTTCTCTCAATCATGATTCCTTCTGTTATGTTCAATACTGTTGCTATGTAATGTGGAAGTTTACTTTACGCGTAAAGTTTTACACATTATGACCGTCACGGCCAGGTGAAATGCATTTCTTTACGCGTAAAGAAAGGTTGCAATTCTTTACGCGTAAAGAAATGTCAAGATTACTTTACGCGTAAGGAGTTGCAAGCTTTCTTTACACGTAAAGAAATGCCTTTAAAGAATTGCGATTGGTCATTTCCCTAAGACGTCATTGTCATTCTTTACGCGTAAAGATTTAGACGTTATGACCGGTTTAGCAAGGTTGGCCGTTCCGGTCATAACGTCTAAACTCTTTACGAGTAAATAAATGCACTGATAAATGAATAATTCACACAAAGGCTATTTAAAGGGGCTCATTGAGTTGATATCAGTAAAGATTGTGGTGATTTTGAAGTATACAAACACACGACAATACTCACAATTAGCATAATTAATCAAGTTTCACATCCAATAGTTATATGAAAACTATCAATTTTTTCGAATTTTTGACCGTTACCTGCTGTGATTGTGTGCATGTGAATGTACTAATGTGAAAATGTCTGGTCACAAAGTTTCAAAAACCAAATTTAATTGTTGGTTACTCACTTATTAATGTTCCAACATATGTAAAACTTTGGGATCCTTTTAGTTTGACTGTTTGTCATTAGTATATGAAGGAAACGTGACCGGTTTAGAAAAATTGAGTGAATTTCACAAAACAACTCAATGAGCCTCTTTAAATAACAAGATTATCATCAACGAAACGATAAAAGAAAAAATTCAATGTTGGCACTCGTTGTCAGTTTTCTTTTCTTATAGTCTTTGATTATTTCCTGTTCTCTTTGTTCTCTTGTTTTTCTTTTTTCTTGCTCATCACTGATTTGTTTTGCATTTGTTTGTTGGTGTCTTTCATGTTTTCTTTGTAGTTTTCTCATTTTCAGCTGGCTAGGATGCCGTGAAACTTTCTGAAGCTTGCAGGCTAAATTCAGAATTCAGACCGGTTACATGGCTAAAATCAAAACAAATAAAGATATGAAACTATGAAAACAAAAGGTAAATAGGGCAGGCAAAGATAGGAAAATGCTATTGCATGATGTTAAAATAAGGATAAAAATGAATTAGAGTATACCAACAATGTAAAAAATAGTGTATAACGAAATTGTTTACAGTTAAAATCTAAATTATGTTGTGATGTATCCGGGTAAATGCTTTGTAAATGTGTCAACTCGAACAAATACAAGATGGAACAATTGAAAGAGTAATACATAGCATAATCATGAAAATGAAACAAAGTTAGTCTGGATTTTTTAGCATCACACTGGAGAGAACTGAGCTCTGATTAACCTTACACTGATTAACCTTACATTTCCTATGCAAAGCTGTATGCAACGTTCCTTGAAGGTTCCTGGTTACATCTCTATGTTTCGACATCTCTATGTTCCGACATCTCTATGTTCCGACAAATCGGCACCAAAGTACATTTTTGTCGGAACATAGAGACGTCGGAATATAGAGACTTCATTTACGTATCTATATTTCGACATCTCTATATACCGACAACTCTATATACCGACTTCTCTATGTTCCGACATCTCTATGCTTCGACAAATGATTTACTTCGGCGCCGATAAGAAGTGTACTTCGGCGCCAAATGTACATTAGCGCTTTGGCGCCGATTAGAGTGTACTTTGGGGCCGCCCAAAAATTGTACTTCGGCGCCGTTAAAATGAACATTGGCGCCGATGAAAAGGGTACTTTGGCGCCCAAGTACGTTTTTTCTCGGCGCCAATGTACATTTTGGTCGGCGCCAAAGTACTTTTCCGGCGCCCAAGTACATTATTTCCTGCGGCAAAGTATCCTTTTCTCGGTGCCAAAGTAAACTTTTGTCGGAATATAGAGACGTCGAAACACAGAGATGTCGGAATATTGAAACGTCGAAATATAGGGTTGTCGAAACAGAGATGTCGGAATACAGGGCTGTCGAAACATAGAGACGTCGGAATACAGGGCTGTCGAAACATAGAGATGTCGGAACATAGGGATGTCCACAAGTTTCCTTACAGATCCATTATACATCGCGCAGAAGTATGTGAATCTCCTCAATATAGCAGTTTTACCTTTGGAAATTTGCATATATGTAAATGGTATTTATCATGAGAGAAACACATGATCTTGCTGCTAAACGTGGCATTGTCTTGTACATTGAAACATCTATATATGTGTGGTGAGCATTTCATATATCCATACATCTATTTTTTTCTTTCTCGAAAGGAATTTTGGAGATCCCCATTTTGGTACTTATGTCCTGCAATGGAGCCTAGTGGCTGCTTAGTCCTAAATAGGGAAGGCGTGGATGTTCACAAAGTGGTTGCCTCATTGTCTACTTGTAAAGGTAGGCTATGTGTAACTCGTCGCTACCCTGACAGTGTAAAGATGGGGTGAGGGTGGTGGTGTTTAAAGTGATTCTTTGGACTTTCTGGGCCTCTTATGTTGTACGGATGAAAGGACGGCAATGCGACGCCATCTTACTGGTGCCATCTTAGTTTTGGGCACCATCATAATTGGTCGCCCCCCCCCCCCAACCCGCAGATATTTAACGGTGACTTACGATGCAACAACATGTGCAGTACTGTACATGCTCGCGAACGCTTCGTAAGACTAAAGCAAAGACGTTAAAGGCTGTAACGCATCACCCTAAGCTATATTTTTACTTCCCGGAAAGGAAAATTCTCAACTGGTTCTAAGTTACAGTACTCTTAGATTGACAGCAAATTCCAAAAATGCAGAGCAGCTTGCATTACATAACGTACACAGGGATCCATTGTTTTGATTACACGTGTGGAGGAATTTAAGACAGGCTGAGGGAGGGACAAGAGGTAGGTGGTTGGGAGAATTGAAACTGTCTGGGGTGATGAGTTTTTGTCTTTACTGTCACGGAGGTTAGGAAAAAGGCGTAAATATGAATTGGTAGCTCACTTGTGTAGTTGCGATACGGTGGTTGGTTATGTCGGTGGGGGGGGGGGGGGGGGTAAGTTAAAATACGGATTTGGCTTTGTAAAGTTTGTAAAAGACCTTATCGCTAGATTTTGTCGTTTGAATTCCGAAGATGTGGTCTTTTTTTGTGAGATGAAAATGCATTTGGCTTTTGTTCCTCTGAAATGTGACTCTACATGTCTCGTGTATTTGAATGAGATTAAGTGTGACAGTTCAGTTTGTAAACAACATTCAAAGGAGTCTGCGAGAATCATCAGCAAACTGAGTTATCAGTACACAGAGCAACTAGAAAATTAAAGACAGAGATATAAAAGTATATAGAGAGAGCAGTGTGAGTTGTTACAGAACTATTCCCTGGGGCCGAAAGTAGTTTGAAAGTTCAAATGAAACACATATAACATAAAGTATCAATCAGAAGACATTTTTAATTGTTATATTTTTAAGTCGCAGAAATCTGGCTCGGTCACACGCATATCGAAAAGTCACCTCGCATATGTTTTGCAGTGTGTGGGCGCACAGCGGTTTAGCAGGAGGGGAAGAATTGGATTTATTAGGAGTTTTGTCGTAAACCTGGGTTTGGACATGACGTTGGGCATTATGTTGGGGGAGTTTCTCAAGTTATGACGTCATAAAATTTTGAAATGGTCAAAATTCATGTATTTCAAATAAAAATCGACATTTCATGAGTTTCTTACACCTAGACATATCAAACAGTTTCGAAGCATAACAGACGGATTAAGCTTAGTTCCCATCAACCGTACCATCAAATATGTGGTGGTGTGGGGATGGCGTTGAGGTGACGGTGGGGTCTACAGACCAAAGCCAGGAGCCTTTGATTTCATCGATAACTTATAACAATACTTACCCCGTTGCCACATGAGTGGTCACATTTGTGAGCCAAGAACGATAGTTGTTCTGAATAACAATTTAAAGGAATTAGCCACCGTGATTGAATGAAAAAATATATATTTCATGAAAATCAAGAATATAGGCCTGTGATGAAAGCCATTTTAATAGGATCTGAAACTTGGAAGTCATGGAATTTTTAAGAAAATTTTATAAATTTCATTGCATTATGGGAAATTATTTAACACATACAGGTACACCTACTCGAATATCCTTGTTATTTTGTATAATTTTCACGGTATTAAAAAATTCATATAGTTTAATAGTTGTGACCTTATAATAGGCCTATGTACAATCTGAGTTCCCTTATAGTGTCATATTTCACAGTTAAATAAGCCCTTCAATTACAAGGAACGACACTCAGGCAAGAATTTACCAACGTACCATGGTTAATTTTGGAACCTTTGAGGCAAACTGGAAAATTTTCTTGACCAGGGATGTTTTGCCTCCCAATCAAACCGCATATTTAGTCATAAATATGATATTGGCATGAAAGTGAAATGTAATAAATAATAAGTAGTCTCTGTCATTTACGAAAGCTTCACTATAATTGTCAGTGGAATATATCCTTTGATGCACAACTTGACATATCCCAAACAAAGAAATATTTAGACCAGCCTATCGACGGATTTACTCATTTCCGAGAGAACAGTAAAATTTATTTTGGTTTCACTCATAAAGCAAACGGATTCCTTGTCCAGAACTACCATATTTTAGCAAGAAATGAACAGTTACAGATGTACGGTGAGCGAGTCTGCACGCATGTACTGTATATCTGAAGAGTGACAAACCAGGCAGATGTATAATAGTTCACAGGTCAGCTTTTTCCTTTGGGACAGCTTGGAAATTTCTGTCAAAAGGGATTGACAGTAAATACAGTAAAAAGTTAACCAGACGGGAATTAAAGGGACAGCTTTGTTATGGAACCCAGAAATGCCTCCAAAAAAAAAAAAAAATCCTATCTGCTGATAATCCATTTTGTAGTTAATAATGGTTAAGAATTGACACTTACATGTTTTTGGAAAAATCATTTGATAAATTGCTGGGAGGACATAAGGGGGGGGGGGGTTGCTAGGATCGACACCGTCCAGTACTATTCTAGTTTTAGTTTTGCAAATCGCCCCCCCCCGATCTTCCAATAGGGCAGTTCTTGAGTGGTCTGCTGCATCATGTACCCATCGTTGACCGTGGATCTCAATTATGAGAAAACATTCAATCGATGAAAAATGGGAATGCATGTTACATGAGTTGAAGAAGGCCTACAGCGCTCGGCAAACATTTGAATGGGGGGGGGGGGGGTAAATTAACATACCTCTAGCTTCCCAACCTTTTTTACTTTGGCTGATATATTATATCGGTGGAGGGGATGTAATACACCCTGTCGTCATATCCACCTTCTTAAATATTTAGGCCAAAGACTGGTATTCCATGCATTATCTGCAAATCACCGCGCAATTTGACCTCTCTCTATTTGGATGTGGTATTTCTAGTACATTTTGTCCATATATAACTACCTATAGCCTGGTACTGCTGTTGATCTAGCACCTTTTAGCATCTAAGACATTTTGCAGAAGGAAGTACTTCTCAAAGGCCACCCCCTGGCACGTCCCTTGGCAGGGTCGTGAATCTTTACTTCGTATCATCCCCCCAGGTTACTCTAAAAAACCGAATTCGTGTCGCCCATAGATCGAAATTACACTGACACTCGTATATACTCGCCTGGACTTCAGTTTTCTTGGTTGCATATTACTTCAGTATTCAACGTAATATATTCCATGTATATTCACTGAATATAAAGCTCTGAAGTAAATCATATATTACAGAAAGAATCTGATACAAAAACTTATCGATTTCTTCTTTCCCGACTATAAAACGTTTTCAACATGTCAACCAATGAAACCATTCAGCACATATACATGTGGTTAAATATTTGCGTATTATTTCAAAACAAATTTAAATTATAATACGTACTGTAGTATATGTACATCATATTTCATTTTTCTGTTTGTTCAGTCGCGTTATAAATGTCTTGCGAGTGGAAAGAAAAAGGAGATGGGCTTTGGTCTAAGTAGTGTGTAAGAAGGCTCACGCACAACAACACAGACGGAAATGTCAATTTCGTATGCTCTTTAGTCACGCCGTGATGTATGTATACAGAGAATTGAATCTTGAATCTCGACAGTAGTAAAAAGTGAAGGGTTGTATCGATGGGCTGTAATACATACAATGACTCATTGTGTACGGATTCTGGCGGCGCGTCGTTCAGCTGTATGTAGTAAAAGGAAATAAGGAGTATGTTTTACGGAAAACAGCCATAGATTTAAAAATAAAACCAGTGTTTGTAAAGGTAGAATAACAAATTATTCAAAATAAGGAAGGACAGTAGCCTTCTTTTCAGGAAATAAGTTTCTCACAGATAGAAATTCAGTTATTTGCTGCTCAACAATAATTTTTTCACCCAAACTTTTCGAAATTAATATGATGCATCTTCCGTTACTTACCAAATGCATAATGTTTTGAGGAGATGAAGCTCTTGCAGATGTCTATTGGTGAGACTGAATGGTTTAATAATGATTATAGCTAGTTTCTTCGTATGCCATCTTGGTATATTCTAAACGCCCTATTTCCCTTTAAAGCCACACTAGCGCGATTCGGGGGCATCCCTATGTTCCGACATCTCTATGTTTCGACCGATTTGTCGGAACATGGAGATGTCGGAACATAGATATGTCGGAACATAGACATGTAACCGCGCGATTCAACTTTCAACTAAAATTGCAAAGCTTGAATAGCCGTGTACAAGAATGAACGCAAAATATGAACTACGACATCGGTTCTTCTCTTTCAAGAAACTCAGGATTGAGAGACATTGTGACGTTATTCTGAACAACCTTTATGATCAACTCAATTTGCATCAACTTTAGTTGAAAGTTGAATTGCGTCAGTATTGAATCGCGCTAGTATGGCTCGGACTGTATACTATGGTTCTGGTATATGGGCTACATGCAGTTGTGCAAAAAGGTCGAATAACGAAAATTCATCGGCAGTCATTGAAATTTACTTAACCTGCATTTCCAAATCCATCGGTGTTTGCAGCGAACTGAGCAGACTCATTGTTGAGTATATGATTAAACTACAGTGTTAATTGCCCTAAAGGGAAAAAAAAATGATGTAAAGGTCTGGTTGTTGCAGTAGTTGATTATGTAGTATGCGTCGCACAATTCGAAGAGTTACCGTATCTGCTAAGTACATGATCGACCTGGCATGGAATTGACGTCGTATGCCACAAATTACCCCGCACTGCCTCTTTCTTTTTTATTCGAGTATTTGTTATGTAAAACGCCGTGGGAGCTAGCGCATCGTTTCTTCAAGGTTCAGAGAAGTATTCTGGTGACATTTGTCAGAGGTTCTCTAATCAAATGGCATTTTTGTTTTTCGCTGCAGACATCTTACAGCAATAACACACCTATCACGTGACACCTTACACCAATAATTTATTTCAGAACCAAACGTAAACCGCATGACTCTTCAAACATACGTGGAACTTGCGGCAAATTATTATTTTCTGAAACTTTTTCTTAATGTCCTGTTTGAAAGGATCGGTAATGTCCATTCGTTGAAATTAACCGCGGCTTGTTAAATGGGAAAGCTGCAGTCCCCACTCCCCCCCCCCCCCCAAAAAAAATCATCCCCTCCACCTGCACGACTCAGTCTCAATCCGTTTCTCTGACATAAGTCATTTTAAGCACTAGTACTTTCAATTTCAATTTAACTGCGGCATTCTTAAAAGAAATAAGTTTTATATTTTTTAAGTGCAGTCTGCAAACCTAAACTTTAGCTTCTGTTTAACTGTAAAGAAGTCATTTTTAATCTTTTGACGTTAAAATGAGTCTTAACCTTGGAATTTTGACACCATGTGAAAAGTAAAATCGTCGGTTCGTTCTGGAATGAAGTCGAGGTTTATGAAGAAAATTGCATAAAAAGATGTTTAATTATAACTTTTATGGTATGGCAATTCATTGTACAACTGTGAAATAGAAATTTGTCTAAAAGAAAAAGCAGAAAAAGAAAAACAAATTAACATGCTCGGGAGAAACTTTCCTATTATAAGGTCTCTGAATTTTTTCTTTTTTTTTCAGTGGTAAATCAGTGTTACTGTCATTCTTCTGAATTCTTTCCTAGAAATCCCACGGAGTTTGCTCGGTTGAGTGACCGAACATCACATGGTGACTTTGTTCTTAGTTACCATGGGAGCTGGATGCAAAGACACATATAATTGATGGAGTCTTGTTGGTGAATCATCTTTCCTTGGAAATGACTGAATATAAACTATTAACGGATAAAGCCTACATCAAACAGATTTACTCTTGGATGTTCGCTGGCTTTGTGCATGTGTGTACATATATGTGGTGGTTTTACGGGTTGGGAGGTTACACGAGACAACGAAACACTGAAAGCTTGTCACCAACTTCGGAGGTCAACGACTCTTGAGGTCCCTAGAGTTAAAACCACGAGCTACGAACTTCAAGGAATGGGATCTCGCATGGACGATAGCGCTGACGTGAGTCTCCCTGAACTGACGATGGACGTCGAAAGTTCAGAGAAAAAAAATGTCAACAATTTTTAGGTTCAGGAGTTCGTTTCCATTCCCTCTTCCCCCAGATTTGACAAAAAGCTTCAATATCTCATTAATCATTTCGGAATTTTAACGGTTTGGCAAGAAAAAATGGTGACAAATGGTTCTGTGGTGGGTCCTTTACAACCTTGCCCTTTTACCGCTCCCACTGAAAAGGCGTCACGATTTATGTGAAACCATGCCATGGTTTCTCAAACCCTTGTTATTCGTCTGGGTCTGGCGCGATAACTTTCAGAGTTCTAACGTTAAAGCAATATAAATAAATATAAAAAATCCTGCCAACCCAACTTTTGTTGTTTCGTGATATTCACCAGTTTCAAAAACCGTCGGTGCAAGTTTCCTTCACACGCTTATGAGAATTGGTCAATCTATGATGATCGTCACGTGTCAAATACACAGGAACATAAATGAGTGGGTATAATTAACAATTCCACGTCTTTTATTTTTAAATTCTTCACCAGACACTTTTCACATTAGTACTAATTCATACCATACACACAGCCAGTACAAGTCACGGTAAAAAATCTAACAGGTTTTGACTGTTTCTAGAACTTATGAATGTGGAACGTTACTAATTATATATGCTAACTAGAAGCAGTTCCATGTGTTTGAGCACTTCGCTGAACATTCTCCCAAATTTATCGATATCAGCTCAATTACCGCCTTAAAAACGTCTTCCTCCGTTGCGGCATTAAAGTTGAGATCATTAACCCCAATTTCTCAGAGTTCGAATTATTTCTATATGGCAGTTTAGATGAAGGGGAGGAACCAAGGTCACATCGTTTATAGCTGAGGCAAGCAAGGGATGCATAGCAGCAGATTGGTGAATCCTTCACTCAGCCCCCACTTGCACGACTGACAATAAAAACTGCGCACATACACTTATGTATATGTCACGCACAGGATTACAATACTAGTGTCAAAATCTCAAAATACCCCGACCTACATTTCTCTATGAGAGAGTTGAAACTTGTGCAGCCCTCTCTGATCGCATGAAAGTGCCCCTCGGCCCGATTAAGTTATCATGACAATACCATCAGTCTTCGAACTAATTCCATCCTTGTAACAATTATTTTATTCTCCCCCCCCCGAAACATTGACCTCATTTTTATTTCTTTCTCAAATATGTTAAATATTATTATGAAGATATATGAAAGAAATTTTCCTTCAGCTGAGCGTTAATCAAAAACATTTCATGAAAAGATTATGGCTTTCTTACTTCCACACACTTTTAACAACACATTTGTGAGGTGTTTGTAACTTTATCCAACTGCTTGATGGTGTTCATTGGTTCCCACACTTCTTAATTCATCTATGCTAGGTTACTTTTCACCTACGGTATTTCGTTTCTTTTTTCCCCTGTAAACAGGTAGACACACACACAATAATCCGTCGGCGATAGACCATTCGTGTATTTGTTTACATCTGCGTTTGTCCAGTTTCATCCCCTACGGCCGACTTCCGGTTGTTCTCTGTTACTAACAAGGGGCCTCAACACATTTCAATACATTTCATGAAAAGATTATGGCTTTCTTACTTCCATACACTTTTCACAACGCATTTGTGAGGTGTTTGTAACTTTATCCAACTGCTTGATGGTGTTCGTTGGTTCCCACACTTCTTAATTCATCTATTCCAGGTTATTTTTCACCTACGATGTTTCGTTTTTTTTTTCCCCTGTAAACAGATAGACACACACACAATAATCCGTCGGCGATAGACCAGACGTGTATTTGTTTACATCTGCGTTTGTCCAGTTTCATCCCCTACGGCCGACTTCCGGTTGTTCTCTGTTACTAACACGGGGCCTAAATACAGTCATGTTTGCTTCCATTGGTTAGCTAATTTACATAACTAAACGATGGCAACTACACATGTAGTTAGTGTCTTGGACATTTGCAAGACTCAAGTGACTTTCCTTGAATTTACGGTCCGTTATTTAGCAAAGACTGGTCGGATTATTGTTATCTATGTCACAGCAGTGCAGTCATGGTGAATCACGGCAGAGCTCATCTGACTTCGGAGAATTCCATTCTCAACAGTGAATTCTTGGCCTAATACCCACCGGAACTTACCGCCAAGGACGTCGTCCTTCGGCGCTCAATCGCTTTCCCCTGTTGACCAAACGCAATCATGTGATAAATACTTGGTGTAAATTGCCACAGTCCTTGAAAAAAAGAAGAAAACACCCTGATAGTAGGCCATCGTGTGCTCATGGGCGAAGATTTCCAAATCTCGTAGTGATTTAGTATAGACAGTAGCATGCTGGCTGTTTTCTGCCCTTTAGCATCATTTTTCAATGACAAATATACGACTTGTAAACGGAAATAAATCCTTGTAAAACATAAGTACAGTCGATATATCACGCAGACCACATCTCACACTAAATATAGGCCTATTGCGACGAAAACGTTTAAGTGAACAGTTATTGACGGCGTCATGAAAGGTTTCACTAGAAACTTTTAATTTTTCAGTTTAAATGGAATAAGCAGTTGTCAGTAGGTCCACTTTATTTCTGAAAAAAATTTCAAAATCTTGCAATTTTTTTCTCATTTTACATGTACATGTTGCTGAATATCATTAGGCTAAGCCTTCTGTTGTGCTGCAACATTAAGCACAAATGATATCAGATGACATCACATGAAAAGAGTTATTCATGAAGTTAGCGCAGGGGGAGGGGGGGGGGGGCTATGCGAATCCAATTTGATGTGGCTGCATTTTAGGCGTGTATTTCACTCAAACCAGCCCACCTGTTCACTTGCTGAGTGTGTTCAGCCTTATCTCATACTGCATCAACCAATTGACAATGGTGGGAATTTCTACAACTACGGGGTTTCCATTATGTCTTATTGACAATAGGTAAAAGTGATCTCCAAACTTCTGTCCTCAGATACCGCATTCCATGGAGTTCTTTCCACTCCCTGCGCAATGTATGTTCGGTTCATTGAGACGTTTAGGAAGAAAACTTGTTGACGCACTGGTCAGTAGTACACTATTTTCCCTAAAACATAATTGAAAAGGCGCGAACAAAGTCGTTACCATGGCAACGAACAACTTGCTCTCTGGGTTACAAGGCTGAATACTGAGAAAGCTCTCGATGACTGACTCCGTAAGAAAGAGAGGTTCACTGCAGTTACAAAGAGCAAACATCAGTTGAAAAATGTAGTACGTCCACCTTTGTTTGCTAAACTGCGGCTGGTTATGATTGAGGGAGTTCGTAATTCAGTTTTGTGAAAGTATTTCTTGTGACTATTTAAGTTTTATCGATAGTTGTAGTAAGGCTGTCATATGTATATCGAACTCAAATTAACGAATATTTTTTAACTTTTCCGAAAACCGTACGGAAGGGTTTATGGACGATGTTGTCATTGATGTGAATGGTATACTTCAGTAATGTTATTAATTTATTTTTTAAACTGAGTTTTTTTTTTTTTTTTTGTAAGATGAGAAGGACGTCGGTCGGTGGAATGATAGGCCACACATGGTAAACCCATGAATTTAACGCTGCTTGAACTGATCAGCCCAAGAGTAGATCCACGTTTAGTAGCCGGATCACCCGGTATATATCGCGACATTCTCATTCACGTACCACGTGCGGACATACAGTCCGGTGGTCGACATATATGGCAAGCCAAATGAACAATGATTCGAGAAACCAGGTTTATCGACCGATATTCCAAGTTTCTCAATCAAATATCAGGTTTATCAATTGATAAACGTGGTTTTTGACTCATTGTTTTTTTTTTTTTTTTAGACTCAGTGTTTGAAATCCTGGCTGAAGCTTTGGTAGGACAACACCCATTCCCATGGACGGCGGTCAAAACTAGGGACGATGAGTCGATTTTGCCCTCTCACAAAAAAAAACAAAAAAAACATGGCTACGCCCCTGTTGTAACTTGTAGCGTCTTGCACAGTAGTCATCCTCTAAAATAGATCTTTCAACTCCTCGGCCCCAGATAAGCTGATATGATAATTCATTAAAAGGCGTAGCACGGGACACACTTTTGCTGGCTTCAAATAACTCAGTTATAGAATAATGTTCAGACATATAGGTAATTGTCACAGTTGTACTACTCCCACGTTTGAGTTTGGAATGAGTCCTTACCTTACTAAAATTGTTTTTTACTCAAATTATCTGTCCGAGTATTCCCTCCACCTGCCCCGTACTATATCAATATGCAAAGATAAGCACAAACGTCTCCCGTTTAGTCGACAACACTCTGCAGCTAAAAGTTACTTTTTCTTTTTGTTCCCAAGACTTGTGTAAAAGGCATGACCCAGCAAGCCGACCATCTGGGACACATTTCAGCTTCAACTGGGCAAGGCGGGTGTCCAGATGTACCACATGGTCAAATGGGTGTTACATTGGCTATATGGGTTACGCTTGCACCATTTTACCCATAGTATGGGGCTCAGATGAGCTTCATCTGGGCAGAGTGAGTACAAGTCAATTCCACTTCTACACTTGCGTTATTTTTTTTTCTTCTTTTTGTGTTGTTGCTTCATGTATGGCCTAATGAAACACTAATTATATTGCCATAATTTGTTTGCAATAATTATATTACACATTAATTATATTGCAATAATTTTGAACATACAAATTGGGGTTCACCTATAGAGTGTCTCACACCCTTTACACTGTTTGAAATAATTGTATAAAGCTGACAGTAGTACAGGCCTATCCTTTACCATAAATACTCATTAATATTCATGTTTGTTACTTCATGCCGACTTGTGGGGTTCAATGTAATTTTGCTAATTAAAAGTCTTAGGGTTTAGTTAATTGTACATATTGTGGTAGTTTTATGCACATGACACATGTGCATAAGTTTCATGCCCATTTCGTTGTTGTTGGTACATAAATAAATGGGTTGTAATTCACATTAATTACAGTAGGCCCTATATTGCAATAATTTTGAACATAATCTCATTGAGACCAACTTTCCCCTTTACGTTTTCATTGATCTTCAACGAAAACAGGAAACTTTTTCAATAGATTGTTTATGAATGGAGCAATCGATGGATTCGCTTCTTTCAGGCTTGCAATGCAAGAAAAACGATACTGCACAAACACTGTTTTTTTTACATATCCTGTAAATGGATTTTTGTGCAGAGAATGATGATTCTGCAATAATACTCCATATGTGACCAACATAACCCTAACTTGACCCACATAGCTCAGATGGGGGGGGGGGGGGGCAAGGTGCAACGACAAAGCGGATCCCATACGGGCAATCCGGGTTCCAGTTATTCCATCTGGGGTCCATATGGGTTACCCATCTGGGTCCCATATGTCAGCCCAGTTATAAACATCTGTCGCCCACCTAGGTCCTGGACACTTTGTTGGCTGGGGATGTTTCTATTGCGACGTATCGCTGCCTCGCAGCCTCGACAGCTGCACCAATCGCCCAGGCCCATTCAATGTCAAAGATCTCAATGAAAAAGGCGCCAATTTTGAAGCGAATTAGGCGGTAGAGAAAATGAGAAAATATCGACCGGTTGGTACTATTAGTCGACCTGACACCTGATTAGAAGTATACTGGTAAAGTATAAAAAGAACTGCACGGCGTGATGTACGTAAAGGTAGTAAGTCAAACTGCATTCATGATTCTTGGCCTATGATGTATCCATTCCTAGCTCTGAATAAAGGATAATACATCTGAAAGCTGGTCAATTGTTCATTTGAATCCGCTAACATGCATACATTTAAGAAAGTGACAATAGGTGTTACGTAACTTGCAAAACCTATGAAGTTTAATCAGGCAGATGCAATTACACCTCCCTGGCTTAGTTCACGTTAAAAAAGTTTTGCATTGGTCCATCATGCTAGCATTATCCAGTTCAATTAAAGACTGATCACCCTCCAGTGTGAAAGGAGAAGCACCTGGCAGCTTATCGCAAGAATATGCGTTTATCCCTGTGTTTCCAAATGCATATCCCCCAGATGTTAGTGAGCAAAGCGAGCGTCTTTCAAGTTTGAAAAGAAACTCCCCATGTACTGACACACTGAATAATTTGCAAGTTTCCCATTCAACTGACATGATGCTGTTGTGCCTGCCGTACCTACTACTGTGATTTTTTGCAACTGTTTAAGTCTCAGCCTGGGCCTGTAATTGGGTAAATGTTCGGAAAGAGTCCGGGAGTAATTTCTCAGGTTCTTGTCCTCGAGCTGGTCAGCAGGTGCCCATGCCACTTGTGCAGACTTATGAATATAAAGGGAAACCAGGAAAGAGGGCAAAGTTAGGGCGGTGACTTAACTACCATCACTAAAATTATGAATAAAGGCTATGTCTCTCTCTCTCTCTTATGACAATTTATGAGACTGTCTTCATGTTTCTTATCGGATAGAAATTTCGGTTATATTGCTTTGAACTTCAGAAGTTGTCGACGATATAAATAAAACTAATCTTTAAACGATTTTTTAAAGTTAATAAAGTATTTTCTCGATAGACCTTACCACTAATAAAACTTAAAATTGGCTACTCGTGAAACGGTCAATTAACAATAACATCCTTACTTTGAGTGGAAACAGTCAGTATGAAGACCAAAGAAACTTTCTTCCCTCATAAAAATACAAGAGAAAAAAAAACGGATCCAAGATAACGCAAGTGCATGTCAAAAACTTGAAATGAACGCAGGGAGGTGTACCGGTATACTTTTGACATTGGGATAACAGAGTTCTAATTGACTCCTACACAGGCCCTTATCCTGGGGGGGGGGGGGGTTCAGGGGGTTCGGACGAACCCCCAACAAGAGCTGGAGTTCCGCTCAGCCTATGATAGTAGGCCTATGTAAGCAACATAAACAATGAATTTTTAATTTGTTGGTCATACTTGTCGGGTAAAATGTTCCACTTGTGATAAAATCGAAACCCCCTACTGAAAAAAGCTGCATACGGGCCTGCTAAATGTCACATTTGTTTATTTCTCTCTACC